>CM061142.1:515135037-515675818 GCA_030789695.1 Scilla litardierei | reverse complement strand
ATCCACCACCGCAACAACCTCAAGCTCGGCCTCCACAACAATCGCAATATCAACCGAGAGGGCCTCAACAACAAAACTTCCAACCAAGGCAACAAGCGGGACCATATAGACCTCCGGGGTACAATCAAGGGTGGAGAGCTCCCAGCCCACCATAAGCACCGCCGAGGTCGGACCATGAAGCAAGGGTTGATGAATTCATGGCGAAACAAAAGAAGGTAAATGCTAGATTGACGGCTCAACAAGACTCTCTCAACAACGTCGTGGCACAATTATCGGAGCAACTGCTCAATAAAAATACTCAACAATTGCCGGCTCAACCGGAGCCAAACCCACGGAGCAATACCGGCCACATCAATGCGGTGGCGACGGTAACTACTAAGGGCGGGAAGGACACTACTCCCGCCATGATTCAAACCAAGGAGCTGGAAGAAGAAATTTTGAATGAAAGGAGCCCATTAATGAGGAGGAGTTCCTAAAAGAGCCAAAAGATGGTGAAAATTCTGAAATTGTTAAGCCACGTGAGGAGCGCAACTATATGCCAACGGTTGGCAAGGGCAAAGATTGGGAAGCAGCTCGCCAAATTTCTTGAGTACTTGTGGTGAGTGAGCCTAAATATCCCTTTCTTGGACGCTATTGTAGAGATCCCATCTTACGCTAAGTTCCTAAAAGACTTGATTTCGAAAAAGAAGCGAAAGGAGAAGATAATGCTCACTGAGCAAGGTACATGGTTTACCCAGAAGGAGAAGAAGCCTACAAAATTTAAAGATCCCAGAAGTTTCCGCATTCCTTGCATGCTTGGAGGAGTCCCTCTTCAAAAAGCTTTGGTAGATTTGGAAGCAAGCGTGAGCCTAATGCCCCTAACAATGTTTAAGAAGTTCAATACGGGGACCGACCAAAAGCCGACGGATATGAGAATACAACTTGTGGACGGTCGTGTCACTGGGCCGATGGGACTTGCGGAGAACATACCACTCCAAGTACCGGGAGGAATTTGCTTGCCGTACGACTTTGTGGTAATGGATATCAAGGAGGAGGGTGATACGTCACTAATTCTTAGACGCCCCTTTTTGGCCACCGCTGGCATGATAGTTGAGGTGAGAGAGGGCACCTTGTCTTTGAACGTCGAAAACATAGAGGTCGAGTTTCGAGTTTCACATTCCTAAGGCAATGAAGCACATGCATTGGACGGAGGACGTCGATTACGTGGTCCTCCTCGACGAGGTCATTGATAATGCTATGCCATATTCTGTCGGTGCCTTGCACAATGACGGCTTTGAAGAAGGCCAATCTTCTAAGGATGGAGAAATGTTGGGAGACCCGTCAGATCATTCTATGGTTGATGACAAAGACGACGCTGATGTCGCAAGAATTAGGGAGCTATGCAAGCTCTCCACGACGAAAATGCAAAGAAAGCTCCGCTGGACAAGAAATTGTCGTCACTGGCAAAGAAAAAGAACGGGAAAAGCTTAAGCATGGAGGACTCATCCCCCATTACCACCCATGATGAAGGGGAGCCGAGGAATGCTCATGAACAACAACAATTGAATCCAAGCGGCCTTCCCGGCAAGTTTGACGCGCGCATCTCACATGCGCCGAATATCAAGCACTAAACGAGAATCTTAAGGGGTCGAGCTCAAGACCTTAAATGAGCGCTTGTCAGGAGGCAACCCGACGGTTTTGTCTTATTTTTAGTTGAATTTTTCATTTCATTTTTGTTTAGATCTTTGTTAGAGTTTAGAGTCAAGAGTCAATGAAATTTCTGACAACGGGCACTATTTTTCATGACAGGAGATGGAGAACAAGGAATCAATTGAATGGAGGATGACCATGGCAAAGGAGAGTGCTCTAGGAATGCGCTCAAGCCTCAGGAAGAGGAAGGAACTGATGGGGAGACAAAAAACAGAAAGTGGAGCAAAAACAGAGAGTTGGAGCTGAAAGTAGCAGGCCACTCGGTCGAGTGACTTAGTCGTTCGGCCGAGCAAAGACTCTACTCGGCCGAGTAGAGTACTGATCAGGAAAGACTCTAAAAACCACTCTCTGTATTTTATATGCCACTCGGCCGAGTGACTCAGTTACTCGCCCGAGTGTATCAGACACTTTTTAGCACTTAAAAGCTCTGAGTGGCCTTGCTACTCGGCCGAATGGCATTTGTCTACTCGGTCGAGTAGGAAGATGTACTCGCCTGAGTCGCGACTTTTGTGGAATAAATTTCAAAAAATATCAAACTGTGCCCCTCGGCCGAGTGAACGCGTCACTCGACCGAGTGACTTATCATTTATAAATGAAACACCGCGGGCTAAAATCCCCACACCCAAAAATTTCCCAATTTCTCCCGTGATCTCTTTGACTTACCCACGCCTCGCCCCGAGCCAATCCAACCCTCGCCCGAGCCGCACTGCCCTTGCCCGAGCCGTGCTGCCCGTCACCGACCGTCGTCGCCGACTACCGCCGCTGGCGCCGCTCCCCCTCGGCCGTACATCCCCCAAATTCGCCCAAAATACCTATTTTTCTCCATTTCTCCAATTCGTAAGCCCAACCCCGTCCCAAATCAAAATTAATCCTTATATATATATATATATATATATATATATATATATATATATCTATCTATTATACCAGATCATACCCCATACGTATTGATATTCATTGCTAATCTGTGAATTTTTGTTTCAGGCTAGCTTAGAGGAGATTCATGGAGGTTTTGGAGCTTCTCGGAGGAGGCGATTCTCCGCACGCATCCACTGCTTGCTCTCACATCGTGCTCAGGTACACTCGTTCCTTATTTTCAGCACTTCGTATATTGGGTGTGCACGATTCATGGCTCACATGCCGCCATGCACCAGAGCACGTTCACGGGTGCCTGCCTCGAAGCGGAAGATGACAAGCAATCCTGGCTCCTCTTCCACTAGAGCAGACTCCCCACCACCTAGCCCACCACCACCCACACTTTCGCCTCCTACCTCACCTATCCCACCACCACCGGCACAGCCTGCCCCGGCTTTCGACACGATGGGGATTACGTTCAGAGATGACGCACACCGCACCAGATTTGAGCGTATCTCCCATCGCTCGATCGTATCCTCTAGGTTTGCACACATATTAGACTTTGAGCACCTAGGGGTATTTGAGGGGTTGCTCCAGTTGTATGACAACGTGGGGGTGGCGTGACTTTTTGTCGGTGTCGGCTGACACCTATATCCGTCCGACACTAGAGGTTCTGAGTTCTATAGCTAGGACTCCTGGGGGTTGCTCTTTCCGAATGATGGATCGTGAGTGTGAGGTCACTCTCGGTATACTCTGAGCCTATTTCAGTGGTCCCCAGTCCTGGACCCCAGACCGAGCCTACAGTCCCACACATGTCACACTGTCGTCATTCGACACACACATTTTCTGGACATGTGTCACTGGATTGCCTCTCGCCTTTGACCCTAGCCGGGCCAAGGCCTTCGCTATCCTCCACCCATGCCTCCGCATTGTACATCGCATTATGCCGACCACTTTCCTAGCGAGGTAAGAGCTGGGGACGATGTCGACGTCGGAGCTCTACATGCTCTACGCGATGACTCGATCGAGGGCCTTCGAGAGGGGTGGAGACATCTTGCTCCCCGCCATTGATATTAATATAGCTAGCTGGTACTTTGATCGCATCATTATTTCTGTCGGCGTTAGGATGCCTATCTGTTGCGGCGGTCTGATTACCCTTCTGGCTCCCTTGTGCGGGGTAGACCTTCCAGCTGGTTTGCTTAGACCCCCCGGGCCCCACTTCTATTTCCATAGACGTTATGATCCGGATGAGGATGCTATGCCCTCATGGTCAGCAGCACTAGGTGTGGCTGCACGGTCCTTTTGGCGCTGATTACATGGTTCTCCCGAGCCCCGCTCGGACCCATATTGGACCCGCAGGTGGGGAGTGGAATCCAGCGATGGATCTTCTCATCCCAGCTACGTATGTACTAGAGCCTGATGGTGCTCAGTAGGTGTCATGCCCCACTTCCCTAAAATGGAGGCGAGACGTGAAAAGGTCCGCACGAGAGTGGAGCGGTGAAGCCCCAAACCCGATAAGCGTCAATAAAACATAAGCAGGTCCCTGTAACCACAAACGGAACAACAATAATAACACAAGGAGAGACAGAAATAAAATCTCAAATCTCAGCATTTGTCCAATATTAAAATTAAGTTCAACATCCAGAAAAGCCACCAGACTAAAAGAAAGAGTCTAAAGGCCCAGAACAAGGCCAACAAGAGGGACAACATAACAAAGTATAGGTGCTGCGCACCGACAACTACAGCAGTCTAAAACAAAAGGGAAAAGCTCAACGAAGACACTAGGACTGGTCCCCAGTGTCCACGTACTCCTCGCCAAACACAAGCTCGGGCTCGGCGTCCGCAAACACCTCGTCCTCAACAATGAACTCAGGCTCAGGATCTAACATGTGTCACCCAAAAGAGTAAAGGGGCACATGTCAGCAAGTCTAAAAAGACTTGGGCAAGGAAACTGAAAGTAAGGTAAACTAACAACCTAGCAGTTATAGTATGATGCATGACATGGCAAGTATAGTATGGAAGTGACAAGTAGAGGGAAGTACAAGTAGCAAGTGGCAAGTAAGGCATGGATAACAAGTTTTACAAGTAAAACACGGACAAGTACAAGTCAAGTGGTTCACGTCAAGTGATCACGTCAAGTAAACATGTCAAGTAAACAAGTTGTGCACAGAGATTCCGCCTGTTGGCTAGAGTGGCTGATCGGGCCAACTCCTAAGCTCAAGTGACCGTTTATCTCTACCCCTCCACGTGTATCGAGCCAGGGCATTACCTCGCACATGGAATGCTCGCTTCTGAAACACGAGCCAGGAAGTGTATTTAACACGTATGGCGTAGGGTTATGCCTGCAACGCAGGTGCCTAGCCGGAAACAAGTAGATCGGGCATTGGCTATCAACCAACTCACGTAGCCCGCTTCTGGAACACGAGCCAGGAAACACAAGTATTGTAGCGTGTGCTACGAATGCGACATTCAACATAGATAGCATGGATGACAATTAATTCGCGTACCGTTAATTAAAATTAAACATGACATGGTAGTGATCCAACATGATAAATGACGGATCTAGCTTCGTTGTCAAGCTAGTTCCTGAAATTGCGCCTAGGCGAGTATCATTTCGTCGCCTAGCCTCTTTTACGCCTACAACAAGCAAATGGCCTAAGACATGGCCCAAAACCCTAAGTGGCAAATTTCACTTGCCTAGCACCGAGGATGACGATCACGAAGGTTCGTCTCACGGACGCTAATTTACGGGGAAGAGGTCGCTGCCATGGTAAAACAACATTAGAACAACATCCAACCTAGTTTTATTAGGGTTTCACAAAAGTCACAAAACGGGTTATGCGAACATCAAAGGATCGATCACTACCTTAGGAAGCAGAAGAACGATATCGAGCAAGCACGGCGACGGAAGAAACGATCCGGGGAACTAGGGTTCAGATCTGGAAATGGGGAGAAAATCTGGAGAAATGGGGATTTGGGGATTTTTGGGGGTTTTCCGGCGACATAGAGGTGGCCGGCCAAGATGGAGAGGGGAGCTCCAAGAGAGGAAGGAATGGCTTGGGGAAATGTTGGAGAGTGATTTGGGGGAGAAAATGGCTCAGGAGAATGAAAGAGGGATGAAAGAAATCATGGGTGGGGTTTAAATAGGAAGGGCTGGCGGCTGCCCAGAAATTAGGGTTTTAACACTGATTAGTCGGTCAAAGAGCAACCTCTGACCGACTAGTTTGTGAACTAGTTGGTCGATTGACCAACGCAGACCGACTAAGTGTAAACAGTAACTCCTGTACAAAAATAGGATTTAGATTTAGTCGGTCAGAGAACAACTACTGACCGACTAGTTTCTCATCTAGTCGGTCGACGAACGTTCTTAGACCGACTAAGAATGAATAGTACTTGGTATCAAAATTGATCATAGAGCTAGTCGGTTAAAGAACGATTGCTGACCGACTAGTTTGCAACCTAATCGGTCGAGAAATGTTCTTAGACCGACTAACGATAAACAGTAACTCCTGAGTAATTAACAAAGCCAACTAGTCGGTCCATGAAGGTTTGCCGACCGACTAAATCGTCATCTAGTCGGTCGGTTCCCCTTCTTGCACCGGCTAACGTGCACAGAAAGTTCTGAAATGGAGCGCGAAGCTCCGGGATCGATTCCTAAGACTCCTAGGCTTGATCTAACAATAAGATATGACCGATATAAAGCCCGTCACGAATGACTTACTCCAAAATCGACGATTCCAAGGAAGAAGCTAGAAAATCACGACGAAACGATCGAAAATGAAAGCTACGGAGACGAAAACCACACATGAGGAGAAAATCCACCAAAACATATATATAAAATATAATTAATCCAGATACATGAAAACCAGTCGTTACATCCTCCCCAACTTAAGAAAAAATTCCGTCCTCGGAATTTCCCAACACTCACGTGTCCGGGAACAAAAGTGGGAAACGCTCTCGCATCTCATCCTCATTCTCCCAAGTAGACTCTCCAGGCTAGCCGTGTCACCACATCACCCTCACAAGATTGACAACCTTGTTCCGGAGCAACTTCTGACGCCTGTCCAGAATCCGCACTGGCTGCTGGTCATACGTCATATCAGGGCGAACGGTAATCTCCGAGAAATCAACAGCATGAGATGGATCGCTAATGTATCGACGAAGCTGCGACACGTGGAAAACATTGTGAACTCCTTCCAAAGATGGCGGTAAGGCGAAGCGGTAGGCTACCTTGCCAACTCTCTCCAGAATGTCAAATGGTCCAATGTATCGCGGGCTCAAATTCCCTCGCTTCCCAAAGCGAATCACACCACGATTTGGGGAAATCTTCAAGAACACATGGTCGCCCGGCTGAAACTCCAAAGGACGGCGTTTAGCATCCGCCCAATGCTTAAAACGGTCCTGAGCAATCCTCAACCTCTCCCGAATGTTCCTGACAACATCCACGGCCTCCACAATCATCTCAGGTCCCAACAGCTCCCGATCACCAACGTCATCCCAACTCAATGGCAATCGACATTTACTCCCTTACAGAGCGGCGAAAGGCGCCATGCCAATACTCGCCTGGAAGCTGTTGTTGTAGGAGAACTCTACCAGATGTAGATGGTCCTCCCACGAACCCTTGAAATCCAACATGCATGCCCTCAGCATGTCCTCTAAGATCTGAATCGTCCTCTCGGACTGGCCATCCGTCTGCGGATGGTACGCCATGCTGAAACTCAAACGCGTTCCCAAACTCTTCTGCAACTCTGCCAGAACTGAGATGTGAACCTCGTGTCTCTGTCCGACACGATACTCACGGGGACTCTGTGAAGTCGTACGACCTCCTGTACGATTCACGTTACATCACTATCTAAACTAGGAAAAGGAAATAAAAACGGAGAGTAAAAGAATTTAACTCCATATATCTCCTCGCTAGCGCCTCAGTGGACTGTCCCACTCGAAATGGAATAAAGTGCGCGGATTTGGTCAATCGATCTACGATCCCCCAAATCGCGTCATTCTGCTTCGGACTCCGAGGTAGTCCAGTCACGAAATCCATGGTGATGTGTTGCCACTTCCACTCCGGAATCGAAAGCGGTTGTAGCAACCCTGCCGTACGCTGATGCTCCGCCTTCACTTGTTGGCAAACCAAGCACTTGGCTACACTCCGAGCCACGCTCCTCTTCATGCCATGCCACCAATAGTTCAGACGAAGATCCTTATACATCTTGGTCCCACCAGGATGCACAGAATACGACAAACTGTGTGCCTCCACCATCAACTCCTCTCTAATATCCCCGGCTGGCACACACAACCTGGCTCCAAACCTCAGCGAGCCATCCTCATGAATCAAAAAGTCAGCCCGCAGATCGGCTTCCACCTGTTCCCGAATCTTCATCAGCTTCGGATCACCGGCCTGGCCAGCCTTGATCCGATCCACGATCGTCGACTGAATCTGCATACTCATCAATGAAGAAGCCTCCCCAGGAAGAACAATCTCAACTCCCGACTCGCAAAAATCCTGCTGCAGTCTCCACTGTGAAGTCAACAACATCACCGCTGGAAGCCTACTCAGCGCATCAGGAACCACATTCACCTTGCCAGGGTGAAACTGCAAATCAATCTCATAATCCGCCATGAGCTCCAACCATCGACGCTGTCACATGTTGAGCTCCTTCTGAGTAAAAATATACTTTAAGCTTTTGTGATCGGTGAAGATCTTCACTTTCTCACTCAGCAAGAAGTGCCTCCAAATCTTAAGAGCAAACACAACATCAGCCAACTCCAAATCATGCATCAGGTAATTCTTCTCATGAACCTTGAGCTGACGAGATGCATATGCCACAACATGCCCGTGCTGATACAACACACAACCGAGACCCTTGCCAGAAGCATCGCAAAATATCTCAAATCCACCGCTGCGATCATGCACAACAAGAATAGGGGCAGTCGTCAATCTCTCCCTCAGAACACCAAAAGCATTCTCACAATCACCCGACCAAACAAAAGGTACATCCTTTCGCGTCAATCTGGTCATCGGCTCGGCAATACGGGAAAAGTCCTTAATGAAGCGCCGATAGTAACCAGCAAGTCCAAGGAAACTCTGGATCTCAGACGCTGACTGCGGAATGGGCCACTCTCTGATGGCCCTGATCTTCTCGGGATCCACTGAAATACTATCTCCAGTCACCACATGCCCAAAAAAAGCAACTCTGTCCAGCCAAAACTCGCACTTCGAAAACTTAGCATACAACCGATGCTTCCTCAAAATCTCCAACACCGTCCTCATGTGCGATGCATGCTCCTCCTCCGACTTAGAATAGATCAGAATGTCGTCAATAAAGATAACGACAAACTTATCCAAAAATTCGTAGAAAATCAGGTTCATCAGATTCCTGAAAACTGCGGGTGCATTGGTTACACCGAAAGGCATAACCACAAACTCGTAGTGTCCATAATTCGTCCTGAACGATGTCTTCGGAACATCATCCTTCTTCACCTTCAACTGATGATAACCACTCCTCAGATCCAATTTCGAAAACACCCTCGAACCTCCAAGCTGATCAAAAATATCATCGATGCGAGGCAACGGGTATTTATTCTTAATGGTTACCGCATTCAGCTCCCGATAGTCCACGCACATGCGACACGAACCATCCTTCTTCTTCACCAGCAACACCGGTGCTCCCCACGGGGACACACTAGGATTGATATAACCCTTCTGCAAAAGCTCATCCAGCTGCTTCCGTAATTCCTCCAACTCAGCGGGTGCCATACGATACGGCGCCTTCGAAATCGGCTGCGCTCCTGGAACAAGATCAATAGAAAATTCTAAAGCTCAATCAGGTGGCAAACCAGACATCTCCTCAGGGAAGACGTCATCAAAATCTCGCACCACAGCTGGCCTCTCCAGCTCCATCTGCAAAGCCACAACCTCCACTGGCCTGGTCCGAAACCTGACAGGACCAAGCGAACTGCTACCTCGGCTGAACTCAAATACTGGATGTTCGGGAATCTCGAACACCACCTTCTTCCTCCGACAGTCGATCGTAGCATAGAAGCTCACGAGCCAGTCCATCCCAAGAACTGCATCGTAGTTGATGATGTCGTGGACAATGAAATCCGCGTAAAGCTTATGTCCACAAACCACCAACGAGAAAGAATTGCAACCACGATGCACCGTGACCACGCCATTCCCTGTAACGATATTCCAACTCTTGGAAAGAGGGGACGTCGACAAGGAATGCTTCTCCACGAAGCTCCGAGAAATAATGCACATCGATGCACCAGAGTCGAAGAGAACTCGTGCATGAAATGTGCACACCAAAACCACACCTAACAAGCAATTTAACAATCAAACCCTAGTCTAGCAAACAATCATGTTCAAGCAAACAACATAATCGAACAATCAAAACTAGCTAGGAAAGTAACAGCTAGAATGAGGATTACCTGCGATAACCTCATCCACTGCTCCGTTCTCCACAGCGGTCATCAGAAAAGCCTGCCTCCTCGACGGAAAAGCCTGCCGAAAAGCCTGCCCCTGTGGAACAAGAGCTGCTCCACGTCCAGCAGGAACAGACGCTTGCTGCTGCAACGGCTGTGCTGCAACAGGTGCCCTCCGCAGCTGATTCGCATGCCGACAATCCTTCACGACATGAGAAGCATCACCACAAACCAAACACTGGCCCAGAAACTTCCTACACTGATCCTTGATGTGGCCAGGCTTGCCGCAGAAATGGCAAGTCTTCTGAATAGGCCCTTCTGGCCTCTTGAACTGAGCTGGCTGATTAGGCTTGAAACCAGGCCTAACCACCGCCCTGGCCTGCTCCATAGGCCTCTTCCCAGTACCAGAAACATGTCCTCTCCTCTGACTCAGGGTCAGCTCCTGCCTCCTCGCAGCGACCAGAACCTTCTGATAAGAGTCCAGATCAGAGGAAGACACAAAACTCTGGAGCTCCAAAGCAAGTCCATGCAGGAACCTCTGAGCCCTCTCATCAGCATCCTGCACCATCTTCGGTGCGAACCGACTCAGCCTAGTGAACTCTTGGTGGTACAGGTCCACCGTCAAGCTCCCTTGCTTCAGATCAATAAAACGCTGCAGCATATCCTTCCTAGCAGCCTTCGGAAAGAACTCCTCATCAAACCTGGACTTAAAGGTAGCCCAAGCTATCAGCTCCACCACCATCTTCTCTTCTGCCTCCAACCAGTTTTGAGCATTATCCTTGAGTTGCCTCTTCGCCAAATCAACCCATCCAGCCGGGGTGATCTTGGCCATCTTCAAGGTATCTTCTATGTTCCGAATCCACTCATCGGCAGCTAGAGGACCCTCGGACCCATCAAAATATGCGGGACCCAGCTCCCGAAATTGCTACGCTCTCGGCTCGGAGCGAGGGGCATCCGGAAGTGCCCGGGTAGCTCAAGCAAGTGGAGCATTCTGGACTTGCAGGAGCACGCCCTGCTGCACCTGCATCATCTGAAGCATCATCCGCATCATCTCTCCATTAGTGGGTTCCCGCTCAGGCTCCTCATCATGAGGGGGCGCACCACTACCTCCACCACGGGTGAATCGCCTTCCTGCCATCTAATGACACAGAAAACGAAGCAGATAATCACTATTCTAATAGCTCATGACTCGGATGTCGGACTTAGTTTATTGGACATTCTAATATTATTATCGTTATTCCGATAATCACAGTTACAGAAGAGGACCTGCATGGGCCACCAACAAAACCTGTCACGGCCCGCTTCCCAAAGATGGAGGCGAGACGTGAAAAGGTTCGCACGAGAGTGGAGCTGTGAAGCCCCAAACCCGATAAGCGTCAATAAAACATAAGCAGGTCCCTGTAACCACAAACGGAACAACAATAATAACACAAGGAGAGAGAGAGAGAAATAAAATATCAAATCTCATGAATGGTCCAACATGAAAATTAAGTTCAACATCCAGAAAAGCCACCAGGCTAAAAGAAAGAGTCTAAAGGCCCAGAACAAGGCCAACAAAAGGAACAACGTAACAAAGTATAGGTGCCATGCACCGACAACAAAATAGCAGTCTACAACAAAAAGGGAAAAGCTCACCGAAGACACTAGGACTGGTCCCCAGTGTCCACGTACTCCTCGCCAAACACATGCTCGGGCTCGGCGTCAGCAAACACCTCGTCCTCAACAATGTACTCAGGCTCAGGATCTAACATGTGTCACCCAAAAGAGTAAAGGGGGGCACATGTCAGCAAGTCTAAAAGACTTGGGCAAGAAAACTGAAAGTAAGGCAAACTAACAACCTAGCAGTTATAGTATGCATGACATGGCAGTTATGGTATAAGTGCGCAAGTAAGACATGATGGAACAATAAGTACAAGAGAACAATTATCAGGACAAGTCAAGAGTAGCCAAGCTACTAACAATATCAATCTTTTCACTAGTCACGTTTCACGTTGTTTGTAGATGTTTACGCCTTACAGATGAACAGTTGACATTCACACTGATTGGCCGCTTAACACTACCCCAGAACCCGGAGTTTACGCCTTACCACTGCAGTTGCTGATCGGGCAGACTCCCAGTTGATTGGCCGCTTAACTCTTACCCCAATACCCACATGTGAACGAGCCAGGGTCCCTGTACACGAGCTCAGTAAATGAGCCAGGGTTTCCCCGCACAAGAGCTCGTTTCCTGGATCACAAACCAGGAGCGTATTTCATTTGGCATAGGGGTGCACCTAGCCTCAATCATTTCACAAGGTGTAGCGGAGCTACGCAATCACGGGAACACTTAAATAATGCTATGACATGACAATTAATTTGTGTACCGTTAATGGAAATTAGACATGACATGGTAGTTGTGTAACATGATAAATGTCGGATCTAGCTTCATTGTCAAGCTAGTTCCTAAAATTGCACATAGGCGAGTATCATTTCGTCGCCTAGTCTCTTTTACGCCTACAACAAGCAAATGGCCTAAGACATGGCCTAAAACACTAAGTGGCAAGTTTCACTTGCCTAGCACCGAAGATGACGATCAACGAGGCCGCCACACAAATGCTAACTACGGCGATGAGATCGCTGCCATGGCAAAACAACATTAGAACAACATCCAACCTAGTTTTATTAGGGTTTCACAAAAACACAAATGGGTTATGAGGATATTAAGAGATCGAGTTATTACCGTATATGAGAGGAAGAATGATGCCGAGCAAGCACGTCAACGGAAGAAACGCTCGGGGGAACCTAGGGTTCAGATCTGGAATGGATGGGGAAAATCTGGAGAAATGGGGTTTTGGGGATTTTTGGGGGTTGGAGATGACATAGGGCATGGTGGTTGATCAAAATGGAGAGGGGGAGAGACTCTTGATGAAGGAGGAGGGCTAGGGTTAGATGGAGGATGATTTGGGGAAGAAGGAGGCTCAGGAGAAATGAAAGAAAAAAAGAAAACATTTGAGGGGGTTTAAATAGGCACAGCCGGCGGCTGCCCAAAAATTAGGGTTTCTGGGGTCATTAGTCGGTCAATGAAGAGTGGCTGACCGACTAGTTTAACAACTAGTCGGTCGGTCGATTAACTGTGACCGACTAACACCAAGCAGCGAAAGTAGGGAAAAATCTGGGTAATGAATTAGTCGGTCTGTGAAGGCCCGTCGACCGACTAGTTTGCAACCTAGTCGGTCGGTGAGTGTTCATGGACCGACTAACGATAAACAGTAACTTAGGTGAAATCTACTGACAGAAACTAGTCGGTCTGGGAGCAAGTTCTGACCGACTAGTTTCACATCTAGTTGGTCGGTGATTGTTCTTAGACCGACTAAAAGTAAACAGTAACTCCTGAATAATTAACAAAGCCAACTAGTCGGTCCATGTAGGTTTACCGACCGACTAAATCGTCATCTAGTCGGTCGGTTCCCCTTCTTGTACCGGCTAACGTGCACAGAAAGTTCTGAAATGGAGCGCAAAGCTCTAGGATCGATTCCTAAGACTCCTAGGCTTGATCTAACAGTAAGATATGACTGATATGAAGCCCGTCACGAATGACTTACTCCGAAATCGATGATTCTAAGGAAGAAGCTAGAAAATCACGACGAAACGATCAAAAACGAAAGTTACGGAGACGAAAACCACACATGAGGAGAAAATCCACCAAAACATATATATATAATATGATTAATCCAGATACAAGAAAACCAGTCGTTACACTAGATGATTAAGATATATTATCACAAGGCTTTGTGACTCTAATAAAGTAAATTTTTACATTGATTACATAAAGCCATAGATAGGACTGAATCTGCAACTGAATCTGAGAAGCTTCTTTGCAGGAGATCCTTATCAAGTGATTATATATCCAAGTCGTGGATTAGGTGCCTTTGTCTTTCCAGCATCATGATTGATATATCTGATTGAGTATGCATGAAGATATCTGATTTGTGTGGAACTCAGCATTGATATGTATCTGCATGCATATAGTTAGTAGCACTGAATGTGTTTGTCATATCAAAACCATATGGGAATAGAAATATGGAATTATGAAATTCCAACATTCTCCCCCTTTTGATGATGACAAACATGAAACATATATATAGTTAAAAATTGAACATATCAGATATACTCCCCCTGAATATGTGGAGTTAGTGAATACTCCCCCTGAGTAGATGAAATATATTCTCCCCCTTTGGAATCCTCAAAAAGAGGCAAAGTAAAGAGTAGTTAATACGGGAAAATATGAGGGGAATACAAAATGCGGTCAAAGTAGATAGCCTTTTAAAAAATGAACCAAATTTGGCCAGAATTGGAAAATGAGGTGTAGGCCCAAAAAAATATGGAGGCCGTAATATTTAAGTGAGGCCTAAGTGAAATAATGAACAAAATATGGTCATTGGCAGTGGCCGAAAGTTGCCTTAAAAAATAATTAATGTACAAGGCAGTAAAAAAATGTATAAGAAGGCAGGCCGAAGTATTGAGTATATTTGTTGTGTTTTTAAAAAAATGAACATAATAGAACGTGGAGAAACAAAGTCCTGTGAGTGATGAGGAACAAAAGTGCACAACAGTAAAAGTTGGCAAAACAAGCAAGCAATGAGAACAATAAAAAAAATTGTCTTAACAGATGGTCTGAATATACTGTGCGAAGGCTGTGTAGAAAATGTAGAAAGATACCATAAACAGAACGTTAAAATAGAGGATAAAGGTGCAAAAGTTAAACTAGGCAAGAGAGCCACATATAGAACTAAATGTGAAATGGAAGAGAAGGCCCTAAAATAAAAATGTATAGAAGACAATATAAACAGAGAACAATGAGGGAAATAACCATGGAATATAACCAAAGTAATTGTACAGAACCACGAGAAGAAAACAGAATAAAGAACCATGTTGACCAAGGTTACATAAGCAAAATGAACATTAGAAAACAAGTATACAAAGGATCAGGAGACTATGCACAAAACTTGTCCAAATTAATAGAATATGCAAAGAAATAATATAACAACCATTGACATAATAGCCAACAAAGGGAAAAACAATCAACATACAAAAATTGAAACAGACAGCCATATAGTGAAGTAACCAAAAACAGCCAGGGGCTAAACAACATACAGCAGATACACCATAGGAACCACAACAGAACAACAAAAAGAACCACATAACTACATCAACATAACAACTAGTGACAACAAAACACTCACTGACAGAATATCCAAAGAAGCATATAACAACGAAGACTAAAGGATATTTAGGCATGAACAACAATACCATATAGCCCACAGAGCCAAGTACACAAAATAGCACATAGTCCTAAAAAAACAGATATCCCAGATACATCAAACTAAACAGAGCAACATAACCAACAGAACCATAAAGTCCCCAAAGTGCCTAGCAACAACCCAAGTAACTATCATCAGAAATATCACCAAAGTGCCTATGGAACAGAGTATCCAGAAGAACCAAACCAACCAGCAAAGAACCAACAGACAACCGACCGGAAAACAGCGAGGAATAACAGCAAACATGAGCCCTGGAATACTATGGCCGAGAGGAGGAGCCATGCCTGGTAGGAGACACATCGGACGAACGTCTAGCGACCCGAAAGTGTAGCGACTCGAAGTGGTTTACCAAGAGGCAACAACAGTAGTAAGGTCGTCCATCTGCCTGTTATGCTCCTGTAATGTAGCATCACCAGAACTCAAGTGTGTCTGAAGGCCACGAAAACCATCGTGCATTTCACCCTGAATATCCTGAAATCCTCGAGTCACCGAATGACGTAACACATGAATTTCACCCAGAATAGCATCATGACCTGACGATGGAGTAATAGGAGTGGAAGGAGAAGCCGCAGACTAAGAATACCGTTTCCGAACCGGAACACGGCCACGAGTGCGAGAAGAACCGGGAGTATGGGATGTGGGAGTGGGTCGGGAAGTAGGAGTGGGACGAGGTCGCGGAGAACGAGTACGAGTGCGTGGAGAGCGAGACATGGACCTAGTGACTAGACGGGAGGGAGTGGGAGAGGTTTCAGGGTCATCGGCATCGGCATCGGCATCGGCATCGGATCCATCATCAGAGGCAGAAGTGTCAGATATGACCAATTGCATGTGAGTAAGGGTGGCAGAAGTAAAATCAACCGGATTGAAAATAGCGGCAGAGTTGGCGAATGGAATCTGAAATGCCTCTAAAATCCTAGTGATCAGGGATGGCAAAAAAATATGGGTCTTAACAGGCTTGGCCAATGTGTCAAATAAGACAGATCCCCAGCATATGGGAAGTTCGCCCATTAAAGCATAGAGACAGCGGGCTGTGTTGTTACTAACATAATTCAGAGAACCAATCTTAGGGGCGAGGTTGGTCAGAATAATCTTGACCATCATCCTAGAGGGTGGATGAAGAGTCGTTGCGGACCGCTTGGGACGAAAATCATTAGCCAAAAGCCGTTTAATCGAGGGATCGTTGAGAGTGTCAGGGAGAGGCTGAACATTGTGGGAGGGCAAGTGCAGAAGGGAAGAAAGCATAGGTCCAGTTAGTCGGAAAAAGAAACCATTGACGATAGTGGAAATGGAGAGCATACCGGCCTGTTTAGAGGAATCCAGGTTCGCGTAGAACTCACGAACGAGAGTCGGAAAGTAGGGTGTGCGGTTCGTTGTGGACCAGAGACCAACGAGCCCAGCGGGAATGGAGAGGGGCCAAGATCCGAGAGAAGCCGTGGTCACTGAAGTCAACGTGACGCTCAGGGTGGAATGGGAGGCGCTCCAAGAGGCGGAAATGCTGAGAATCCGCCAGAGAACGGAAGTAGGCCAGTGCTGGGGTTGCAATGAAGTCTGGAGGGGGCTGAGCCATCGGGATTGAACGTCGAAGGAAGTCGAAGGAGGACCGAACGAGAGGCTTTTGAAGCCGTGCGCGGAAATAGCGGCGACGAGGGTTGAGACCGGGGTGGTCGCCGGTGAAAACGAGGTCGGATCCGTCGAAACCGAAGATCGGGCGGCCGAGGAGAGCGGCGGAGGATCGATTGAAGGGAGGAGGCGGAGGATCGGTCACGGGCGAGTGGATGGAGGGAGGCGTCGGTGGATTTAGAGGGTGGAGGCCGACGATTTGAGGGGAGGACGGTGGAGATTTTGGGAGAGGTCGGCGGGTTTCTTTGGGGAGAAGGAATGGATGCGTTGGGAAAAGAAAATGGTCAGAGATATTTTGTGAGACTTGGACTCCCTAGGAAAGAATTAAATAGGGTTAAAATTTAGTTATGGGAAGTTGTTGGAACGGATAGAATTCCAATCGGGAGAGAAGTTTTAGAAACGAATCCCACCAATATTTGAAAACGAAGGGATGGGTTCAGTTTCGGAAACAAAAATGGAGGGAACGGATAACGAGAATAAGCGGGAAGACGAAGTAGTTACCGGAAAAAATTAAAAATAATAAAAAATTCGAAAATTGGCAACCAATATTGGTGAATTGGTCGACCAATTTCAAAACAGAGCCAGAAAAATTTGAAAAAATTTGAGAAAAATTCTAAAAATAAAAATAAGAATGTGTCATAAGTCTGATTCACTAATAATCCCTAAATTCCTACGAAGCTTAATAAAAGTCTCTTCTTTCAACGGTTTAGTCAAAATATCAGCTATCTGATGTTCAGTAGCTATAAATTTAAGAACTATATCTCCTTTCTGAACATGATCATCTAGAAAATGATGACGTACATCAATATGTTTTGTGCGAGAATGATGCATAGGATTTTTAGAACGATTAATAGCACTAGTACTATCACACATAATAGGGCAAGTAGAGCAATCAATACCATAGTCAGATATAGTTTGTTTCATCCATAAGATTTGAGCACAGGCTAAACCGGCGGTAATATATTCTGCCTCGGTTGTAGATAATGAAACAAAGTTTTGCTTTTTGCTAAACCAAGAAACTAAAGCATGACCTAAAAAGTGGCAAGTACCACTGGTACTTTTACGATCTGATTTGCAACCAGCAAAGTCTGCATCACTATAGGATAATAAATCAAATGTGCTTGACTTGGAATAAAATAAACCAAAATCAGAAGTGTGCTTAACATATCTAATAATCCTTTTTACGGCAGTTAAGTGTGAAACTTTAGGATCTGGCTGAAAACGTGCACATAAACATACTGAAAACATAATGTCTGGTCTACTAGCAGTTAAATAGAGTAGAGAGCCAATCATACCTCTGTAAAGACGTTGATCAACACTCTTACCATTTAAGTCTTTGTCGAGAGATGTTGATGTACTCATTGGAGTACGTTTTTTGCAGAACTTTCTAAACCAAAATGCTTGATGAGTTCTTTAGAGTACTTGCTTTGGTGATTGAAGATTCCTTCCTTCAATTGTTTAGTTTGAAGACCGAGGAAGTAATTGAGTTCACCCATGTGACTCATCTCAAATTCTTTCTGCATAATCTTAGAAAAATCTTGACAAAGAGATTCATTAGTAGAACCAAAAATAATATCATCAACGTATATTTGAATAATGATTATGTCAGATTTAATATTTTTAATAAAAAGACTGGAATCTATTTTACCAATATTATAACCAGAATTTAAAAGATAGTTTTTAAGTCTTTCATACCAAGCACGAGGTGCTTGTTTGAGACCATAAAGATCTTTCTTTAATTTGAAAACATGATTTTCAAAATTTTCATGATGAAAACCAGGAGGTTGTTCAACATACACTTCCATTTGAAATAATTTAAAATCTTTGAAACATGCAAATGTTAACAACATGCGAATAGACTCAAGACGAGCAACTGGTGCATAGGTTTCATCGTAATCAATACCTTCTTCTTGATTATAACCTTGTGCAACCAATCGTGCCTTGTTTCTAATTACCTGACCAGATTCATCCAATTTATTTTTGAATACCCACTTGGTACCAATAATTGAATGATCTGTTGGTCTGGGAACTAATTCCCAAACATCATTTCGTTGAAATTGATTGAGTTCTTCCTGCATAGCAATAATCCATGAAGTGTCTTCACATGCATCTTTGATGTTCTTTGGTTAAATGGATGAAAGGAAAGCACAATGCGCCATTTGTTCAATTTGACGACGAGTTCTAACTCCATCAGTGATATCTCCAATGATTAACTCTGATGGATGATTTGGAACTTGTGCAAAAGCTTTGGGAAGATCTGTATCTGAAATAGACTCAACAGAATGATTAGTAGCATCAATTTCATCAAGTTTGATATTATCTAAAGAATTAGATACATGTAATATATTCTCTTCATCATCAATGATGGGAGAATTAGATGAGGGATTCTCATCAAATGTGACATGTAGTGATTCTTCAACTGTTGAAGTTCTTTTGTTATATACTCTGTAGGCTTTGCTACGTGTTGAGTATCCAACAAAAATACCTTCATCAGATTTCGAATCAAATTTATCAAGTGCATCTTTAGTATTAAGAATAAAACATTTACATCCAAACACTTTAAAATATGATACACATGGAATACGATCAAAGAATAATTCAAAACAAATTTTATTAAGTAATGGCCTTATGAGAATTTTATTCATAATGTAACATGCAGTTGCGACAGCTTCAGCCCAAAAATATTTCGGTAAATTACTATCACAAAGCATTGTTCTTGCACATTCTTGTAAAGTTCTATTTTTCCTTTCAACTACTCCATTTTGAGGAGGAGCAGGAGGAAAAGAAAAATTGTGAGCAATGCCATTTTCATTACAAAACTTGGTAAACGATTCATTTTCAAATTCTCCTCCATGATCACTACGAATAGTGACAATGTTAGAGGATTTGATTTTTTGTATCTTTTTACAAAATATTGAAAATTCTTCAAATGCATCATTCTTGTTTTGTAAGAATATAACCCAAGTATATCTTGAATAATCATCAACAATGACAAATGCATATCTACTTCTATTCAAAGAAGCTACTCTTGAAGGACCAAACAAATCTAAGTGTAAGAGTTCTAATGGTCTCTTTGTTGAGATAACATCCTTTGATTTAAAAGAAGATTTGTGCATTTTTCCTTGTTGACAAGCATCACAAAAATGTCTGTGTTTGAAAGAAATATTTGGCATTCCTTTTACTAATTTGTGTTTTGAAATATGTGCTAAGTTTTTGAAATTAGTGTGTCCAAAACGTTTATGCCATAAAAGTGTATCATCTAAAGTAATCATTAAACAATGATTATTAGTGGTAATAGACATGCATAAGATATAAATGTTATTTTTATGCTTACCACGGAATAGAATAGATGACATATCAGAATCATAAATAATGCAATTATTTTGTTCAAAAACTATTTTGTAATTTTTATCGCATAACTGACTAATAGAAAGTAAATTATGTTTCAAACCGTTAACCAGGTGAACATTCTCAATGATAGGCTGATTTGTATTGCAAACTGTTCCGGTGCCTATGATTTTGCCTTTCTTGTTGTCACCAAAAGTAACTGTGCATCCATCTTTATATTAATGGTTGAAAGTAAATTGACATTTCCTGTCATATGTTTTGAACATCCACTGTCCAAAATCCATCTTTCCTTTTTAGGTACCTGAAAGATAAAACATTAAGCATTGGTACCCTTTGTTTGATGGTCCTTGGGATTAGATTTTTGGAAGCCAAACCCAAGTGGAATTTGGCTTTTTAATATAATTATTAGAATGAACTATAGCATGTATATAATGAGAAATATAATCATTTCTATCTTTTAAGCATGAATTCTTAGGAACCCATATACTAATTGTAGTAGGTTTCCTAAGAGATGATTTTGAAAGGTTAATAACATTTCTTTGTAAAGAAGAAACAGAAATGTTTACTTTCTTCGTGTAAATAAATGCGTGATTCTTCTTTTGAGGTTTAACAAAAGTAATTTTTCCACAAGAAGAAGAAGTGCTACAAGACTTGGGTGCATCCTTATGAGAATATCCCAGACATTGTCTATGATTTGCTGGATATTGTATTTTTAGCAAATCATCAAGATTAGTCTTTCCTTTATTAAATTTATTAATATTGGAAGACATCTCGTCATATTTCACCTTTAGTGATGAAACATTTTTATCCATTTCGGATATTTGTGTATGTAGTTCTAGATTCTTAGTTTTAAGAATATCATTCTCTTTACTAAGATCTAAAGTTTGAGAAGATGTATTCTCAATAGGTGTAGTGTTCTTAGAAGAAGATAATTCTTGATATTTCACAAGGAGATCGTTATTATTCTGTTTCAAAGATCTATGTTGACTATTTAAATTTTTGAAACGAGAATAGAGATCTTTCAATGCATCTAATAATTCTTCATTACTAAAGATACTTACCTCATCTTCATTATCTTGTGCCATAAAGCACATGTTGGCATTTTCATTTAGATCATCATCTTCATCATCTGAAGAATCATCCCATGTTGCTGTAAATGCCTTTTTCATTTTGTCAAATCTCCTTTCTCTTCTGGATTGATCATTGTTGGAAGTTTTGAACTTTGCTTTGAGAAGAGGACAGTCTTTCTTCATATGTCCTGGTTTATTGCAATTAAATTAAAGAGAAGAATCAGTATTCTTAGATTTAAAATTATTATACTTACCTTTCTGAAAGAATTTTCTGAAGTTTTTGGCAAAAAATGCCATATCATCATCTGAATCTTCATTATCTTATATTGCGTTGAAGGCAAGTACTTTCTTCTTTTGATCTGATTCTTCTTTCTCATCTTGTAGTGTAACTTCATGGGCCATTAAGTTACCAATAAGATTTTCCAAAGATAATGTGGAAAGATCATTGGCTTCCTCAAAAGCGGTGATCTTTGGACGCCATACTGGGGTTAAAGCTTTAAGAATTTTGCGAACCTGTTCAAGAGAAGTGTAAGTTTTTCCAAGAGCATTCAAAGAATTTATAATATTAGTAAACCTGGTGTTCATTTCTCCAATTGTCTCTTGGTCCTTCATCTTGAACAACTCGAATTTGTGAACCAAAACGGAAATCTTGGTTTCCTTCACTTTACTGGTTCCTTCATGAGTTACCTCAAGTATTTGCCAAATCTCCTTAGCACTTTTGGCCTGAGATACTCGATTAAACTCATGTTTATCCATAGCACAAAATAAGGCATTCATGGCCTTTGAGTTGTTGGTTTTTGCAGTTTTGTCGTTGGTGGTCCAATCAGCAACAGGAGTTGTTGGCTTTTCGTATCCTGACTCTACGATGTCCCAAATTTCATAATTCATACTTTGGAGATGAATCTCCATTCCTATTTTCCAATATGAGTAATTTGAACCATCAAATAGAGGAGGATGAGTTTGAGAGTGCCCTTCAGGATGCTGATTGTAGTTGTGTGGAACTGCGTTCATGTTTGAGGAACTTGCTGCCATCTTAACCTTGCTCTGATACCAAATGTAATTTTAGCCTGTAAGGATCAATACACTAGAGGGGGGTGAATAGTGTATATAAAAAAATGTCGCAAATAAAATGTTAGTAATATTTGCAAAGATGGCACAGAAATAAAAAGACAAGTACTGAAATTAAATCAATCGCAAACACAGAGATTTATCCTGGTTCGGATCCTTGTGATCCTACTCCAGTCCTCTACCCCGTAGAGATTTTCAATCCACTATAATCACTTGCCCCGCAAGCACGAACTTACAAAAATGGCGACACTCCCCGTGTCCCAAACTTTGTACAATCTCTAACCGAGATTCAAACCTGTAAAATAATGAAATAGAAAAACACCTATAGCCTTGTTATAATTTTCAGAGAAAGAATTCAAGGATGGTGTTTAGAAGATGAACTTCAAGATGTAAAAGATATGTAATGAAGAGCAACACTTGAAGTTCTCTGGTTCATAAAAGAAGAGAGAGATTTATTGATTTCTTCTTACAATTATGAACACAAACAACTTTCCAAAAATGATGTTGAAAAATCCAAGTTCTTCCGTTCTTAAATGAAGAAGGAAATCTAATGATTTCTTCTTACAAATAAGAAAAGAACAACTAATGGCCTAAAGCTTTAGAAAAGAGAAGACTTGATTCCAACAAATAAGAGAGTAAAGAAGAGGAAAGTGTGTGAAAGAAAAGAGAGGGTCTACCCCTCTATTTATAGTGTTTAGGGACGGTTGGGGACTGTAGTTAATGTTAGAAAACGGGCAAGAACCCTCCCTGAAAATTTGGGATCAAAACGGCTAGTTTTGAAATTGGTCGACTAAAAGGACAAATTGGTCGACCAAAATTTAGAGAGGGAATTTCGACCGTTGGAAGACATTTCTAGAATCTACACGGTTAGGGGAGTTTGCATATGCAATCCCATAACCAAATTCGAAGGTTTAAAATTGGTCGACCAAAATGGGGTTATTGGCTGCCAATTTTCAAAGTTGCAAATTTTCGAAATTGGGAAGTGTAGATCTCTGAGGAATGGAACCTAGATGACTAAGATATATTATCACAAGGCTTTGTGACTCTAATAAAGTAAATTTTTACATTGATTACATAAAGCCGTAGATAGGACTGAATCTGCAACTGAATCTGAGAAGCTTCTTTGCAGGAGATCCTTATCAAGTGATTATATATCCAAGTCGTGGATTAGGTGCCTTTGTCTTTCCAGCATCATGATTGATATATATGATTGAGTATGCATGAAGATATCTGATTTGTGTGGAACTCAGCATTGATATGTATCTGCAGACATAGAGTTAGTAGCACTGAATGTGTTTGTCATATCAAAACCATATGGGAATAGAAATATGAAATTATGAAATTCCAACACCTAGCTCTAAGATATGAGCGTTATGAAGATTATAATGTAAGTCCTACTCAAGGTTTAACATTCTACGAAAAGAAGCTAGAAGACTATAAAATAAACTAGACGAACCGTCTTCAAAGCTTCAATCCGAATCTCTTGACTTCAATAATGCTCCTTGAGCTTCAACGAAGCTTCAGGCACACGATCACGCGCTTAGAGAAGTCTTGAGACGTCACTTTTGATGTACGTAGAATTTTGGCGACGTTCGCTATAACTGCGCTCACAAAGAGTTAGTTCACGATATTTATGTTTGTTCATCATCAAAACCAAATCCGGGGAATCAATACTCAACACAATGTTGTACCCTATTACTTTTCTGTGGGATCTAAGGATTTTTAGGAGACTTTCTAGCAGGTGCTCGGTGAGGGCCGCATTCACAATAACAGGGTAAGTGGAATCTTCCCCCAAGAAAGAATATTTCAAATTGGCAGGGAGGGGTTTTAGTTCTACCTAAGGGGATGATGTATCCCCGTCATCTCTCGCCTGTGAGAAAGATGCGTCCTCAATATCGGGTTCAGAAGGTGAAAACTCTTCGTTTGCGGAATCATTTGAAGAGCAGGGAGATAACGGTGCATCAAGGCAGACGTCTGCGGATTCCGTTCCCGTAGTGCACCTGTCAACAGAGGCAAGGTGTTCAGGTATGTGTTCGCTATCAAACATGAAATCGGGATTACATCCGTGGTCGATGTAGTTTTGCGATGGTGATGAATCTGTGTACTCCTCATATTGCAGAACTATTGCGATGGTGCTGTTTTATTAGTGATTATTATAGAGGTTAGGCCATGCCCTAGGCCCCCTCTTGGATCTAAAATCTTGTATTTGGATTGAAGATTTTCATCAAAGCTAAGTATTTTGTTCTTGTTATTTAAATCTTTGTTTTTCTATCTTTTTGTATGCAAGCAATGATTTTTATTGATTCTCATATCGTTATTGCTATGCTTGAGTAGATTTGTTGTTCTAGGGCATGGGGATGAACCCTATGGATCTAATTTCAGATTTGTGATAAATGAATTTCTAAATTGCTAGAATTTCTAGGAGGTTAGGTTGTGATCGATTTATTACGGATAGCTAGGGATTTCCATCGATTGGGGTTTACAAAAGATTGGATTCTAATCGATGGGAAGGACTAGATATTCGATTTAGGTTTATAATCGAGATTTTCTAGACTTGGTTTGCAAGAGATTGGACTAAAGCTAGGATTTTTATTGTAAATCTATACCAATATTCGTTTGCAAGAGATTGGACGAATACAAACTATCACAACCTAGATCGTAGCTCGAGTTTGCACGAGAGTGGGCTCGAGGAGCGATTGAACGATGATGTCGATCCTAATGCTAGGGGCTTAGGATAGGATTTGCAAGAGATTGGGCACTATCCTAGGTTTCTATAGACCTGTAATAGCGCGAGAACGTGAGCTTTGTTCTCTATTCAGTTACGACTAGTTCACCTTAACACAAGCCTAGTAATATTGAGATTCACTATTTACAATGATGTATGATGATCTGTAGTGGGGATTTCCTAGCTCTAAACTCTTTTATTGTATTAAATTTGAATACATACTTTATCCGACTTCTTTATCACCGACACCGACATCCACCACCATTTCCATTATATCATTCCATAACCATCTCCACCAATAAAACATTCGTAGTCAAACCAACCTTAGATAGATTGGAGCCAACACCACCTCCTCGTGTTCAATACCCGCTCGCGATTTGATCCTTCGCTTGCAGTAAAACTACAATCGTTCTCCGTGTGTATATCCAGGGCCGATAAAGTTTTTGGCGCCGTTGCCGGGGAGGTGTTTCCCGTTGGGTGCCAATTTGTCACAATTATGTTGATTAGACTTTTAAAAAAATTTAAAGAAATTTTCACCCCCGCCGCCATTACTATCATTTCTATATTCTTTTGTGCCGCAGATATTTTTCTCCAGGTATTTAGCTTTATTGATCAGGTGTTATGGATTATACTATGTGGACTACAGATTATGATCAGAGTGCTCAGATGGGAGAATACTATTTTGATCAGAGTGCTCAGACGAGAGAAATTTTTTTTGATGAGATGCATGCACACCTTGAAACGGGTGACCTTCAATTGGAACGGGCGAAGAGGCAACTTGAAATGAATGCGCTCATGTTTAAGGCTGCGATGATTCCCAAAGATATCAGTTATGTTCCTTCACCATATGGGCAAGAAGCATCTCCAACCATATTACCAGAGCCAGAATGTGCCGCTGTCGATCCTACATCCTACAATACAGCTGTTGCATATGAAGAGTGGATGGGCGAAGAGACAGTGGAGGAAGCAGAAATTGGGCCACAAGCACAGCCAGAGGAGGACGGATTTCAGATATTATTGGAGGGTCTCTTGGAGTCAGTGAGGTTTACCGGTTCAGAGAGCATTACAGTAGGTGATGCATTTGAGCTACGATTTGCAGATTTTTTTATGAACCGTATTTCAGCTGCGGGAACAATTGAGGAGGACATCCATGTCAGTCTCGAGGGGGATAGACTATATTTTAGGATTGCTTGCGAGAATTCCCCTCCACATGATACATCCCCATAAGCTGACACACATGAGCAGCCATCATCACCATTCCAAGGAGAGCCTACATTGATAGTTCACAAGGAGGCATCACATGCGGAGCCAGAGCATTGCATTGCAGAGGCAGCAATTTGGGATGAGGGTGACTTCATTCAGATAAATCCAGAGTCTTGCCCACCGATAGTTGAGCTTCCGCAGCCACCTCTACCTTATGCTGAGGCTGTGATCATATGGACCACACATTTTTATGCGTACCTGGATGAGATTCTTGGATGGCAGGCTGAGGACATCGATGCTTCCACCTTTGAGGAGACAACGGTACCAGGCATAGATGCAGCCACTTCTGATGAGAGAACTGCGATGAGACACTCGGGACATGTTGCTGCAGAGCCGAGTTGCACCGTCATGACTCCCCCACTCACAGATACGGCCAGTCCATACGATGAGTGGATGGATGGTGATGATTCAGATGGAGAAGACATTGAGGTTATTTACCTCGCGGAGCCGAAGCATGCTTTTGAGGAGGCATTACACACGGAGCCAGAGTTTATCGCCGAGGAGGTCATGCATCGGGACGAGGACATAGCCATTCATGATGATCCTGAGCACTACCCTCCTCCATTTGAGCTTCTGCTGCCACCTCATCCTTCCATTGACGCCGAGGACTATCCCACAGAGCTTATGGCTCCTTTTCAGGGAGATCTCTGCACCCCTTCATCTCCTACATTTGATTCCCCTCCCGTGTATGATGTTTTTTGTGATTCAGATTTTGACGACTCATCGTGCCTTTTGCAGGATACACATACATATGAACAAAAGGGACAATGGGATGTATTCGAGGAGGAGAACAAGGAGTTAGCACCCATGGATGCATATGAATATGATCAAGAGGTGCGCTGGGATGAGTCTGACGATGATGAGGAGCATCTTGATGAGGTCCATACATATGATCTAGATTTACCTGAGCAGCATAGAGAAGACACCATGGAGACAGCTATCACGGCACGTGAGGATATTGGATTATTTCCAGGGAAGTATCGTCCACCATTATTTATTCCATATATTTCTATAGACGATCCTCTTTGGGATACTTTTATTACGAGGGTGAACTTTTTGCAGCGAACTAATGCATCCTATTCTCTGCAGGGTACAGGTAGAGTCCTTGTGGGAATGCTGGATGATGCATTGCTGGAGTTCGTTGGTGTCCGTGGACATACGCATGTGGCAGAACCACAGAAAGAGCAGTTGGAGCAATTGCCTGCACCGGCAAAGATATTGGATCCGCCTTTTGCTATAGGTGATATCAATCCAGTAGTGTAGAAATTTTTATGCTTTAAATAAACACGAATTCTCTCGACAGTGAGAGGACCGTATAGATTTGCTTAAATAAATATTACCTCATATGACGGCAACAAAAAATTTTACACCCCAAACCCATTATATATATTAATTTCCCTCTTTATATTTTGATGTGTCACATCCTTTTTGCTCACCACCCATCGAGCATTTCTTTCAAGTGAATACTCACATTCTTATTCGTTTGACTCAATCTCGCTTAGCAAAGCCATGACATTTTTGATCGAGTCATTTGAATAGGATTGTTTAGCATAAGCTTGGGGAAAAGCGCTCTCATGCATCATTGCATGTGCATGTAGTTGCATTAGGATTTCATGTCATTCATTTCATCATTTTTCATTCACCTCCCTTATATTTATCGGTGTTCCTCATATTTCCTTTTATGATCACATTGAGGACAATGTGAAGTTTAAGCTTGGGGGAGTGCATTTCCATGCCATCTAGTTGCACTTTTACTTTATTTTTAGGGTTTTTTTAGAATTTTTCAAAATTTTGCATCATCTTTTTGAATTTTCCATCTTATTTTCCTTTTATGTGTGTTCATGCATCATGTTGTGTGCTTGTTTTTCTTTTCTTTCCTCTCTTTTATTTTTATTTCTTTATTTTCCTTTCTCTTCTTCCGCTAGATGAGTTTTGTATGATGATATCTCTTATTGCTTTACCAACCATCACGATGCTTATTATTCCTTGCCATGCTACTTTGAGTATTCCATAGTCTTGCTATCCATGTGCTTGCTTATATATTCTTTTGATGATTCCTCTATATAAATGCATGATATTAATTGAAGCTGAATGTATTGATTAGTGTTTAGTATGCTGTTGTTGGAAATGCACCAAGATTCATGCATCATTAGTATATCTGAAGCATTGGTTTTATTTTTCACCTTCTGTTGCATGCCTGATATGGTTGTAAACTTTACTGCTTGACTTCACTATTTATTGAAATGATTGAGAATATCCATGCTTACATATGAGTTTTAGTTGAAGTATTATTTTATTGAACCGTTCGTGCACATCTTAGAGTGAACCGAGTGCTACATTATTTCTTTCTCCACATATATCTTTTTATTCTCTACATGTCACTTGAGTTCACCTCCTAAAGCTACTTATATCGCATTTATTTCCCAAAAATCCCTACAAAAGAAAAAGGTTGCTCCAAAAAGTCCAAAGAGCCAAAAAGGAGCCAAAACCCTAAAAAATACAAATCAAATAGCTCCTACAAAAATCCAAAAAGAAAAATGAGAAACAAAAAGGTCAAAAAGAAAAAGAAAGATATCTCTCTATCTCATTATTGGAGCCACAAAATACTTGGGAAACCCAAGGCAAAAATTCCATTTTCCACTATCATATTCCTTTAGATGCGATGCCTCAAGCTAAGCTTTGGGGGGGGTGAATTGATTTGACCAAATGAGTGAGTATGACCTTAGAGTGGAGACGTGCATGAATGAGAATATTCGATAATACTTAGACTTTGCAAAATATATTAGATATGGAGATTTTTCATGATTTGAAATAAATATGTGAATGCCATGAATCTTATTCTATTCTCTATTGCATGCTTGGTGTGTATCTTATACGCTTCATTATAACTTTTGATTGAAAAGTGCATCGCCAATGAATTGTATATTATATTCTATGAAATTCAGGATGTGAATATGAGTTGATTGCAAGAATTTAGGGAGTCCCTTCCTTTGTTCTTAAAAGCTTGCAAGTACTATGTTTAAATAAGATATGAAATCTTTATAGCATGAGATTCGTATTTTCTACGTTATCGTGATGTGTAGCTTATGGCTTGAGATCTGAGAGAATAATTTAGCGACCCCTTCCACCTCGTTTTCTTTCTTTTTCATTTCATTTCCTTTGTATTCATGTCCCAAGTTCGTCGCTTTACTTATCTTCCTCGAGGACGAGTAAGAGGCAAGCTTGGGGGATTTTGATCGGTCCATATTTTACACCTTTTTTCTGCATGTTTTCACGCCATTTCTATTGCTCATATTGCAATTTCCATGAGTATTCGACGATATTGCGTTACTTTTCACTATTTCTTGTTTTTGTCAGATTTCAGGAAATACAGAGCAATCGGGAGCAAAAATGAGCTTAAAGGACTTGCACATGTACCGGAGCGTCGCCCAATGGCTCTATCGAGGAGCTAACGGCGCTGGAAGATGAGTGGAAGAAGAAGGAAATCGATAGAATCGATGAAGAGGCGAGGAGAAGAAGAGTTGACTCTAGAAACTGGCCACTTGGTCGAGTAACACAGCCCACTCGGCCGAGTGAAGAAGCGCATTCGGCAGAGTACAACTGATACGAAGGGATCTTGAGCCACAATGTACTCGACCGAGTGGTTACATCCACTCGGCCGAGTAGAGATCGCCACTCGCCCGAGTGAGTCAAGACTTCTGAAATAAATCAAAGCCGACTCTCTAGAATTCTGGGGAGAACATTAGAAGACCTACTCGACCGAGTAGAGAAGTCCACTCGCCCGAGTGTAGAATGCCACTCGGTCGAGTGAAGCCGATGACACGAGCGCCCAGATTTTCAGACAGCATTCCACTCTTTTAAAATCTACTATCATTCCAGAGGTCAAAGTATTTTCCTCATACTTTTTATGGATAATAGACTTCATGACGGTTCCAACGCTGCCAAGAACGCACCAATCGGAGGTCGGATGAAATCTGGAGGATTTCTGCAAGTTGATGCTGCAGAGCTAGAATTCATGTATCAGTTTCACTCGGCCGAGTGAAAATTTCACTCGGTCGAGTGAGTTTTTCACTCGGCCGAGTGACCAGTTTTTGATAATTTTTGACAGCGTGCTATTTTCTGGAATTTCTGCAGGAATTCTCACTCGGCCGAGTGAGCTTTTCACTCGGCCGAGTGAGCCGCTCCGCTGGTTGCGAGAGTTACGATTTCTGGTCTGCGTAGGGGCAGTTTGGTCACGATTTTTTGGACAATTTTAGGGGCTTTTGCTAGGGGTTTTTGGGGGCTATATAAGGGGTTTGTAGCCATCATTAGAAGAGTGCCCAAAATGTTTTATTAGTGATTATTTTAGAGGTTAGGCCATGCCCTTGGCCCCCTCTTGGATCTAAAAGCTTGTATTTAGATTGAAGATCTTCATCAAAGCTAAGTATTTTGTTCTTATTATTTGAATCTTTGTTTTTCTATATTTTTGTATGCAAGCAATGATTTTTATTGATTCTCATATCATTATTGCTATGCTTGAGTAGATTTGTTGCTCTAGGGCATGAAGATGAACCATATGGATCTAATTTCAGATTTGTAAAAATTGAATTTCTAAATTGCTAGAATTGCTAGGAGGTTAGGTTGTGATCAATTTATTACGGATAGCTAGGGATTTCCATCGATTGGGGTTTGCAAGAGATTGGATTCTAATCGATGGGAAGGACTTGATATTCGATTTAGGTTTATAATCGAGATTCTCTAGACTTGGTTTGCAAGAGATTGGACCAAAGCTAGGATTTTTATTGTAAATCTATACCAATATTCGTTTGCAAGAGATTGGACGAATACAAACTATCACAACCTAGATCGTAGCTCGAGTTTGCACGAGAGTAGGCTCGAGGGGAGATTGAATGATGATGTCGATCCTAATGCTAGTGTCTTAGGCTAGTGTTTGCGAGAGATTGGGCACTATCCTCGGTTGCTATAGACCGGCAATAGCGCGAGAGCATGAGCTTGGTTCTCTATTCAGTTATGACTAGCACACCTTAACACAAACCTAGTAATATTGAGATTCACTATTTACAATGATGTATGATGATCCGTAGTGGGGATTCCCTAGCTCTAGACTCTTTTACTGTATTAAATTTGAATCGATACTTTATCCGACTTCTTTATCACCGACACCGACATCCACCACCATTTCCATTATATCATTCCATAACCATCTCCACCAATAAAACATTCGAAGTCAAACCAACCTAGAATAGATTGGAGCCAACACCACCTCCTCGTGTTCGATACCCACTCGCCACTTGACCGTGCGCTTGCGGTAAAACTATAATCGTTCTCCGGGTGTATATCCGGGGCCGATCACATAAGTCAAGGGGCCACCCCCTCATTACTGATCGACCCTCCTTATTCATCGGTTGTAAAATGAAGGGGCCAAGCCCCTCGCAACCGAACGACTCTCCTTGGTCGTCAGCCGTAACCCGAAGGGCTAACCCCTCGCACTGAACGACCTACTTTATCAGCCGTAAGTAGAGATGCCAACCCCTTGCCACTGAGCAACCCCCGTCATCAGCCGTAAGCCGAGGGGCTAACCCCTTGTCACTGAACGACCCACGTCGTCAGCCATAACTCGAGGGGACACACCCTTGCAACTGAACGAATCATCTTCATCGTCAGTTGTAAGTCGATGGGCCAACCTCTCGCCACTGAATGGAATTCATCGTCAGTTGTAAGTCTAGGAACCAACCCCTCGCAACTGAATGACTCAAACTTTGTTATTGGCCATTAATCTAAGGAGCCCCTCCTTCGCAACCAAACGAAAATTCTCGTTATAAGCAGTAAGCCGAAGGGGCTACCCCCTCACAGCCAAGCGACAATCCTTGTCAGTTGAACGACTTTCACATCATCGTAAGCTAAACGCCAATTCTCGTCATAGGCAGAAAGTCGAAGGGGCCCCCCCTCACAACGGAACGACAATCCTCTTCGGCCGAACGACATTCACATCGTCGTAAGCTGAACAACATTCACACCATCGACTGTAAGTCGAAGGGGCCACCCCTCGCAACCGAACAACGTCTGTCGTTGACAATAAGCCAAAGAGGCCATCTCCTCAATACCTGACTGATCGACCAATGTTTCTTCTTCCTTTTGATTAAACACATCACTCGACCTAAACATTCACAAGCGGTTGAACTCGTGCGATGGGGGCCATTATTGAGTACATGGGTCCAGCCCATTAAGCAAGTAGATAAATTCTGCCATCTAGACTAAGACGGCCAGTGGTCCATAGCATATGGGTTGAATGAGTCAACACAACCTCCTTCATAACCAGTTGCCTTTGGTTTGAATGAGTCAAAACCTCCTTATGAAGAGCCATTAATAGTTGGAGTTTACTCTTCAACATAGGCCATTTACAAGAGCCATGAATGGCTAGAATAATGGTGGCGGTTACATCCCATAATGGACTAATTCAATAGCCATAATTGAGTAATAAAGGGAGATATTCATGGGAGGAGTTATGGGAAAAAGGCCATTAAAGCGGGAGTTACAAGTCAAAAGGAGAGAGATAAATACTCCAAAGATCAATGGAAAAAGGGGAGGCCAGATCTCCAACAAGAGATCTCCACCAAAAAGGCTAAGTACCAAACTACACTAAAGAATATTCCCTAATCTTCCACTTTCATCTTCTATTTTAATCTTGTGCTATATGTTTCATCCATTGAAAACTAACTTGAGCGTCAGAGGGAAATCGGTCGGGCCCCAACCCCGACCCTCTAACGATCTTCTCATGTTGCAAGATTACAGAGATACCACGAAGCTAGGTCAACTTCCATCCGTGGAGTCCGATACTAGCCCACTCGACCCAGAGACGTTCGTTTATGGGTCCCCATCTCGCAGTCGATGATGGATCAATCCAACGGAAGCGTCCTCAATGGCCTAAATATGGTTATCATCAATTTTGGCTTTAACACACATGTATTAGTATGTTTGAGTCCCGAGAGTTCACTAACTCTGATGCATGTATGATTCCTAAGAGTTCAATAACTCTTTTCCCTTGTCCTACAAAGAATGTTTTGTCCATTTTTCCTTTGAGACAAGAATATCAAGTTATAAATGATTCAAAATCAAAAGAATTCAAGAATCCATCATTATGCAACTTCATGGTCTAGTCTACAATGCCACGACCATGAATCAATTTCACGTGAAGCATTTCTCTTATTCTGTCACGCCCCATTCTCCCAAATACCTTGGTTTTCAAGATTCCTAGGGCCAATGTGAGATGAGTGTTTAACAGGCCGCGGTACAGTACCAAGCCTAAACTTTAATTTTATTACAAGCAGGCCACTGCACATGCTGGGACAACACAGCAGAAGGAAACGAAAACAAGTGCTCCAATCACAACAGCCAAAAGTACTGTCACAGAGTCATATACAAGTACGAAGTACAATTGAGAAACTACACAACATCTAAGCAAATACAAAGTACAACTAAAGCATCTGCCTAGTATAACACAGAGGACAACACTATATAACATGTGGACATAAGAAAGTCCCCAAACAAAAGTACACCAAAAAAGGGACAACTCACACTCCTTAAGCTAATCATAGGTGTCTGAAGGGCGAGCGTCTCCTACATGGGGAAGCTCACTCGGCTCCGGCTCAGCTCCTGCCTGCTTTGGTCCTGAAAGACAACATGGACACGTCACATCATGCCCAATAGGAAACCCAACTAGAAAGGAACACTTTTATGTTTTTGTTTATTATTACTATTCTTATTATCTTTTTTTAATGGTCTAATAGAACTACTAAGCAACAGTACGACTACAGTAATATAAAAGAAGTGAAGCAAGCACATTTCCATGATTTATTTAATTTGGAAACATGTACACCATGCTGTGTATCAGGGACTGGACCTCACCTCAGGTGGGTGGCTCTCAACTACCCCGCCAGTGATACACGAGCACTGATGAATTTTAACGGGGCCTCTCGAACTCCACCTTCACTGTAGTGGGAGTGAGATAATCAACACTCATCATCACTCAGAACATTGCCTTGTGGGCATTACATATCTCATCAAAACCTGCCAGTGAAGCACTCACACTGGGGTATACCATCCAAGTCCAGTCCTGACACCTACGTACTACCTAGGCCTCCCCCACCCTGTGTCACCCACATTAGCGTGGACTGAATCACTCTGGATACATCCTCAATCTCATGTCAACATATCACATTTCTTTCATTGCTCAAAGTCACATCTCATGTTTTTATAGAATTTGCAACATTATTAAGGTACCATGCAACTTTCACAAATTTCCTCATTCGTTTAGCCACCAGCAAAGTCCACATGCATCATGGAAGTAAAAAGAAGACTAAGGGATGCTACCACATAATTTTACACATAATTCAAACACATCAGCTTGCTGGAAATAGCATTCAGTCCTCAAACATGGCCATTTTCATGAAATTCCAGTTAGAATCCGAGAAAAGTGTCAACCACAAAGTTGTAGATATGGCAGTTTTTCATACATCCACTAAATTTCAAAAATTACTAGACATGTGTGATTTATGGTACTCAGTTTAGTAACAGGTAGCAATTCTGTTCAGATTCAGAAAATTTGACATAACTTCAACAACAAATTTATCTCTATTGCAGGCAGAATTTGATAATTTTTGCCAATGCATAAATTGTAGTTATTGAAGTGTAGTTGCTCAAAAATTCTAAATTTGCAGGATTTGGATGTCTACAGTGTCAGTTATTGCCATTTCAGTGAGTTGGTGCAAAATCTGGCATATTCTGTTACTTCAGATACAACAACAATTTTGAGCTAATTGCAATTCGAAATTGGAAAATTTTCCAACATGAAATTTGTAGATAACCAACTGATTCATTCATCATAATTTTTAAAGAATTTAACTCAGTCTACAGAATGATATATGTATGAAAACATTCATAGCAAAATTCTGATTTTAAATTTTGCACTTACTTAGCTTGAAGTTCATCAATTTAGTGTGTAAACTATTGCATAAATAGTAATTGAAGGTCTTAATGTTGAATTATAGGCATAAAAAAGTCCCTCTCTGTTAAGAGATATCAGGAGAAGAGTAAAATGATCTCACATTAGGAGTAGCCATGGCACAAGCCATGGCTCCAATATATTCATGAGAATAGGTTTTCGGAGACCAATGGACTCCCCACTTACTTAATGGGGAGTAATGGTGAGATGATGAGGGGAGGGAGGCCAAAGGCCTCTCTCAACTCACAATACTCCCCCTCATCTCTCCATTACCTTAGGTTAAACATATGAATACTTCAGGATTCAGTATGCTAATGGGGTGGATACTTCTGGATCCAGAGCCACTGTGGTTGCCTCGTTAAAACCTTAGCTGTGGAAAACCCAATGGGAAAAACCAGCAGCTTAAGGGAAAAGGGTACAACTATCGAGGGACTCCCCCTGATCTGTACAAGCTTCAGGCTTGTAGATTTCATATGTATCTATACAATCATCTCTTATTCGTCTATACATCCATCATGTTTTAAAAGAAAATACAATTATCACTCATCTATACAAGTTTCACTCATCTAGCGGCTATTGGAAAGCAGTGGCGCTCTAGAGTGGAATGCTCTTCGAAGTTGGTAGATGACTCCATTAAAGTATTCTTTGAATCAGTCTCCAATATGTCTGCAAGGTACTGCTGGACCTGGCTGAGCGTTTTCAATACTTGTTTCTTGGATGATGAGCTTCTCAGAAGATGTAGACTTTGGAGGATGATGTGTAGATATTTAGGAGGTGGCCCGCCTTTTGTGTTTTAGTCATCACGATGATCTTTAAACATGCATATGCGATATATATTCCTTGACCCTTGAAAGTTGTGCAGAAGCAGCTTATCCTTGGTCTAGTGGTGTTCTCTAGGAGAACACTGTATCTGGTTAACAACTTTACTGGAGACATTCTATAAAAGACACGTGCAGTTGGCCAGATAAAGAAGTGTAACAAGTACACTAGAGCTAGGCTCTTCGGGACCTAGGATGTCCTCCCCCTCTTCCAACGACTGGAAGGTGTCATAAATAAGCATCCATTTTTAATAGGTTGCAAATGGACATCATTCTTCATAAAATCCAGGTGTATGAAGGATATTAAGGGGTTACACCACGAAGGTGTTAAATATGTAAGCCGAGACAATACCTTGTTATACCTAGGTTTTTCATTTCCAATGTATGCTTAAAGCTATCTGATATCTCAATGGTCTCTGCAGGAAATCCTATTTGCTTTAAGTCGACCACATGTACATCGAATATCACAAATCCTGTCAACGATCTTTCGAAAAAGATATACGGGCAGAATATTGCTTAAGATCAACTAATGATCTTTTTAGCCTTAATGGAGAAGACGTTTCTACGTCTCTCTTTCATCTCTGGGGGTAGAGTATACCCTTTTGGGAGTTTTATATAGATCTCTACATCTATATTGCCGTATATGTATGCAGTCACAACGTCCATGAGCTGCATTTATTGGCTTTTTCAGACAAGTTTAGGCTTAGTAGGAAAATGATCACATTTCCTTCATTTCAATTTCTTATGAAATCCAACTTATATTACACAGGTTTTACGCATTCAGGTGTATAGACTACTGGTCCCAAGACTTTGCTTTTCAAGAGTGAGTCCAGCTCTACTCTTATTGCCTCGTCCCACTTTGGACAATCTATGCGTTCATGCTATAGAAAAGTGGGTTGACGTCATCGTCGTATTCAGCGACGTGAACGGAAATAGCGAAAGCAAAACCGTCATCGACGACTGTGCTATTTCTGTGCAGTACCTCTCCAGTACATAAGTAATATAATGATTTTTCTCCTGTTGTTTCCTCTGCAGGGGAAATTAGGAGGGGAGAGGTTGCTGGTCTGAGCTCAACACCCTGTGGATGGATCATTTTAATATATCCAAGAATCTTCCTCTTTCGAGGAACTTTTTATATTTTTTAACCTGGCGGGCGTCCTCTTTTCAATTGAGGTACAACCAATTCTGATATCGGTTGATTGCATCCATCTTTGGGAATGTCAATCCTAGCTGGCGTGTCGGCAGCAGGGACGTGTGAATGAACAATCTTCTGGTTGTCCGTAAATTTATCCGGTAATTGATGTACTTTAGTCTGAATATGAAGGATCTTCTGGATCTCATCTTCACACAGAAAAGTATGCGGATCATAACGAGATTAGGACTTTTGTGTCCTATGATATGGTCTCAGAAGCTTCAGGCTTCTTTAGACTCCGTGCCTATTTCAATGAGACTTTGCTCATCAAATTCACATTTATCAAGACTTGGTGGTAAACCATAAGCAAGCGGCATCAACAATAAGATATGGCCACAAGCGGGCCATATCGTGATAAGCGATGCGGAATGCAGTGTGTTGGTCCCTAAACATCAACAGGCAACTGGGATTTAACAATGGACGTGAAATCCATTGGAGTCTCTTTACCAGAGACTCTGATAACCCATTCTGAGTATGAACATGCTACCGGATGTTCAATTTCAATGCCAGTTGCTTGGCAGAAGTCTTCAAAGATATGTGTACTGAATTCAGCCACATTATAAGCTTTGAAAAGGCTATGTTGCGAGTGAATATAAAGGCACACATAAGACCATCTAGTAGATGCATCAATTAGTACAATGAAGTACCGAAAATGGGCCACTTGCGGGGTAAATAGGCCCGCAAAGGTCACCATGTATTCTCTCAATGAAGCCAGGAGACTCTCATCCCACTTTCAGGAGGGAAGGTCTCTCTAAAAGTATGCCCTTACGAAAAAGGAAACTCAATCTTTTGAAGAATCTTCAGGTTCTCCAATGGATTCATTTGATGATGCGTCCATCATCGCTGATCCAGGATGACCAAGTCCATTTTGCCAGAGTTAAAAACTATGGCAATGAAAGCCACTTCTGGTGCTTAGTCAAGTTGGCTTTCTATTGGATGAATATCTGTAATTATAGGGGCCCGACGGAGGTCCAATGAAATCGTAAGTAGATAGGCTTCTGGCCATCCTCTTTACGAGTTACATATTGATATTCAATATTTATTATCCACAGTTTTCAAGTTATGTTCGTTTAAACGAAATATCCTTGAAACTTGGAAATTTCCTATATGTTTAAGGGGAGAAGTTTGCATCTTATTGTCTCGTTGTATGTGGGAGCAATATTAATGCTACACCAGTGCAACAAGGCACTGTCCAAAATATTAAATACTTCATCTATAAGCAAAACGAAATTTTATTTAAGTAAATGTAAAATGACATTCAAATAAAAGTTCGTACAAAAGCAAACTAAAGATGAAGCTACATGTAATATTAAATGCATAAATAAAGATAGGGCTCAATCAAGCAGGTCGTCATTCTCGAAGTCTTTTACAGTGAAATTCGTTGGCGACTGAACAGTCGCTAAGTTTGTTTCAGGCAGAGACTTCTGGCTTGCCTGATACAGTTCCTAGAGGTGGCGAGGAGTGCGGCAGTTTCTGGACCAATGTCCAGTCATGCCACAAAGATGGCATTTATTCTCCCAGTTCTTCTTAGGAATTGACACTTGGTCAGTGTTCTTACGATTCCATGTAAGGTTTCTCATTTCTTTGTTGTTGTAGGTATGGGTTGCTTCTCCTCGTGCTGGCTGCATTACAACCTTCCCTTTATTCTTTCTAGCCTTCTTATTGTTTTTCCACTTCTGGGGAGAAACGTGGTGGGCTTCAGGGATAGGGGCAGTACCAGCTGGTTGTAAATTATGAGTAGCAAGCAGTAAATCTCTATTCTGCTTTTTCCTAAGGAGGCAAGATATCAAATCAGAGAATTTCGTGAAGTTGCGTTCACAATACTGCTGCATGAGGATTGCATCTTTCTCGTGAAACGAGGTAAATGTCTTTTCCAACATGCGTTGCTCTGTCACTTCTTCACCGCACAACTTCAGGCGTGAGGTGATATTATGAAGTGCAGAGTTATACTCAGAGACGGACTTATAGTCCTGAAGTCTGAGGTTTTCCCACTCATAACTGGCACGCGTTAATATTACATCAATTTGATGTTTATACCGTGCCCCCAGCGCTGTCCACAGCTCCATTGGGTCCTCTACCATTAGGTATTCGGCCTTTAAGGTCCGATCTATATGTTTCCTAATGTAGATAATGGCTTTCGCCTTATCCACATCGGAGACAATGGTAGGAGTGCTGCTAGACGATTGGGCCGCTTCTTGGGCCTTACTAGCAGAAGCATCGGCCGCTGCTGGGGCCGATGACGGAGCTAAAACTGAGCCAAGGAGGGCCATCGAACGCAAGTGAAACTTCAGGTCCACCCGCTAGCTCAGGTAATTCTTTCCTGCAGCATAAAGAAATTCGAAATCGACGTTTGCCAATTTTTCCATTTATCTATGCAATTTAAAATAAGCATGAATTAATAAAAATGTAAATTCATGCATAAAGAATAAAATAAGTAAAATGCGGCGGATCGGCCAGATACCCTAAAACGTACAAAGTCCAAAGTCCGATATACAGTTCTTAAAGAAAAGAAAAATACAAGCTAGAAACCCAGAATGGGTCCCTATATTTTCCAAATTTCGCATCCTTCTTCATTTGTCGGTACACCAGTCTTTGGCATAAATATATTTTAATCCTCACTTACAAATTCTCTCAAAAGAAAATAAAAGTGCAAGGAATATAAAAGGTATCAAAATGGCCGATCCCAAAATCACATTTTAACTTATATTAACATCCACACAGTTTATAATATGCTTCAGGCACAAATGAACAACCACGCATATAACTCAGGCATATATAATATGGAAAAACACACTATAAAATATAATAATCTCTCGGACCACGGGGAGACGTCAAACACCGTTAGGTTAGTTGACTAACGGTAGAGCAGTCGCATGATCTTTAAGAGAATTATATTTTGAAAAATTCTAATATTCCATAAATAATTAATAATGCAAGAGTGATGTTAAACATAACTCTAGAAGTTTGACAAACTGGCGGTCAGGTCCCAAAACAAGAAACTAAAATAAATAAATATTTTGAATGGGGCTGTAGGCTCATAAATATTAATCTTTTTAATATATTAGTAATATTTGGGCTGCAGGCCCATTTGCAAAAAATTAACAAATTAATTATTGCAAATGAATTAACTTGGCTTCAGGCCGAATAAGTCAAATTAAAATATTGTTAATATTTGGGCTTCAGGCCCATTGGCCAAATTTTAATTAATAAATTAAGTTTGAAATGGGATTAATTGGGCTTATGGCCCAATTTTGGTAGTCAAAGTTAATTGTTAACCTAAATGGGGCTGCAGGCCCATAAACCATATTTACATTGTTACAAATAGGCTTCAGGCCCAAATAAACAAGCTATCAAATTTATTAAAATTTTGGGCTGCAGGCCCATAGACTGTTATGATAAAAAAATTTAATTTTAAGGTAATATTAACATAAGTTCTAAATAAAAGTTGTTAGGGGATCTGAATAGTCCCCAAAACCCAAAGACCAAACAGAGCCCCCTTCTAGGCTGTGCAGAAAATAGCCTCCCCTTTATGGCCGATAACAGAAGCCACGATTAGTGGCGCAGCAGGAGTCCCCCGCCGTCGAGGACTCCTAGGGTTAAATCAAACTTTTGTCAATCTTAGACTGATGATCAAAACTCGTAGGGTTCACGCAATATTTGATCTCTTTGGGTGCTAGAATATGATAGATAAACACTTAGAATGACACATATCAAAAAATTAATGGAGAGTGAACTATTTTAAGTCCAATCGAGGAATGTTCTCTGTTAGATAGGAGCCATTCAGTATTCTCTTATAAGAGAATAATGAATATCACTAAGAAAATAATAGATATCATCTGTCTAATAAAAATAATTTCTCTAGTAGCTTAAAAATCGTAGCCATATGTTTTTTACGATCAATATGGTGTAAATTGATAGGGGGGGCACCTAGAGTTTGGTCGTTTACTAGATGTTTTAAAATTCAACAGTTTTACAGTATAGAAATGTAGTCATTCTTAGATTAACCAAACCATCTTAGATTCACTCAATATATCATTTGCGCGAGTCGAGTCCAAGGAACTCCCCACTTAGTTAGTGGGGAGTAATGGTGAGATGATGAGAACGCTCTCTAATTAGATTCCTACCATAAGTGAAGATTTTTCCTCTCCTCTTTTAGATTCTCTACTTCTTCTCCTCTTCCTTCTTCTCTACTTTCTTCTCCTCTTCTTTCTTTCTTTCTTTATTTCTTTCTTTGGTTTCTTTCTTTTTTCTTCCCCCCTTTTTTGGTTGCTGGTACGTACTGAAGTGGGAAGTGATGTTTTTTTGTTTTTGAAAAGAAAAGAACAATAAGAAAAAAGAAGAAGAAGGTACAAGCAAGGAGAAAGTGGTAGAAGTTTTGACTTTTCTAATGTGCTTTTGTTTTCTTTTCTATTTTCTTTTGGCCCATAATTTTTTTTGTTTTGTTTTCTTGTTTTTGTTGCAATAAAACTTGGCCCAAAGCCCATGAGGGAAAAGCCCAAATGAAACCCATGAAAGCCCATGTGGAACTTGAAACAAAAAATAAAGGAAATAATGGGAAAATGATTTGAGGAAGAAAAATTGGTGTTTTAGCAAAAGTAGAACATTCACAAGTATGCCATTCTACACGTATTTTAAACGCATGTAAGCAGAAGCTTGGCATTACACTGTACTGTGTTTTACGTGGGTTATATATTCATATTATTAATATTCAATATAGTGCTTGTATTCATAACTTATACGCTGTTACTCAATGTACTAAAAGAAATGAATATGTCTTATTGAAAATGTTTGTAACATTGTCTTTCAATACAAATTGTAACCTTCCTTATCTAATAAGAAAATCGATACAATGTTACATATCATATTAAGTACATAAAGAAATGCATAATGTCAAAACTTTGACATTTGGCAATCCAAGGTGGAATTCTCCTAAGGCGATGGCAACACTTGCATTAGTCCCCAATTGTAGAGTCATCTCAATTGTAGAGTCTATTAAGGGATGTATGCCATCAGTTCATTTGTATTTGATGCATATTGATTTTAATATTAAATGTGGAAAATTTGCATATGATGCAAAATGAAATTAAATATATCGTAAAATGTTGACGCGCATATTTAATATAATAAACACGAGAAAAAGGTTACTTGGATGATGGGATTATCACGGTCTTAACATAGGTTCGAACAGCGTCCAAAAAGACTTCAAACGCGAACAATAGAGCCAAAACAGTGCAAATAGTCCAAAATTAGGCATTGCAGGTCTGGCGCCCGCTAGGCGGGTGCCCGACCTGCCTGGAATACAGGCGCCCGTGCTGAACGGGTGAGCAGGCGCCCGCAAAGCAGGGCAGGCACCCGGCCAAGCGAACTGCCACCCATCGAATGCGGGCCGGCGCCTAGGCTGGGGCACCCAGCCCGCTTGCCGGCGAGCGCCCAGCGCGCCCATGCGGGCGGGAACCCCGCCCGCATGTGCAAGGGTCGTGGGCCCCACCATGAAGTGTTTTGACACTTAATTTGGCGACTGTGTTTTTTTGCAAAAAATTAGTGTTTGGGCAACTTTGGAGCATTGTTTAAGAGGTCAAACGGACTCAGAATGGAGTGCTGTTTTTTTACTACGCATTCACCGTTCAACCCTCTTCGCAACGATGTGTGCCATCTTTCTTAGAGCTCAACTGTGAGGGAGAGAAAATTCATTAAACTTTGGCCTTCGTGTAAGGCAAACTAATTTGATTTTTCTTCTCCAAAAGTTTAGTCCCACATCGGAAATTAAGAAAGAGGAGGGTTCAACCGCCTATATAAATAGGGGCCTCCTCCCCTCCTTGAAACTCGTCCCAAGCTCCTGATCTAAGTAGCTTCATTAGACGTGAGCAAGACTTGATATGAGCTTAACGAAAATATTCAGTCGTTCTCCCTAAATTCTTCCTTGCTCCAGATCGGGCTCTAGCAAAGCTACGAAGGAGTCTGGATCGGATCCGAAGTCTTGACGAAGGATCCACTCAAGGTGAAAATTTCTTCGACGAGTTATTGGCTCAGCGACAAGGCTGTTGCTCGCCTCGGGACGCAGTTCGGTTCGGGATGCTGTTCGGCGCAAGACTAGATGCAGCTCAGGACACGGTTTGGCTTGGGAGAAGCGGTGCAGTGCAATGATTCGGATTCAAAGAAATGTTGCTGAAAACGATGCTTCGTATTCTGTAGAAACGAAGTGAAAGGTATGTAGTTTATTAACATGCATTTATAATTGCAAATTGTTAGATAGATCTATCCTTAGGGTTGGTCGGACCCAACCCCGAGATAGTAGAGATTCTGGCTAGGGTTTGTTCTCTTTAGGGCTAGACTTAAAATAGTTTTAAGTTGTTTTCTGCTACTGTTATGTTATTTCGGCGTCCGTCCGACTTAGGCCAGACGTCGATTTTATAGCCCTAAAGACCCGGAACACCCATCAGTGGTATCAAAGCTTGTTGATGCTTGAGTACATGTTCTCGGGTTATGAGCTAACCCAAAGTAATCGCTCTTACCGTACCAAGTCCCTATAAGATGTGGATCTTATGATGGGTTGGGCGTTGTCGAGAGGCATGGCGTAAAACAAGTTCCTGAGGGATCTTGTGATGGGTCTATGGTGCCATGGACGATGGGCCTTAACAGCGTTGCAATGATATCAGAGCGATACCATCAGTAGTATCAGAGCAAGTCTACACAATCTATGTTTTGCAATTATAAAATGTCTGTGATACATCAAGTTTCTCCATAAGATGGAGGTTGTGATTTAAACTATTAAAATAGTCGTCCCAAGTAATGTTTTTATTTTTGAAAATTGTTTTTGAAAATTAGATTTAATTTTAAAATCATTTGATAATTTTAAAATTAGATCTTAATTATTTTATGATGATAATTAATTTTGTGTAACTTAAATTTATGACATATTTTAAGTTGCATGCTTAGCTAAACGTCACGTGTTAGGGGAGCTAAAACCAACATCTGTTGTATTGCAATTAGCTGATAGGTCTATTAAAGTTCTCAAGGGGTGTACTAAAGATGTACTTGTCCAAGTAGACAAATTTTATTACCCTGCAGACTTTATAGTCCTAGACATACAAACTGTTATTAAGCTAAATTGTTTAGTTGATATTTTTTAATGGTTAAATTAATCTTGCTTATTATGTGATAGTACAAGAAAAACTTTTGGGATAGCCATTAAAAACTTTAAGAAAATTATATGATAATTTTTTGAATGACATGCTATGATTTAAAAATTGTTGCAACATATTAAACTTCTAATACTTGATTAGGATATCCCTCTCATACAATTATTATTTTAATTTTTCTAATAATAATTTTGAAAAAAGGCTATGATTTAAAATTGTTGCACCTTGAATTTTAAATACCTAATACATGATTAGTATAATACTCTAATAATCCTTATAGTTGATAAGGACTTTAATAAAAGTTATTAACCAATCCTAATAATTTCAATTTTAGGATTTAACTAGTTGATAGGTGATCGTATCCCAAGGGAACGATGCTAATAAAACCGCAGCACACGGGTCGTGTGCAGTTGCTAATGTGTCAAACACGGGGAGGCAGTTAATGAGTAAAGGTTTATAGGTCACTTCGAGTGAAAGCTACGCAATAGTGTCGGTGAATGGTTGGTGAAAAGTAGAAAGAGTGTGGATCAAAGGATAAAATCTATAAGGCATGGAGGATCCCCGCCATTGGGTTAAGGTTAGGGTTAGACTAGTAATCAACCGGTTGCCGGGTTCATTGGGACTCGGGAGAGGTCGTGTGACATAAGGGCATTCCCCTATTCCCCACTGTCGTGATGCACGACAGGTTATCCACTTATGTCATATCCTAACACCACCTATCGTGATGAAATGATAGGCCAACCTAACTTACACCGATGTCCGTGGTCTTCGATGTATCGGTGTACGTTGGGCGCATTACGCTCAACGAATATCCCAAATCTTCCTCCTGCCCACAGTGGCATTCTGAGATTAGACATATATTGGGAGAGCTATAATCGATGCCCAACTCTCGCCAGCCACTCCAATAGTATGTGATGTCCCCCGCTTTTGCAGCGTCAGATGTGTGCAATGTATGGTTGGGGGCATGAGATTTAAATATTTATAAACGCAAGTGCACGGTGTTGTAGTGTGGCTTGGGGGTCGAACTCAGGGAGGCAAGGTTTTGCTTGTGTCAAGAAGGATCGGATTCACCCCGTGGGCGAGCTGGCCCGAATCGGATAATGGGTTGTCACAGAAAATAGAATGCGAGGGATAAACAATATAAAGGGAAAACCCGGGACTTCGGTTTCCACCCTATCGTGCGATTCTCGCCGATACAGCCTACGGGTAGGATAACGATCGAATTGGGGTCTAATGGTGAGACATTGCCTCGAAGAGTGGTACCAGCGTCCCATGGGCCAGATATTCCGGTCGGTGCCCAGGATGATACGCCAGACTTCCCGGGTTCGGTCAGTGGGCATTCCCATGTCCATTAACACTGACCGACTCCGGGAGCACTAATCTCGCAACGATAACTCCCAACGCCTCATCTTGCTACTCCCGCGCGATAGGATTCGACGTCTACGCTGAGGGCGTGAGCAATGGCTAGGGAGTCAACCGCCAAGTTTATTCCCCCTTGGCCCAACAGTCAAAGGCGGTCTTTTTCCCGCCAATGACAATAAAACACCCAGCGTAACCGATAGATTCCTAATCCCTATCGATTTCCTAGTCCTATGGACGCATCGGGGAGAACCCACGAAGGGGTTTCCACCAAAATCCCAGATTTGGGAACTACTCACACATATTTACTAAAAAGCAATCTAAATCAAAATCGACCGTTAAAAACATGATCAGGCGATTGAAAAGTAGTAAGAGCAATGCAAATAACACTATATTAAAGTTTAATAAAGATCAGACAACTTACTAATATCTAAAAAATTACAGCCGTCTAGAGAGAGAAAAAACAGCAAAAAATAACAACTCCCGTTTCTGGAAAACCTAGGGGTCATATATATATAAAACGATATCACCCGATCGGGTGAAGAATCACCCGATCGGGTGACCTGCTTCGTTCTTCGACACATCAGCATGGGACTTCACCCGGTCATACGGAACGATCGATTGAGGGTTGAAGCTGACCGGTTGGATCTTCGTGCTGTCGGGTGAATCGGTCGGTTGAGCTCTCCGTGTCTTGGCTTCGAAGAATTGGCTAAAGGTGAACCGATTGGGTGAAGGTCACCCGATCGGTTGGCATTCAGCATCAAATTCCAGAGAGTTGGGACGTTTGAACCGGTCTCTGAACCGACCGGGTGACTTCCTGACCGCTCCAGCTTGTGTCCGGGTGGTGCACGCGTGCATCACCCGATCGGTTGGAAGTGACCAACCGGTCGGGTGAGGGGCTGAAAGATGCGATCTTCTTCGTTTGACCCCCTGGATGACGCGTGACTCCTCCCGATGCTCCGGGGACTCATGATATCGTCGTTTTATGTCCCCTACGTCGGTAAACTCCTGCAAATATACAAAAACACGGAAAAGTGAAAGAAAATGAGAAAACACGAGAAAACGAATACAAGACGACGGAAAATAGCGGGAAAACACAGAAGAAAACGTGCGCGAATATATGAAATATAAATGCATGTCAAAATCCCCCAAGATGAACCCTTCCTCGTCCTCGAGGAAGACGAGTGAGAGTAGGAGCTCGGAGGGAGAAAATAGAGAGAAAGAGAGAAAGAGAGAACTCTAAATCCTAAATCGCCCGTCAGGGCCAACAAAACCAAAAACGACACACCAAGAAGACAAACGCCAAATCACATCACTAAACTAAGGAATACGAGTCCAGACAAGTGCCGTGGGCCCACGCGGTGAAGTGCGAGTGAGTGTGGTCGTGTGCTAGCAGTCGGTGTCACTATCTACGATGTACAATAAAGCTCGATATACACAAATCCAAGAAATGACCCAAATATCGATTCGATTCGAATTAAGCGGTGAATATAAAGCTTAAGCATGCATGAGAATAGAGCAAGAATCGAAACATATCATGCGTCAGGGACTCCATAACCAGGGTTAAGGAAATCACCACACTATAGCCTAGATAATAGCTAAAAAGTTCCTAAGCTAAGAGTTTTCGAAAACGATGGGGGTTGAGATTATGTGGAGTAGAACACTCGGTGCAAACTCTCGCCTTCCCTTTATTCTCGGTAAGTAGGAAAATATTCACACTCATATTTTTTTTTTTGGGTTTTGGATATATGTATTTTTTGGCTTTTTGGCTACACAATTTTCTCTTTTCTTTTCTTTTTGGGTTTTTCTTTTCTTTTCTATTTTATTTTTGAATTTTTCGGTTTTTGGCTATACACATGTGTACTCTCCCAAGTGGGAGAACGGTACTCGACGAGGGGATTTGCACCAAGTAAAATAAAAAAGAAATCGGAATCTAAACACTTGGGCAAAGGAAACTATTCTCGCTAATTAGAGCATGGGCTAAATGGGTTATCCTAGTCCTTAATTGTGGAATCCCGACACATGTGAAATGAAGTATACGATATATATATAACACGCTGAAGCAGACAGGAGAAACAAATACTGCATATTCAAATCGAAGCATGATAATCTAGGGGTCATTCCTAGACTGGTATATAAAACACAATCACAAAGTAGAAGCACACCCAACTCTAGTCACGACACACGACTCACAAAAAGCTAAGTGGACTCACGATGCATGAAATGCAAGAGGACTCGATATCCTAGGGTTAGTGAATGTGATTATCGATGCCATGCTAGGTGTGTGTGTGATTTTGTGGCAATTCATCATAGGGTTCATCTCTAGGAGAAAGAGATAAGAAGAAGGAAAGAAAGAAAAAGAAAAAGAAAAACACGGAGAAAAACGACTCAAATAACGAAGAAAAAGAGACAAATGACGCACGAAGTGCGACTCCCCCAAGCTGAAACTTGCATTGCCCTCAATGCAATAGAATTAAATACGGGAGGGCAATGAATATGGGGGGATACGCACAGACACAAAAAGACACGAAAGAGAAGAAAATCACACAAACGAAACTAAAAATAAGAATAAAAATAAAAATCACACCACATGACATATAAACAAAAAATAAAAATAAATAAATAAGGAAATCACACGACATGACAAATAAACAAGCACACAAAGAAAAACGACACAAGACATTACACAGAAAATTTTTGACTTCCCCCAAGCTAGACGAGATAGTGCTAGTGATAAGATGTGATCGTGAATATGCAGAGATAAGCAAGGGGGAGATCAGTAAAAGAAAAGAGTGGAAATAAAAATAAAAAAAATAAAAAAAAAGAAGGGACCTGATGCGTGAATGGGTCCTCCCACTAGCTGTGGTAAAGCAGGGCCCCGCAAAGACAGATGTGCACTAAAAATAGGGGGAGGCAAAAGCTGGATGGGAAAATATCAAGCAGAGGCACCACCCTCTTGGGGTGGTGATGGGGGCTTGTGTTGAGGACCAGGAGTGGTGGAGGGTGGGATGTGAAGCTTAGAAACATCGAGTGAGTCAGTGCGAATGTGACGAATGAGGCTTTGAAGGACAGGCAGGTCACGCTCGACTGACTGCTGAGTTGCCTGACCACCAACTCCAGCTAGGAGGAGCATAGACATGAACCGGTCGGCTTGGTCGTCGTCATGGAATGACACCTGGTATTTGGTATCGTCAATGTAAACGGGGTCAGAGGGGCGTGGGGTGGTGGATGAACTGGTGGAGGTGGTGGGTTGGGTAGGGATTGCGTGCGGCGAGCGCGACGGGTGGGTCTAGGGTTGGACATGCTGGCGTTGGTGGGTTTAGCACGGCGAGGAGGCATTGTGCAGGAGTCGCGTGTGTGTGAGAGTGTATGCAAAATACGATGAATACACACTAACAAGGCAAACGAGCAAAATGAAATTCTTGGGCAAAATAAAAATTGAGCTAAGGAGTGAAGTTACCCAATTAAGATGAAGATCGTTGCTCGTAGACGCCCCAACGCAACGCAACAGGAACACGTGTGAAGCCGCGGCGAATCCTTTCAACAAATTTCGAAAATGGGGGGGGGGGAATGGGCGAAAATTAGGGCTTTGTGTGCGGTTGAAATCGAAGAGGAAGGGGGAGAAATCGATGGAGAGATGGAAAAGGAGAGTGAAGAGATCGATTAGGGTCGGCTGAGAGGAAGAACTAGGTCGGGCGAAGGCGGAGGAGTCGAAACGGTGATTGGAAATTCAAAATCGGGCGAGGGGGGAACGAACGGTCGAAGGGCGGCTATATATAGGATTTTAAGTCGAACCGATCGGGTGAAATGTCACCCAATCGGTTGACTTTAAGGTCAAAATTATTGCTGAAAGTTGGCTACAGGCGACCCGATCGGGTGAAGGTCACCTGATCGGTTCGCCGCTTCACACTTTTCCTGAAAGTTTAGTACAGCTCACCCGGTCTTCCACCTGGTCACGCTTAGCTTCACTCGATCGATTGATCAACTCCCTAAAATTCTCGAGACTTCTGCACAGATCACACGGTCTGTCACCCGGCCTCACATATCTTCACCCGATCGGTTCGTTGAGTGACTGACATGGCCATCAGCTGATACATCCCAACTGATCAGGCGGATAATCAACCAATCGGTTGGGGCCTTGTTTTCTGCAAAATTCCACAAATGGCCTAAGTCCCTCAACCGAAGTTCTTGCGACTGGATTTATTTATTAAAATAGGTAAAATAAAGTTAAAAATAGTCCTAAAAATTGGAAACAAATAGAGCATGGTTTGCCTCCCATGAAGCGCTTTTGTTTAACGTCATTAGCTCGACGCCCGTAGATGATGTTCAAGGTGGGCGATACGGGTGATGCCCAAAGTCTGGCATCGCTTCAGCTTCAGAGCTGGTATCTTCTGGTGTAGTCGGTGGCGACAAGAAAACTTGTTCGACGACTCTCCCTTTGTTGATGGGGTTCGGCGGCTTCTCCCTCATGTTGGCGTCCACCGCCACTCGTTTAAGGATCTGAACCTCTTTTCTGGTGAGCCACATGGGCTCTTTGCTTTTTCTCCTTGTAGGAGGAGCTTTTGGGAATCTGGTAGGGATCGTGTGCGCTGCATCCGTTATCCCAGCAACATCATTCTTCTTTAGGCCGACTGGTTCTTCTGAGTCCCCCAAGCTATCGGGGGGATTTCTTGAAAGAATTTCCCAGGAGATTTCATCCACAGCTCTCTCTGCTTCTAACTCCAGCACGTTGCATCTTGGATCATCCGGGGGATCAGGGTGCTTCATTGACAACCCCAAGTCAAACTCGACTTTTTCGCTACCGACGTTCAGGGAAAGCTTCCCTATTCTTCACGTCTATCAGAACGCCGGCAGTGGCCATGAAAGGCCGTCCAAAAATGATGGGGGTGTGTGCATCTTCGGGCATGTCCATGACAACGAAGTCCACAGGCACATGCACCCATCTAACATTGACAGGGAGGTCATCTACAACCCCCACTGGATACTTGACCGAACGGTCTGCAAGCTGTAATGTCATGCCGGTGGGCTCCAAGTCTCCCATCCCTATTCTCCTGTATAGTGATAGGGGCATTAAACTGACGCTCGCTCCTAGATCGACGAGTGCCCTCTGAATTCGCACTTCCCCAATCGAACAAGGGATGGAGAAACTTCCCAGGTCTTTAAGCTTGGGTGGATTTGCGCGCTGAATGAGGGCGCTGCACTCCGCCGTTAATACGACCTTCTCCTTTCTGGATCCTCTTGTCACCAAACCCTTTAGAAATTTGGCGTAGGAGGGAATCGTCTCGATAGCTTCGAGGAAGGGGATTTGTAAGCTCAGATCCTTGACCATGGCTAAGAATTTGCCATACTTCTCATCTATCTTGGCTTGGGAAAGCCGTTGTGGAAAAGGCACAACGGGCTTGAATACTTTGAGGTTCCCTTCCTCATCCTTTTTCTTCTCCTCTTCATGGACTCCCTCCGAAGTCGTTTGCTTTGGCGACGAAGCACCGTTGTCATTCAATTATTCAATTGGTCGTTCTACGACCAACGGTGCTTCCGGTTCCTTGGCGGCACTCTTGTGGGGATTTGTGTTCCGCTCCTCAACACGATAGCGGACACATTCGCATGCTTATGCGTGAGTGCCAAAGTTTGGTTTGCTCCCCTCGGGTTCACCTCCTGTTGTGGCGGCAATAAGTTTTGTGACCTTGAAAGGTTCGCCACTTGTAACCCCAGCTGGTTTACTTGGTCCGTGAGATCCCTCTGACCCATTTCCAGTTTCAAATTTATCTTCTCCTGGTTGGTAATATATTGAGTCAATAGGGACTCAACCGGAGAGACGGCCCTCTGCTGGCCAAATTGCTTCTGCTGCAGAATGGGCTGCTGATTCCTTGGAGCATATTATTGATATTGTTGTGGAGGCTGCTGCAGCTAAAACTACTGCTGCTGAGGCCTAGCCGGCTGATATATCTGTTGTTGCTGCTGCTGAGGCAGCGGCTGCTGATACGGTGCCCGGTAGCTAAGGTTAGGGTGGTTCCGGTTGTTCGGAGAGTAGGCCGGGTTGTAGCTAGTTCGTGGTGGATACGGCGCATTTCCCATAGGATTGTAGAATAGTGCGCTCGCTTGGTCCAACGGTGGTGAGATGTCACCACCGTCGAATTCTCCAAAGACTTCAGCTTCCACCGCCGCAATGTGATGTGTACCGCCATCATCGGCTCCTACCATCAATGCAGAGATCTGGGTCGACAGCAAGTCAAACTTGCTGGATAATTTGTTTACATCCTCGACCCTTTGGATACCTCCAGATCTAGGTGTGGCTCTCTCATCACACCACTGCCCATTGTTAGATGCCATATTTTTTAGAATGTTCCCGGCATCTTCTTCACTTCTGGACATGAAGGACCCTCCAGCCGCGGCATCCATGGAAGATTTCAGATCATCCCTCAACCCATTATAGAACAGATTTATGATCTGCCACTTGGAGAGCTTATGGTGGGGACATCTCCGCTGCATTTCCTTGTATCTGGTCCAGGCTTCATACAGAGACTCGTGGCTGGCCTGGGAGAAGGAGGAGATCTCACTCCTCAGCTTCATGGTCTTCCCCGGAGGAAAGAACTTTGTCAGGAAAGCATTTGAAAGCTTCTCCCAGGTGTTGAATGTGTTCGGGTCCTTCCCCCTAAGCCACAGCTTGGCCTTATCTCGCAGAGAGAAGGGGAATAGCTTCAGACGGATCGCCTCAGTTGTGACAGTTTATTCGAAAGGTGTCACATTTCTCCAAGAAGGAGTCCAAATGTTCAATGGGGCTCTCCAAGGGTGCACCTGAAAATTGATCCTGCTGGATCCACGTCACCAAAGACGGCTTAAGCTCGAAGCTTTGCGCCGTAATAGCAGGAGGACGGATGGCGGAGGTGGACTCGATGGATGGCATCGAGTACTCTAGCAGGGACTTGTGAGGTGGGGTGTTCTCCCCCATGGTTTCAGGATCCTCTCTTCTTCGCTTCTCGATGGCCAAATGCCTTAGGGTGGCGTTTATCTCCAGATCAACGGGAATCAAGTCGTCGAGACTTCTTGAACTCCTGCGCATGAAAAACAACAAACACCCGTGAAGCGAAGAGTGGGACAGAAATAGATAAAATAAAAAATAAAAAATAAAAATAAGAAAATAAAAAGGAAAAAGAAGAATGTGAAAATTATCGCAAGATAGAGATGCGAGCTAGACTCAAGGGTTCATGAAATCCTAAAATAACAAGCATGTTGCCTCCCTGGAAACGGCGCCATAAAGCTTGATGTCCCCTGCTTTTTGCAGCGTCAGATGTGTGCAATGTATGATTGGGTGCATGAGATTTAAATATTTATAACCGCAAGCGCACGATGTTGTAGTGTGGCTTGGGGCTCGAACTCAGGGAGGCGAGGTTGTGCTTGTGTCAAGAAGGATCGGATTCACCCCGTGGGTGTGCTAACCCGAATCGGATAATGGGTTGTCACAAAAAATAGAATGCGAGGGATAAACAATATAAAGGGAAAACCCGGGACTTCGGTTTCTACCCTATCGTGCGATTCTCGCCGATACGACCTACGGGTAGGATAATGATCGAAATTAGGGTCTAATGGTGAGACGTTGCCTCTAAGAGTGGTAACAGCGTCCCATGGGCCCGATATTCCGGTCGGTGCCCAGGATGATACACCGGACTTCCCGGGTTCGGTCAGTGGGCATTTCCATGTCCATTAACGCTGACCGACTACGGGAGCACTAAGCTGGCAACGATAACTCCCAACGTCTCATCCTACTGCTCCCGCGCACTAGGATTCGACGTCTACGCTAAGGGCGTGAGCTATGGCTAGGGAGTCAACCGCCAAGTTTATTCCCCCTTGGCCAACGGTTAAAGGCGGTCTTTTTCCCGCCGATGACAATAAAACACCCCGCGTAACCGATGGATTCCTAATCCCTATTGATTTCCTAGTACTATGGACGCATCGGGGAGAACCCACGAATGGGTTTCCACCAAAATCCCAGATTTGGGAACTACTCACACATATTTACTAAACAGCAATCTAAATCAAAATCGACTGTTACAAACATGATCAGGCGATTGAAAAGTAGTAAGAGAAATGCAAATAACACTATATTAAAGTTTAACAAAGATCAGACAACTTACTAATATCTGAAAAATTACATTCGTCAAGAGAGAGAAAAAATAGCAAAAAATAACAACTCCCGTTTCTGGAAAACCTAGGGGTCATATATATAGAAAACGATATCACCCGATCGGGTGAAGAATCACCCGATCAGGTGACCTGCTTCGTTCTTCGGCAGCTCAGCATGGGACTTCACCAGGTCATACAACACGGTCGGTTGAGGGTTGAAGCTGACCGGTTGGATCTTCGTGCCGTCGGGTGAACCGGTCGGTTGAGCTCTCCGTGTCTTAGCTTCGGAGAATTGGCTACAGGTGAACCGATCGGGTGAAGGTCACCCGATCGGTTGGCATTCAGCATCAAATTCCAGAGAGTTGGTACGTTTGAACCGGTCTCTGAACCGACCGGGTGACTTCCTGACCGCTCCAGCTTGTGTCCGGGTGGTGCACGCGTGCATCACCCGATCGGTTGGAAGTGACCAACCGGTCGGGTGAGGGGCTGAAAGATGAGATCTTCATCGTTTGACCCCCCTGGATCACGCGTGACTCCTCCTGTTGCTCTGGGGACTCATGATATCGTCGTTTTATGTCCCCTACGCCGGTAAACTCCTGTAAATATACAAAAACATGGAAAAGTGAAAGAAAATGAGAAAACACGAGAAAACGAATACAAGACGGCGGAAAATAGCAGGAAAACATAGAAGAAAACGTGCACGAATATATGAAATATAAACGCACGTCAGTATGTGACTTCGTAAGGATCGGGTCCTTGGATTGGTCCAGACTTTTGGTCGGCGTCCAATCCGATCGCCCTGAAGGGAGGAGGTCGAATCTACGATGGCAATCATCATCCCAATATACCTCTAATCTCGATTAGCCCATCAATTAAATCAATTAACAAGTTCCACCCATAGTCCTAATCCAATGGGGTTCATCACATTTCCCTAGAAGAAAACTACTCACTACCCATAGCAATAAAAGGGATTCCTAGCAATGGATATGCATCTATAGCCTTGGATTCAAATTATATTAGCAGTAGATGATGAAACACAGCAATAATAACAAAAAGAGAGAGTTTCTACTTTAAAAAACTAATCTATCACACTAATAAGCAATAAGAATAACAAAGATAACAAAATAGATGAGTTTAGAATCCTTACAAACTTCCCTAAACCTTAGAAATTAATAGAAAAATGTTGAAAAGTAGTTTCCTCTCACAGTAGGATGAAGGGACGCTTATATACGCACGCCCAAAAGACCAAAATAGCCTCCAGATTTTGCCCTAGCTGCCACAGAAAAACAGTCTGACGCGACCGTGTCGAAATCGACGCGGTCGCATCAGTCCCTTGCATAAAGTGGGAATCAGGGCTTCAGCGATGCGGTCGTGTCAATAAAGACGCGACCACATCGAAAATGGCTACGCGGCTGCGTCGTCTTTTGCCGCGGCCGTGTCGATCTACTCTTGTCTTCGTAAAATCACAGCCGCATCAACTTCGTCCGCATGGGCCGTGTGGCCATCTGATCTTCAATCTTTATCTCTTCTGACACCGCCATTTGGTGGTAATTGATGTGGCCGCATAGATATATTCTACAATGCAGTTTGATGCGGCCGTTTGATATATGGTGATACGGCCGCGTGGGTGGCTGTCTTCCACAAAATCCTCTCCTTTGAACCAATTGACTCCTCGGCATCGTTCCTTTTGCCTCTTTGCGCTAAGATCTCGCCATATGGTCTCTAAGCGGTACATATTTCCTGCAAAGCAAGTGAGGGACTACAAAAGCAAACAAAGAGACAAAACGGGGGAAAGGGAAGGAATGTAGAATGAAACGATGTAAAACGTGCATGAAAAAGAGGGAAAAACTATATACAATAAACACTCATCAAAATCCCCCAAGCTAAACTCTTCCTTGTCCTTAGGAAGACAAGATAGAGCTTAGATTGGAGGAATGCAGTCAGCATGCAAATGATGCGATGAAACTTCGAGAATTTTCAAAAAACGAGAATATATACGTGAGTGAAATCAAAACTCGAATTCGAGAAACTAAAATGCTCAGAAATCTTTCCGTCGATATGAATATGTTCTTAGAACGTCATCCCTACTCAAATCGCCAAGAAATACACTAGACGACGGCTATACTCACATTCTAAGACATTTCCTCTAATCTGACCTTAGATTGAGCATGTAGGAAATTAAGCTATACAACGGTCGAAGAGGGGATAAGTATGGGGTAATGGGATATTGGTCAATCGAGGAAGTGGCGTTCACGATACGACACGGTTCCTTGATTCAAGAGATTGCCAAGTTTATTCATGCCTTCATATATACACATGTATATACAAAAAAATTCCCTTTTTTTCTTTTTTTTACTTTTTTTTTGGATTTGCAATTAGGTTGTGTAAGGAGCGATGGGTCGGTGACTATCAGATCAGACGACCTTAGGGAACCAAGCCAAGAAGGACCCCTCGAACCTAGTAACTCATTCCAACTGAAATACTTATTCATACGCACTCCCCTAAACTAGGCCTTTTTACGCGAGACCCCGACGGTTACTATCATGGAGATCTGGCTACTCAGCTTCGCTGGGGGCACAGTGCACATTATTTTCTTATTATAATTTTTTTCTTTTTCTTTTTCTTTTTGTTTTTGAAAAGCATGGGTAAACTAGGTAGATTCAATCCTCAGTACTAGGTGAAGTGTGGTTATCCAAGTCTCGAGGGACTAAAAACCATTATACACAACTATCGGCTCTACGGTCCATGCATAGAATGAGTTCCTAGATGTCAATCTAGGTTGGTTTCAAGTACTCCTATCTTAGGACTTGTGAGGACGACCAAAGCTAGGATATTACAAGGGATTTATGCTAAGGTTATGGAAATGGAAAACAAGCATGGACCGTAGAGCCGGTTTCGAAAACTAGTCACATATTCAAGTCGACATCATGGAAAGAAAACATAAAGGTTTGGAAAACAAATTTCAATTCAGGATTCAGCGCATAAAAACTCGTTTTCGAAAAATTCTCGAGTCGAATGCAAGTATATACAAATGTATGCATGAAGGTGTATGATGCATGATGCGAATGCGACTATTTTTGGAGTTTTTAAAAACAAATTTTAACCTTTACTAGTTGGTTTTGAATATTTTTTGGGTGTTGAATCTTTGATTTTGATGTCTTTTCGCCCTATTTCGAATGTTATATCACGTATTTTACTAGTTTCTACACGTATTGTTCAAGCATTATCGTTTATGGTGAACTTGAATCGAATATGATCGCGGACTAATAATTCATGGTGTGATCCTTGCGGACATTGTTGTGACCCTTGCAGGTACATGAGTTCAAATTCTCCATGAAGCTAATAATTTACGTGATTATTTACGACACTCTTTGATGATCATTTATCGTTATATTTTCTGACGTTCTCATACCCTTGCGGTGTGAAACGTTGAGTTATAGAAAAGTCATTAATAACCATTGATTGCAAATAACTTAATGAAATCACAACTGACACATGCTCCTCTCATTGGTTTCTTAGCATCATCTTCCTCCTACTTATTGTAGGACTATTTTCACGTTTACTTAAAACATCGTTACGATTTTCTCGCCTTTGAAAAGTGGTAGCTTTTCGTCATTTTATTGCTCTTCTTATACTGATATTTTGGTATTGCACGTCAACTGTCCCGTGGATACGATACCTGACTCTCCAGGTTTACAACTTGATCGATCTCCTACACTTGGGAGTAGCGCTCACATCTTTTGAGACGAGTCAAGTACCAGACCTAAAGCAGCAATATTGATATTTAAAGAGTTGCGATAATGAAATCACATGTTCAATATAAGTAGATTGTATTCTTATTTAAGTATTTCTCTCGTTGATTTTTTGAATATCTTCAACCTACTAATACTGCATTTAATCATGCAAATTAAATAATTACTTAATAATTACTTAGACCACGGGGCGATGTCATAAACTGTTAGGTTAGATTACTAATGACAGAGCAAATACATGATGCTCATAATTATTATGCCAATAATCACAATACATCATAACTAAACATGTTATCAAATAACAACAATGACCACGTCATAAAATTTAAAAACAATAATAAATTCAAAAATTGTTTCACTCAACAATAATAATAAAATCTTTAATTTATTTTTGAAATTTTTGGATTTAATTAAAACTTAAATTTCGGAATTATTTCACATTTTTGTAAAAGTTTGAAAATCCATTTTTTATCAAATTAATCCAAGCCCCCAATTTTTGTACCTCAAAATAAAAACCACAAATATTCTCAAATATTTTCGAAAATCCAATTTTCGTAATTTTGAAAATTATTTTGAAATCCAATTATTAGAATTTCACAAAAATTCATAAAAAAGATGTGCATAAAAACATTTTAATGCAAGAAGTTTTTTTGAAAACACAACCTAGAACAATTTTAAACCCTTTAAAACACTTCTAACAATTTTTCCAAAAATTATTTACATCGAAAATAATGTTATCTAATAGCAAAAAACATGTAAATAATTCTACATAAAATTTGCAGCTTTTTAGATTTTAAAGCCATCATAATTAAAAAACTCACAAACTCAAAATTGTAATGAGAAAAAAAATCTAGTTTAAAGAAATCTAGAAATTTTAAATACGCACAAAAATATGTTTGTAGCATTGCTCTGATACCATCATAAGAAAATATGCTATGGTTTCTAAACAATTTAGAAAAGCTATGGAAGACAGAAAAATCAAATATTTCTAAAGTAACATATAAAATCCAAAATCAAACTAGAAAAGAAGAAATTAATGCTGAAATAATAGACTCACTTTTGTGTAGATATTCTTAAACAATACCCGCAGGTCAAAAAACTCTTTCGGTAAATACCCTATGCTTAATCACCAACTAGGTCAATAGAAGTTTCACTTTGATTATTACACACCCATTCATGATTCAGGAGTCCTCCAAGAACTCAAATCAGAACCCAAGCTTTACAAGTGTGAGAGAGGATGAGAAGGAAAAACTTTTCTTTTTAGAGCGAGAGATTCTCCCTCAAACATGTTGGAATTTCTCTGCTCAAGAGATCTTAGATGCTTGTTCTTTGATCTCTCTTGTTAGGATTTCTTGTTGTGTTGAGAGGGGAGAGAGAACCCCTTTATATAGTGCTAGGGGTCACCCAAATCCAAGCAGCATTCAGAATTCGAGTTGGAATCCAACTCTATTTCTAAAAACGTAAATTGAAGAAGGCTAATATGTGAACTCTTTAAATCCCAATTGGAGATTAATTTTTTATCTAATTCTTATCCAAAAACAAGGTGTACTTAAAAAAGTAAAGCTCCTAGAAATCCTACAAATCTTGGGATTTCAAGCTTAAAACAAACTCTTTGAATTTGGCTCAATTTATGATTCAACACTTGAATTATACCTACATCGAAAATTAAAACCAACATGTTCCATAACTAGGCCTATCCAAGCGTGGCTGGGTGGGGCCCATTCATTGCCCTGGCGTAGTTGACCGGCTGCTAGCATATGTTGTTTGGTTATGGCTTCTGCAATCTGGCTGGGGCGAGCTAGCCCATGGGCTGTGGCCGGCCGATGGCTGTCCGATCGTCTTGCCAGTGACGACATCTAAGCATCGGCATCGGCTATTGCATGAGTATGAGAAATTTTCTTTAACTTTCCTTTCACATCGAAATGTTCGTAACTCCTTACAGATATTTCTTGTTTGCATATTCCAACCCCTTACGACTCACCTCTCAAATATATCGATTGCCACTCTTTAGGATGAATCCTACATATTACGTACACATCAAATTTCATCCTTCACTTTTTGTAATGAGCCAGTTAGCTCATTAACTAAGGTCAAAACTTAATTTTGATAATGCCAAGCAAGTCATATGACTCTAATAAATCTATCTAATGAGTTTCATATCAAACAGAGGTCAAATGGAGATAAACGGAGTAATACAAGGTTTAGCACGACCGTGCCAAACCGGTGCAAAAAGTGGCACGGCCATGCCATAGTCTGTGCAGGATTAGAAAAGTTAATGTTCGCTTGGCATGACCATGCCAAATATACGGGAAATTTGGCATGACCGTAGCACAGGCTGAGTAACTTTTGAACGATCCCATGTACAGTTGGCACAACCGTGCCAAATGTAAGGGAGATTTGGATGGCCATGCCACATGTGCTGAAAAGATGTTTTAAGTAGATTTGACTAGTTTGACCAGTTAAACTTTTTGGGTTGACTTCCATATGATGATTTACAAATCTCATTAATATGGAAGAGTATGTATTGGGGATTATTAATTAAAGAGGATTCATCTAACCAGGTGGCTTTATAGGAATTATCATTGAATGATTAGGGTTCTAATTGAAGAAATTGTTCTCTAATAAAAAGAGAGAGGCCGGCCCCCTTGAAAGATTGACCAAGCCGAATTTTTAGAGATCGAATTATCTTTCTAGCTGAATCCATCAATCTCCATCCAAGCTTCAAAATATCATCAAAGTTAGAGGAGGAAGAAGAAGGAGAAGAAGATTAGCAAAAGTGAAGCTAAAAATTTCATAGCTTTCTCTATAGACATCAGATTGAAGCACAATTTGCACCTACATGATCATCACAATATGATCTACACCATGGTGATATTTTTCTGAATTTCTTCTATGTATTTGATCGGTGAGAATATTTTTTGGTGAGATTTTATTTTAGAATAGTTTCATCCAGAGGCTATCTTTGAGCATTAAATTCTCGAACTATATCTTGTAACGGTTCAATCACCATCCACAAGAGTGATCAATTTTTCCTTTTTGCTTATAAAAGGGGTTGTAAATCCTCAAGGAGACGTCGGAGCAGAGGCAGAGAGCCACTTTGTTAAAAATATATGCTTTGCATTACTCGGATCTTGTAATAATTTTTATTTGTACCATACACTCTATTCACCCACTTCTAACATATTTTCACCATCATCAGTCTAAGACTCTAAAAGCTCGATTCATACTCCAATAGTGACTCAATCCTATTGACACGCACTACTCTCCAGGATACTGGGAAGTATGAATCCGTCACTTGTAACCCTGAAGAGGCGGAGGTGATGACAAAAGAGAAGGGAAGAGAGAGGAAGAAGATAGAGGTAGGCCAATACGCATGTACTGGGATAGTACGTGTAATGCTACACCAGGAACAATATACCATCAACACCATCCAAAGAACACAAGGTATAACTACAAAGAAAAACATCCATGTCACATATTTATACACCAATGTCCAAGGTACATCTCAATATACAAACAACTCCAACCCAACTGTACAACTCAACCCAGCTCTAACCCAAGGTACAACATACTCTTCTTTAACTACCCAAGACTCCAACTCTAAGTCAGTCTCTCCCAGGGATCTCCAGCTATCTGCTACCTGGTGTAAACCAGAGAGAAAGTATTGAGAGCACGTCAAAGCATGTCCAGTAGGGATGTCTAACTCGTATGTCACATTATTCAACAAACATGCAAGTTCTCATTATAAAATGAACATAAGCAGAACACAAAGGCTACAGTAGTGGCATAAAGGAAATGAGACATGAAAGCGTACAGAAGGGAATACAACACATGCATGGTCAGAAAAGAGTATCATAATAACTACAACTATAACAAGTAAAAGGAATGACTACAAATATGTAAAGTTAAGTTAAGTGTCTTTATTTATTGATAATTATTTAGAACACTAGTTAATCCAGGACATACGGACATGGACCTCACCCCAAGGTGGGGTAACACTCAAACTATCCCGCCAGTGGTACACGAGCACTGATTAACTTTAACGGGGCCTCTCGAACTCCTCCGTCCCTGGCAGGAGTGAGATTATCCTCTACATCATCACATGTATCACATATCAGGTCACTCCAATTAAGGGGAGTGAGAATAATCACTACAACTACCACGGGTCCCTCCACTACATACAGGTGAGTGTGTGCCAAGAATCCCATCCTCCTAGTCCAATCCTTATCGCTGCCCTTAATTAGGCATTCCTCCCAAACCCCATCTTGGAAGCTCACCGTCTTTAGAGATGATTGAGACATTCCTAGCTCATTTTAGTTAATCTTATTGTACCATGATACTTATCATTTGGAGTCATTTTGGCTTGGCTTCATAGTTCATCATCTTTCATTTTCTAGAGCTTATCTTTCTTTCATAACAATAAGGGTCATGCAACTATATGACATGCCCTTCATCATAACGACATCAACTCATCATAACAGAACGTATGATTCCATTCCACATATGCCTCCAATATCACTAATCCATAATTTGGCCCATGGCCAAAATGTACAAGGAGGTAATTCTCATATTTATTCAACAAGCGTTCATATGGACATTTTCACAAACATGTAATGGGAGTAATAACATGGACATTAATTCCTTAGGAAATATAACAAAAATGAGCTTTCTTCCATTAACAACCATGGTAACTAGCAACAAGAGTAACAATGGCATTAAAGCATGGCATGAATTATACTAATAATACGCAAGAGTGATAGAATCATGGCATGAATCCACAACAACAGTACCACAACAAAATGTAATTCGAATCTGGTATAAGTTTCTAAAGGAAAGTTGTAGATAAATTAGTTATCTTTATAAACAACAAGAACTATAATTTTATGATATCTAGATTAATAGTTATGGCTTGTATTATAAAGGGTGCAAAATTTGTCCTGAAACTGAATTATTTAGCTGTAAAGATCAGTTAATTTCAATTAACTACAATCAAAATCATGAAAAGGTCAAAACATGAAAAATGTAGGTATTTAAATTAGGATTTCGTATTGTCTTATATTAAGTCATTTGAACAACTAGAGTGAACGTTATGCTTTGTTCACTAATATGGTATAGAATCTGCCAGAATTTGACACTACGACACAAATTGGAAATTTTAGTCTAGTTTCAGTCAGAAATAAAGAACAGTCTCTAAAAGAAAATTGTAACTAACTAGATAAGCTTTCCAGTGTATATTAATTTGTAATTTTTGGATAACAATAGAGGAAGTTATGCATATTAACAAAACAGCATAAAGCAGGGACATCAACACCATAAACAGATTAATGGCAAAAAGCTAAAGTTGAATAACATGACATAGAGATTAGGTTTCCTACCTTAAGAATGATGGATTTCTGCACTAAATCTCTCCAAGTTTCCAATTAGATCCATGAAAATCCCCATCAAGCTTCTAGCTCACAAAAGGTTTCCATTTTGCATCAAACAAACATCTCCTACTTCTAAAACTCCGCCATATGCACTTAGCTATCACCATGGCATCCAAGGAAGAAGAACTAAGTGTTTGTGGCTATCCACATGAAGGTACAAGGCCCCTAAGGTGTTCCGCCATCAAGGGAGGAAGAGGGGAGGAGAAAAACATGAATAATGAGAACAAAAGAGAATAAAAGAAAGAAGGAAGGGAATGAAAGAAAAAGCTCTCTAAGACTTCCTCTCTTTTTCTTTTATATTCTTCTCTTTTCTTTCCTTTTCTATTATCTTCTAGGTCTCTCCTTTATTTTTCTTTTCCTTTCTTTTTCTTTAATTCCCTTTTATCTCTTAAGAATGGCATATGCCATAGAATATTCCTTTAAATGAAAAATTTATGAAGCCCATCTCTCACTCTAGAAATTTATTTGTAGGCCCTTGTGAAAATTTCCCAACAATCCTTCATCATTCTAAACATTTCTCATAGGCCCCCTTTACACTCCCATGCATACACTTACATGTATACACCCATCCAATGCAAACTCCTTATATGTATGCATACATGTACAGACACCTATCCCTTGCATACACTTACATGTACACACCCATCCAATGCAAACTCCTTATATGTATACATACATGTACACACACTTATCCAATGCATACACACACCTACACACCCATATCCAATTCATACACATACACACACCTACACACCCATATCCAATTCATACACATACACACATCCATATATAAGTACACACCAATACATTTACACTTACATATATCTATATACCTCCACACATACTTCCATATACTCACGCTTTCTACAAAACTTGTAGTAGTAAGCCTCCCACGAGAACCATACACGCACCCATACACACATGTATAGAGATCTACTCACAGTCCACATGCGCACGTACACACACACAACATATACATACATAATACACGCAACATACATATATTCAACAAATATAGGTGCACACGTATATACAAATATATCTCTACCTATTCATGTATGCAAATGGCTAATACACACATAGGTGTTGGGAAATTGAGACCCACCCCAGTGCATTTTGATGATGTGCACAAATGATATACAGACTAACATATTTTGTTTCAAGTGTATATAGATTTATATTATAGCTATGAAGGTTTTGAGCGCATTGTGAAGATAAACGGAGATCGTAGAGCCAAGATCAAAAGTCTACTATCGAGCCCTGAATTGAAAAAGATGAAGGCTCCGACATATATAGTTTACGAAGACTTAAGATCAAGGAAGAATGGCTCAAGACAAAATGAAGAACAAGGCTAGTATAGTGTGTTTGTGAAATTTGTAGTGTACAAAATGTTAATGTCAATTTATATTCACTACACACACAAAATACTTTTAAAATGATTTTTAAATATGTTTATCCATATATTATTCAAAAATATTTTTTATAAAATATTTTCAAGTATTTTGAGTATGAAAACTCCTGTGTCAAATTATAGCCGATTATTCTCACCGGATAACCAACTACTAGCATGAAGATTTTTCGCCAAAACGTACTGTCAAAATAATAGCCGACTATCCTCAGGAATAGCCGACTATTAGGTCAATTTTAACAGTTTTGGTAGTTTTTATTTGAAGTTAACTATTCGTTAACTAGCCGTTAGAGTAGATTTTTGGAGCAGATTTCCAGCTGATTTCAAGCGGATTTTAAGCTTATATTTCTCTATAAATTGCTATGATTTCAGAACTTTTATATACATCGTTCTCTATTGAAAAGAAATTGCAATTGTGCTAAAAGTTCTCAAAGATCTAATTGTTGTTCTTTGATTTTCAATGGCAACTAATTTTATTTGTGTTGAGGTAAGTTTTTAAAATCTTTTTCATATTTATTTTATCCTTTAATAGTTCTTGTTTTTAATTTGATCTCCAAGCATTAAAGCTTTTCTCTTTGAGATTCAAATTGTAAGACTGTTACTTTTTAATCTTTGTGATTAAAAATCTATTCTTTTCAAAGATTAAAAGTCTTGTATATTGATCTCAAAAAGGCCATGTCCTAATATTTGGAAGATCAAATTCAGGCTATTTCCTTTAATCAATTTCGTGATTATTTATCCTTTATTTGATCAAAAGGAATTTTGATTTCTTTTAGCCACGATATTCACTAATATATACATTGGCTATAGGAATCATTATACTCCATTTTTCAGATCTATTGAGAAGTATTTGAAGAAGAATTGTTGTTGTAATTCCCATATTTTAAGGGAAGTTATGTTGGAAATTCAAGTTGGTGGTAACTAGGTACTTGTGTGGAAATTTTAGTTGGTTGTAAATAGGTGTTGGAAATTCCTAGCGATGGAAGCTAAGTGCTTGTATAGCATGTTGTTATATAGTGGTTTAAATCCTGAAGTGGTCGGTGTAATGCCCTGCTAAGCTACTGCATAAGTACTATAGGGGGGTGAATAGTACTTTAAAATAATTAAGAGGCTAATTCCTAATTACCGTGCAAACTCTACCAATTAATGCGGAAATGCGGAATAGTAAATAATCGACAACAAATAAACAATCGCAAACAAATGATATCACTGGGTTCGGATCCACCCAAGTCTCCCCGACTTGTTCCCGGTGATCCTACGTCCCAAACACCCGGATCCCCTCCGGATACTTGAGTTAGAAACCCTAACTCAAAATTTCCACTATGAAATACTTGTGAAGAACCTTCACCAAGTCAAATCATACACAAAGTAATTTGTGACTCCCACAACCCGGGATCACAAACACAACTCTCACAACCGAGAGTTAAACACTTACAATTTCAAAGTAAATTGAAATGAAATAGCTTACCACAAAATACATATGCCTTGAGTATACTTACGAATTAGGGCAAGGATGATTTTGAGGAAGAAGAAGGCACCAAACCCTAGCTCCAAGATGTAGATCAGCGATGGAGAGCTATGGGGTTGTTGGTGACCTAGGATCAAGCACTTGGCTTGGAAGGCTCTCAATCAATGAATCTCTCTTTTGAAATGAATGAGGAAGAGATTCTTGAGAGGGAAATGAATGAGCTTTAAATGAGATGATAGCTTTCTCTTTGATCTCTAAACTTCTCCAATAATCAGCCTTTTGTGCAATGAATGCAGCTCAACAAGTATTTATAGGATGTGGGAGAGAGAGAGAGAGAGAGAGAGAGAGAGAGAGAGAGAGAGAGAGAGAGAGACGTTTCAATTAAAGCTCCAACAGATCTATTCTGATCGCAACTATTCGGTAAAAGAACAACCACCGACCGACTAGTTCATCAACTAGTTGGTCGGTCAATCAACATAGACCGACTAAAGGTTAGAACAAGGAATAGGTCGAAGTTCAGACAAAAGGAAGTAGTCGGTCCAAGAAGAGTAGTTGACCGACTAGTTTCACAACTAGTCGGTCGGTTACTCAACTGAGACCGACTAAGAGATAAAACTGAAGTCTGAGCACAAATTGATTTAGTCGGTCCAAGAACAAATGTTGACCGACTAGTTCACCAACTAGTCGGTCGCCAAATGTGCATAGACCGACTAACGATAAACAGTAAGTTAGGTGAAAATTTGCATGTACAGGAAAACTAAACTAGTCGGTCCAAGATGGAAAGTTGACCGACTAGTTCATCAACTAGTCGGTCGATCAATGAACACAGACCGACTAATTATAAACAGTAGCTCAGGCTCAAATTGGCATGTACAGGGAAAGCTCAACTAGTCGGTCTAAGAAGCATCACTGACCGACTAGTTCACAAACTAGTCGGTCGGTGAGTCAACATAGACCGACTAACTGTAAACAGTAAAGAGCTATGAATTGAGAAGTCAAACTAGTCGGTCCAAGAAGGATTGCCGACCGACTAGATCACCATCTAGTCGGTTGGTTCTTCTTCTTGAACCAACTAACATGCACAAGAAGTCACGAAACGAAGCGCGATGCTTCGGGAAAGTTAGTATGGACTTCTACTAAGATCCTATGTCTAAGATAAGAGCGTTATGAAGATTAAAACGTAAGACCTACTCAAGGCTTAACATTCTACGAAAGAAGCTTAAAAGACTATAAATAAAACTTGACGATACCGTCTTCAAAATCTTCAATCGAATCTTCATAACTTCTAAAATGGTTCATAAGCTTTAATGAAGCTTTAGGCATACGATCACATGCTTTGAGAAGTCTCGAGACGTCGCTTTGGATGTTCAAGTGAATTTGGTGACGAACTCCATAACTGCGCTCATAAATTGTTAGTTCACAATATATTTGTGTTTGTTCATCATCCAAAACCAAATCCGGGGAGTCCAATATCCAACAGTCGGGACACGACGTACCTAGGGCAGTGAACCAGTATAAAAATTCTCTGTGTTAACTCTTATTATTTATCGCTTGAATCTTTTATTACTATTGCATTTTATATTCAAGCTTATCTCATTGTTGATTAAGTACAAATTCGAGGCAACTCAATTTGAGACTTAGGCAATTCATAGAATGATTTTTCATTTAGTGATAAAATTTATTATTTGTTTGGCAACTCTATTCAACTCCCCTTTCTAGTGTTATCTGCCATCCACGGGATCCCATACTTGGTATCAGAGCAAGGTAAAAGATGATGACATCAACTTCTTACCACTCCGAAGGACTCAACACTAAACGCCCACCATTGTTTAACGGAGCATAATATGCGAATTGGATGATCCAAATGATGATTCACCTATAATCTATAGACATTGACGTGCGGACCATCACTAAAAACAAGTATACGCAACCTGAGGTGGAAATGAAGAATGGACTGTAGACGAAAAAAGAGAGGTAATCTAAATGCAAAAGTAATGAATTCTTTATTTTGTGCACTAACATGTACCGAATTTAACCGAGTGTCACAATGCACAACGACACATCAAATATGGCATACGTAAAGTAAGACATGAAGGTATAGAGAAGGTAAAGGAATTTAGGATAAACATGCTATATTATAATTTTGAAAGTTTTAAAATGGAAAAAGTAGAGAGTTTTAGCAATGTCAATATTAGTTTTACTAACATTACTACAGAGCATGCATGATTAGGTAAGAAAATCCCTGAATATGATCAGGTAATGAAGATTGTCCGGTTGCTTCATCCCGAATGGAATAGAAAGGCTACTGCCATTCGTGAAGCTAACAACTTGAAGACAATCACCCTTGAAGAGCTGATGAGAAATCTTATGGCTTATGAGATTGAGTTGGAAGAGGACAAACAAATTGATGAGAAGCCAAAGAAACAGAACTTGGCATTTAGAGCAAATGAAGAGAGCTCAGATTCAGAACTTTCCGAAAGAAATGAAGACGAGATAGCCTTCATTACAAGGAAATTCAGAAAATCCCTTCGAGGTAAGTTCGACAAACGTAAATCTCGTTTCACTAATGATATTATTTGTTTTAGATGCAATAAACTAGGACACGTTCAAAGAGATTGCCCCTGGAGAAAAGTCACGATCAAGGAAAGGGCAAATAAAAAGATAAATTAAGACAAAAGTCGAAGCCGAAGAGACAAAAAGCTCTAAAGTCAAAGAAAAGGGCATTTGTAGCTTTTGACTAAAGTGACGTATAAAGCTCAGACGAATCCTCATCATCATCTGACAACAATGATGAACCCAGAGGAGAGCATGCACACATGTGCTTCATGGTGTCGACATCATCAAAGGTAATTAATTCCAACCCATATTCGCATCATTATAGCGATGACGACCTACTTAGTGATAGCAATAATGATAGTGGTAGTGATTCTAATTTAGATATTAAAGGTGCATATGAGGGATTGTGCAATGGCCATGAAAATGTCATTAGAGAAAATCATAAATTGAATAAAAAATATAAGAGTTGCACCAAGAAAAAGGAAGATCTTAAGAAAGAGAATGAAGATTTGATTAGCAAAAATAAATCCCTTTTAGAAGAGGTCAATGCAATGAAATCTAGGATAAATGACCTAGATGCATGAGTGGCCACTATAGAGAGAAAATTTGATGATTTATCTAAGATTGTTGAAAAATTCAATAAAGGAAAGGAAAAACTTGATGATATAATTGATGGACAAAAAGCATCGGGGAGTAGGACATGCTTAGGATATAAAACATCCAACATTAGGCATATAGAGAAGCACTCTAGGAATTCTAACTTGAAAAGCAGGTATATCAAAATTTGGATTCCTAAAGACGGCACAAACGAAGTGAAGCAAAGGTACGTAATTGAATTTTTTCGCAAAGTTCATTTGAATAAAAATTATACATATATTTGTGACGGGAGTACAAAACCTTATTGGGTTTGGCTTCCACCTTGGTGAGATCTAATCTCAACTAATCCCCAGACCCAAAAGAAAAGGGTACCTAAATTTATTTATTTTCATGTATCAACAGATACTGGGAATATCAAAAGTGTCTTTCTCAAATTTTGCTTACTTAATAAATTGAAGAGAAGGCAAAAAAAAAGTAATAGTAAGTAAATTTTTTTTCAAAAAGGAGCTAATATACTGAAAATTATTCTTTTTTGGCAAGAATATGTTTTGAATGATTATATGTTAATATTAAATAGTTAGGCATATGATTTAATATTGTAACGACCAGTTTTAGTGATACGTTTTATTCGTATTCTCCCTTGTTGTTCTTCTTTTTCGTATCTGTATTTCGTATTAGTGCTAGGTGTATTAGCTGCGTATCCTAAGCGTATTATTTATTATTATTAACTTTAACATCTTTATTATCATACAATTTCATTAAAATACTCATTTCAATTTTATTTTACGAATTCAAAATTTCAAAATTCAAACTCTTTTAAATTCAAATGTTTTTCTTGAAAACTTTCCAAATTAAATCCTAATAAAACCTATAATTAAAATTTGTTGTGAATGGGTATTTACTGGGTTGGATGAGTTATTGGGCCAACTCAGTGATTGGGCCCATATCTGTATAAGCCCACTTGTATTCTCCCCTTTGGCTATAAATATAGACCTGAGGGCTCTCCCCTCAGTAGTTGATTCATAACACGTTATCAGCACGAGCCTCTAAATTTTTTCCTTCCCACAAATTTTTTTTTCCGTTCGTTGCGAAGGCGAAGGCGAAGGCGAGATGGGAGATCCACGAGCGCGGTGCAAGGCTTCCTCAAATCGAGCGTCATCATCTGCGTAGGGCTTCGAGCAACCGTCGCTATATCTGGAGGACGGATATAGAGGTAAAAACTCTAAAAACGATATTTTTAAATCATACGTATGATTGCCCCTCCCCTAGATCTCGCAAGATCGTCATGGGGATTCATCGTCGCCTTGAAAACGACGGATTATTCATCCCAAAAATCAAATTTTTTTAGGGTTTATGGATTTTTTTACCAAAACCCCAAATCAACCCCGCCGGCGGCTTCGCCGCCGGCCCCCCCTCGCCGCCACGCCGTCCCCCCCCAAAGGGGGGGCAGCCGCCGCCGCACCCCCCTTACAGGGGGGCGGCGGCGGCCCCCTCTGCCGCCGCCCTCCCCTGCAGGGGGGGGCGGCCGCCGCCGCTCCCCCCTGCAGGGGGGGCGGCGGCCCCCGCGAGGCCGTGCCTCCCCTGCAGGGGGGCAGCGGCCGCTGCCGCTCCCCCTGCAGGGGGGGCGGCGGCCTCCCGCGGCCGCCCCCCCTGCAGGGGGGCAGCGGCCCCGACGCTCCCCCCTGCAGGGGGGGCGGCGGCCCCCGATGTTGCGCCCCCCCTGCAAGGGGGGCAGCGGCCCCCGCCGCGCCCCCTTACGGGGGGGGGGGCCGGCCCCGCGGCCGCGCCCCCCCCTGCAGGGGGGCGGCGACGGCGCGCCTCCCCCTTGCCTGCGAAACCCTAGAACAAAAAAAAAGAAAAAAAAACGCAGAAGCTGTGGGCCTGAAGCCCACAGCAGATCTGTGGGCTCCAGGCCCACAGATCTCACAAAAAAAAACAGAGCTGATGGCCTGAAGCCCATAGCCGATCTGTGGGCTTCAGGCCCACAGATTTCAAAAAAAAAACCAGAACTGTGGGCCTGAAGCCTACAGCAGATCTGTGGGCTTCAGGCCCACAGATTTTCAAAAAAAAATTTGGGGGAGGCAGAGGGCTATAAACTCGCCTCAAAAGGCAACTTATTAGCCTAAAAATTAATTTAAAATGGGGATTCAAAGGCAAAATATTCGTGAAAAATCACGGTAAATTACGGGACGAATATCGGGCAGACAAGGGCATTTTGGGGATTTTTTGGAGTGCTTCTTGGGATGATGAGGGAACCTTTTTCCTCATACAAAAGAAAATGTTAATTTTGGGCTCTTAATCAATTTAATTGATTAAACCCATTTACTTTACAACCTATGCATCGTAATTTCTTTTACATGCTTTACATCTCGGGCAATATTATGTGGATATTATTTGCGTGGTTGTACATTTTATTTAAAAACTTAATAATTAGGAAGATCCTGCGACCGCTCTGCCGTTAGTTACCTAACCTAACGGTGTATGACGTTGTCCAGTGGTCCAATAATTATTAAGTGATTAAATATCGCTTTATCCTCATATGAATAAACTGCCTGTGATGTCTGTGGATGAAAATGTTGATGAGCACAATATTCTTGCATGAATTGCTAAATGTGGTTTTTGGATCGGCCGTTTAGTCCCACAGTTTATTTCACGCACTTTTCTTTTATTTTTGAGAGAAATTGTAGTGAGGAATTTATGTAAATGTCAAAGAAAGAAGACCAACTTCCAAGGAGTCGGAAGCTACGCTTGAAGACGAAGATATTAAAATGGGACCCACGGGGTTTCCAAAGTTGTATTTTCATTTTATTCAAGCTACAAATTTGTATAATTTGGACTGTGGACTCTTGGACTCTTTCTTGTGGGACTGGCCGATCCACACGTTTAGTTTTTCATTCAATATTGCTCCCGCATGAAAATGTTCTTTCTGATTGATTATTAATTCATGCATGTTTGTGCTCTGCTAGATAAATGGCTAAAATTGCAAGCGTTGACTTTGAAGTGCTGGATGCATCAGGCAGAAACTATCTAAGCTGGCAGCTAGATGTTAAGTTTCACCTGCGGGCCAAGTCCCTCATCACTGCTGTGACTGAAAAAGAAAATGTTAGCGATATAGAGAAGGCGCAAGCCATCATCTATATTCGCCACCATGTGGATAAGACCTTAAAGGCTGAGTACCTTACGGTCGAAGATCCACTTGAGCTATGGACCGCCCTTGAGGACAGGTATAAACATCAGAGAGATGTTATACTCCCAAGGGCGAGATATGAGTGGGAGAACCTGATACTACAGGACTTTAAGTCCATTGCTGAGTACAACTCAGCACTTTTTAGCATCACCTCACGCCTGAAGTTGTGTGGTGAAAAAGTCTCAGAAGATCGCATGCTGGAAAAGACGTATACGTCTTTCCATGAAAAGGATGTGATACTTATGCAGCAATACCGTGAATGTAAGTTCACCAAGTACTCAGAGCTGCTGTCATGTCTTCTCATGGCCGAGCAAAACGGAGAGCTTCTTCTCGCCACTCACAATATGCGCCCTCCCGGCACTGTCCCCCTACCAGAAGCTCACCATACATCTTCCTTCAAAAAGAAGAGGGACAATAAAAGAAAAGAAAGACCACAGAAAGGGGGACAACAGAAAAAAGCCAAGGGCCCACCACAGCAGCCCAAGAATGAAGGGAAGCGCAAGTTCACCTGGCGCAGGAATGATAACAAGAAAAACAATGCACCCCCACCCAAGAGGGACTGGGAAGACCAGTGCCATAGCTGTGGCATGACATGCCACTGGTCTAGAGTGTGCAGGACCCCAGTGCATCTCCAGGAGCTTTATAAACAAAGCAAGAAAAAGAAAGCTGAATCAAACCTAGTGGCTGCGAATAATGCAGTCAAATTCACAGCAAAAGACTTCGAGTCAGATAATCTGCTTGATTAGCCTGTTATCATTTATCTTAGCATTTTATTGTATGAACATTTTATTTCATGAGAGCTTTTATGTATCTTCAATTCTGTTGAATAAAATTTAGCCTTTCTAAATGCAAATGTTTACTCATCTTTTTTAGATGGAATGCTCTCATGACTGCTTAGTAGACAGCGCGTCAACACATACGATCCTTCAACACAAATGCTATTTTCATAGCATTATCCCGTATAAGAGCCCTGTAAACACAATTTCAGGGCCATCGGACATAATTGAAGGTTCTGGGAATGCAACCTTGTTGCTCCCCAATGGAACAGAACTAAAAATAAAAGATGCAATTTACTCTCCGAATTCCAAGAGAAACTTACTAAGTTTCAAAGATATACGTTTTAACGGATTCCACTTGGAAACAGCAAATGTCAAAGAAAATGAATTACTGTATGTAACGTCTCAAGAAAATGGAGTTAAAACCATTCTCGAACGTTTTGAGAGCCTCTCATCAGGCCTCTACCATACAAAAATTCGGAGAGAGGAAGCAAACCTGACGGAGCACCTGAAGTTCCCGACATCGGCCAAATTCTTACTTTGGCACGATAGACTTGGCCACCCCGGATCTGTGATGATGCACCGCATCCTAGCACAATCCCATGGGCATAACCTGAAGAACCAGAAGATTCTTCAGAAGGGAGAATTCCCTTGTGTACCCTGCTTTAAGGGTAAATTAATAACAAGGCCATCACCACTTAAAGTGGACATTGAGTCTCCTAGCTTCCTTGAAAGAATACACGGAGACATATGTGGACCTATCCACCCGCCTAGCGGGCCTTTTCGGTACTTTATGGTACCGATTGATGCATCTTCAAAATACTCGTATGTGTGTCTACTTTCAACCCGCAACTTAGCTTTTCCAAATCTTTTGGCACAAATAATAAAGTTGCGGGCGCATTTTCCAGAAAACCAAATAAAGAAAATACGTCTGGATAATGCGGGGGAATTTACCTCTCAGTCATTCCAAGAATATTACCAGGCAACGGGAATAGAAATTGAACATCCGGTGCCGTATGTTCACACCCAGAATGGGTTAGCTGAGTCGCTAATTAAAAGACTCCAATGGATCGCACGACCATTGATGATGAAATCCCAGTTGCCGGTGGATGCATGGGGACATGCAATTTTGCATGCTGCATCACTAATAAAAATTAGACCCTCAGGAGGTCATAGTCTATCTCCAATGCAACTCGCATATGGAACGCCGCCGAACATCACTCACTTGAGAATCTTCGGCTGCGCAGTTTATATCCCCATTGCACCACCACAGAGGACCAAGATGGGTCCTCAACGTCGCCTAGGTATCTACGTAGGGTTTGACTCACCCTCCATTATAAGATACCTAGAACCCCAAACGGGGGACGCTTTCAAGGCACGCCTTGAAGACTGCAATTTTGATGAGACGTATTTCCCCAAAATGGGCCTAGACATCGAAAAGTCTAGTGCAAAGCAAATGTTAACGTGGGATACAAGAAGCTTGACCCACTATGATCCGGTAACAAAACAATGTGATGATGAGATCCGGAAGATCTTACACATCCAGGACACAGTCCATAGATTACCGGACTCGTTCACTGACAACCAGAAGATTGTCAGATCACACATCCCTGCTGCGAATACTCCAGCTAGGATTGACATCCCGAAGGATGGATGCAATCCACCTGCAGCAGAAGTGGCTGCACCTCAACAGAAAAGAGGCAGAACACCAGGCTCCAAGGATAAAAATCAAAGAAAAATAAAAATATCCGGAGACCTTTGGACGATACCCCCACAGAGAAACGAGCTCGTGTCCATACCCTCTCCCCTCCCGGAATCCACTGCAGAGGAACTGCCAGGAGAAACAGAAATATCACTAAATTATGTACGTACATGGGAGGTATTGGACAGAAAGAGTACAGTCGTCGACGATGACTTCGCGTTTCACATTGACATTCACGTCACCGGAAGCGATGATGATTATGAACCACACTCTGTTGCTGAATGCAAACGTAGAGATGATTGGCCAAAGTGGAATCAGGCAATAGAAGCCGAGCTGGACTCGCTTCAGAAACGAAAAGTCTTTGGGCAAATAGTCCAGACACCTACCGGTGTCAAACCTGTGGGATACAAATGGGTATTCGTCAGAAAAAGAAACGAAAATAATGAGATCGCACGCTACCAAGCTAGACTTGTAGCACAGGGATTTTCCCAAAGACCGGGTATAGACTATGACGAAACATACTCCCCGGTCATGGATGCGATCACGTTCAGATTCCTGATAAGCTTAACAACAAAGGACGGCCTAGATATGCAGCTAATGGATGTTGTGACTGCATATCTATACGGCAATCTCGACAAGGAGATCTACATGAAACTTCCTGATGGCTTTTCAATGCCTGCTGAACTGAAAGATAGACCTCGGGACGTCTATTCTATTAAGCTACAAAGATCATTGTATGGTCTCAAACAATCAGGAAGAATGTGGTATAACAGACTCAGTGAGTTCCTTGTTCAACAAGGATTCACAAATAATGAAGTCTGCCCTTGTATCTTCATAAGAACAAAGGGAAAAGGATTCGTGATAATAGCTGTCTACGTAGACGATCTGAATCTCATAGGATCTCCCGAAGAGATCACTGAGATATCTGTAAGCCTAACAAAAGAATTCGAAATGAAAGACCTAGGCAAAACCAAATTCTACCTTGGCTTACAGATTGAACATAAAAAAGACGGAATCCTATTACACCAAACCACATATACAAAGAAAATGTTGCAAAGATTCCATATGGACCATTGCCATCCATTGAGTACACCTATGGTGGTACGATCCCTGGATGCACATAAAGACCCCTTCCGGCCGTTGGAAGAGGGGGATGATATACTTGGTCCGGAAGTTCCCTATCTGAGTGCCATCGGAGCACTACTATATCTGGCAAACTGCACGCGTCCCGATATAGCGTTCGCAGTAAATTTGCTTGCCAGATACAGTGCAGTGCCTACACAGCGCCACTGGACCGGGGTAAAGCACCTTCTGCGCTACCTCCAAGGGTCTACAGATTTGGGACTCTTCTACAAAAATGGAACATCCTCTACACTTGCAGGTTATGCTGATGCAGGGTACTTGTCTGATCCCCACAAAGCAAAATCACAGACCGGGTACGTGTTTACCTACGGAGGGACAGCCATTTCCTGGAGATCCATCAAGCAAACCTTGACGGCGACCTCATCCAATCACTCGGAGATCATTGCCATCCATGAAGCAAGCAGAGAATGCGTATGGCTACGCTCAGTCATCCACCACATATTGTCTACGACCGGACTGAAGACTGGAGACCTCGAGCCCACTACCATGTTCGAGGACAATGCTGCTTGCATAGCTCAGCTACGAGGTGGCTTCATCAAAGGCGACAGAACGAAACACATTTCACCAAAGTTCTTCTGGACGCACGAGCTACAGAGAGATGGCAAGATCGACATCAGACAAGTGCAGTCATGTGACAATTTGGCAGATTTGTTCACTAAAGCCCTTCCTACTGCTACCTTTAGAAAACTTGTACATAGGATTGGAATGAGACGCCTAAGAGATCTGAAAGCTTGAGAGCTTGTACAGATCAGGGGGAGTTTGGCAGAGTTTGTACTCTTTTTCCTTAACTATGGTTTTTCCTACTGGGTTTTCCACAGCCAAAGGTTTTAACGAGGCAAATCTCACCAACTCAGGATCCTGAAGTATCCACCCCATGTGAGACCCATACAGGCTCAGAATCCTGAAGTATTCATGAGCAGAGTCCACAACTATGGCTGGATAAGGGGGAGTGTTGTGAATGGGTATTTACTGGGTTGGATGAGTTATTGGGCCAACTCAGTGATTGGGCCCATATCTGTATAAGCCCACTTGTATTCTCCCCTTTGGCTATAAATATAGACCTGAGGGCTCTCCCCTCAGTAGTTGATTCATAACAAAATTGACTTTGTTTAACCCATAAATTCCTCCCATATTAATATTTCTTTTCAAAAAATTCCCTTAATAATATCATCTTTAATTTTCTTAATCAACTCTATTAACTCAAAATGAAACCCTTTCCTATTATAACTCTAGCCCTAGACCTAGCCGCACCCTCCTATTATTAAAGCTTAACCAAAAAGGAAAAAAAAGAAAGAAGAGGACATTAGCCTATCACGCAACTAGCAATCACCAAACAAAAAACCCATGAAATCTCTCTTCTCCCATCAAAAACGCAAATAGAAGAGCCCAGGGGTTCTTCACGTGCTCCATATGTTTTAAAACCCATACAAAGGAAAAAAACCCCAGGCTTCATTTACATGCAGTCCCTCCTCTTTATAAACTCTCTCTACTCTACAGTAGCCCACAAGACCCCAGGCGACATGTCCCCCTCTCGCACAGAACCCATCTTCCCTCTTCAACCAGCACCCCGAAGCCCTGAGTCTGCACAAAACTCCGGCCATCTTCCTCCCCTTCGTGCACCCGTGCACAGCCCCACAAAAACTTCGGCCATCTCTCATGCCACCGCCTGCCTTTCCTCCACACGCGCGCAACCCTAAGACCCGTGCACACACTCCTTCGACCAGCAACAACCCCAGGCCTCCAAGCTCCTAAAGCACGCACAAAACACAGTCCGACCTCCCACCTCCTTTCTCTGGAGACCCACCGCGTGCTCCTCCCCTCACCTGAGAACGCCAAACCCTTAGCCCACACAACAAGCCCCCGCCTTCTCTCTCTCTCTCTCCTCCTAGCCCGACTTCATAGCCCCAGGTTGCCGCAAGCCTCCTTCCTCCACTCACAAGCACCATCTTCCTCCCCCGCGAATGCACAAGCACAACCCTGCAAGCCCTAAGCCCCATAGCACCCCCCGACTATCTTCCACAGCCTGCCGCCATCCTGAACCGCCACCTACAGTCCCCAGGCCACTGCCCTTCCCTTGCTGCCACTCCCTTGCCGCTTAGCCGTCGGAGCAGCCCTTGCCGTCACCCACCAGAGTCGCTGTCGACCACCATCAGATCCTCTCCAGTCGACTGCACCCCTCCGACAACCCTTGGTCGCCGTTGTCCTCTTCTCCTCACTGCCACGGCGAGTATTCAGTCCGTAGACGTCGTAGATGCCGTTCAGATCTGTCACTACCCCTCACCGTGCTGTCGCTACCCTTTGCTACGTAAACGGTTAGTAAACCTATCACTAATCTTCAACCCACATCGTAATGCAGAGAACCTAATGGAAAACGAACTATTAGACGTCGTAGGAATTTTTATAACGTTGTTATGATCAAAAAATGACCTGATCTGATTATATGTTTTATCAAACCAGCAAACCAGTCTCACCGTAGTACCAGTCGAGACGAATCCAACGACACCATAAACGCTGAAATCAGGCAAGTGTACAATTTACTATGGATTTTTGAAGTTGGATACTCTTTTAGTCATTTTCGTTTAAAGCTGTACAATTCAAAATCTGCACTTGAAATGACGCATGAAATTAATACCATGATATTCTAGACTAAAAATTTGATCCATCGACATATAATTTGATATGCTTTAGCTTTAAAAGTTAGCAAAGAAAAATCAACATCTGTAGCATGTTCACTAAACCCACTTATTCAACATTTCTTTTAATTGTCGTACACGTTGTTCAACATTCTTGTAACAAATGTAAACGTTGTACAAAATGAAATATTGACATTGTTAAATTGGTGCATATCGTGTTTGGCCATTTTTGGAATGTTTAACAAATTGTGACATCGTAAAATCATGCGCCTCGATGGCGAGATTGTGACATCGTGAAATCGTGCGCCTCGAAGATGAAATCGTGACTTTGTGATATCGTATGAGTCGACAAGGCTGGCTCGTGTTCCAGCACAAATCTTGGGTGGGGTTAGGGTTGAGCGCCACTAGGCGTATGACGGGGTCCTCTCTTTAAGAGCACCACCCGCATGCAGTGAGGTAGCGTCAATCACGGTAAAACCCCTGTGAGAAGAACGATCCACTCATCACGACCTAAAGGCGTGAACCCTATGAGAGATATGAAATATTGACACGGAACTTACAATTATTATTGTTGTCTCAGTTAAATTGACATGCTAATGAATCAAAGAAATTCCTTACTTTAATTCTTAAACTGCTTAGAGCTGCATGTTAGGAATACTTTACTTTACTTCACGTAGAATTGCTATGTTTAAACTTGTTACTGAGACCTCGTAATAAACTATCAATTCTTCCTAATTTCATATTATTTTGTACAACCTACCTTGGTTTCTGACCTCTCCTTGCATACCCTTGATGACATAGATTCATTCTTTTGGATGTATGTCAGATCCCGAGTTAGAGTACCAGGAGGATCCTTTTGAGACAACTGCCTTAGAAAGCCAGGGGTTCGCCGTTGATGTCGAGTCTCTCCCTGTGGATGATTCGAGACCTTCCATGTTACTGCCGTCCATTAGTTTTGCTTTCAACTTTTGCTTAGTGTACGTTCCCATTGTAGTTACTTTGGCCCAGCTGTGGCTTTTGCGTTTTATTTCGTGTAACGACTTTCTTTCTGGATGTGGCTTAAAATTTTATGAATGTTTTCTATTGTTCTGAGATGCATACAAGGACCTGCCTTGTTGTTATAATCATATATGCTCATTGAACTCGAGCTTCACCGCTCCAGTTCATGCGGACCTCGTAAATTTCTCGCTTCCGGTGTGTTTGGGAAGCGGAGCGTTACAGGTTTTAGTGGTGGCACATGTAGGTCGTGCATTTGCAAATTTCAGAACAATAGAAATACTATCATTAGCCAAACATCTAGAATTATCTTGTACACGAAGTGTGCCCGAGTATCTTGTCTCAGTATGATAGGGGAACCCATTCGGCCAAGATTGTAGGAAGGTTTAATTAGACACCTGTGCTTGTTAGTTATACACTATTGCTAAGAATTAGTATTATCGCCATATGAGTCACCTTAGTGGTTTCTCACCCCGCTCGGACCATACTAGATTTTAGGGTATCATTTAGTCGTTCGCTCGGACCTATCAATTCCGGACCCAGCAGAACATAGTAACTGTCACTTCTATGCAAGTCAAACCGGAGAAGCCTGCAGTGGTTCGAGACTCCGTAGACGTATTTTCGGAGTATATTTTTGGGATTGTCGCCTGATCGAGCGTTGTAATTCAGCATCGAACTTGTGTTGAATACCGATCGATCTCGAAGGCGCCTTATCGCATGACTCCTACAGAACTGGAAAAGCGACGTAGCAATTAGACGACCTATTAGAGAGAGGATTCATCCATTCCCAGGGTGTACATGTCCTGTTGATCAAGAAGAAGGATAGATCGAGAAGAATGTGCATGGATTATCGGGATCCGGACAAGGCCACTGCGAGGAATAAGTACCGGTTACCTAGCACCGATAAAATCTTCGATCATCCCGGTGGACGAGGAATTCTCGAAGTTGGATCTCAGGAGCGTATACCATCAAGTGAAGTCGTGAATGAAGATATCTACGAGACAGACCCCGGGACCAAGTATGGACACAAAGAATCTGTTGTCATACCGTTCTATGTGACCAACGTCCCTATAGTGTCCGTGAATCGAATGAATGTCATATCCTGCGATTTTCTGGTTAAGTCCGTAGTGATAGCAATAGATGATATTAAGTCTAGTACGGAGGATCATCGTAAAGACTCTTCGCTGTCATCATTGGTATGCCAAGTGCAGCTAGTGCAAACTTTGGCAATCCCGTATCACATTCCTTGGACACGTGGTGTCCGGCGACGATATCTCTTCTGATCCAGAGAAGGCTGCATTCAGTCAGTAACTGGCCTACCCCTATTGGTTGACATCGGACATCAGAAGTTCTCGAGATTGTCAAGTTATCACCGTCGATTGATCGAGGAATTATCGAGGGTAGTCGAGCCCACGACTCAATTGACGAGGAAGGATGTCGAATTTATTTAGTCAGACCCTTGAGCACAGGCTTTTGAGATATTAGGAGCAAGGCTGACATCTACACCAGTCCTGACAATACCTGATAGGACTGGAGGACTCGAGACCTTGTGATGCATCAGGCGAAGGACATGGATATGTCTTTCACTAGCATGGTCACGTGATCGTATATGTTTCTCGCCAGTTGAACACTCACGAGTGGAACTATCTGACTCTCGATTGGGAGTTAACCGCTATCATCTTCTCCCTAAAGATTAGGATACATTTTCCCACTGACCAAGTTGGGATATACGCCTACTCAGGAGGAGTTAAGGCAGAACCAAAATTATTGTATAAGAATAGTAGATCCATTGGTATTATAGTGATATTCATAGTGTATAGACAAATAGTGTGTGTGGACCCATGCGTGTGGATCTCTATGTCCCACACATATATGAGCGAGTATACCCTTAGTTTATTAGTATATTATGTTCATTTATATGAATATGCGCACAAGATATTATGCGTGATTTATATAGTTATACATATAGTGGAAAACGTAATACTTGTACGCATGGATGAATAACTATATTACTATTGGGATATCCGTAGGTATTAAAATTGGTATTTGAATATCTACTATATGCATATACCTTAGATGTACTTGTCGATGCTTGTAATTGTGTTCTAGTAAATTATGAGCATGCTAAGTGTCACGGTCGCTTTCCGATCGTACTTTGTTCGTGCACGTGCTTTTGACCGTGCACGTATTTATTTTAGACTCTGTTTGTTTGTGAACACTTTGGTGTGATATGTCGTTGTGAATGTATCTGAGAGTAATAAATTGTGGCACTAATTTGGAACGACATTTCTCGGGTCATTCTCCCACGATTTGATCTTATTCGAAGAGACGTTGTGATTTTCACTTTTTACGTGAGACGTTTCTATTTTTAGTTTCGTCACTCGACGTCTAAATTGAGATCTGTCTTCTTGGTTTCCTTTCTCTCGTCGACCCGATCACTCCAATATTTATTTCACAATTTTTGGATTTCATTTGACCTATTTTACATTTTTAGCAAAGCTTTAAATATTTTTAAATACTAAGTTTTAAAGTATTTTCGACCCAATATAATTTCTATTAGATTATAACTCCTCAAAACATTTTTGACCCAAATCCTAGCCCCTATCTTGGCCGCACCCTATCCTTGCGTGAGTAGAGGGAGAGAAATGTGTTTTATTGATTTTTAAATCCTAATCCTAATAGAAATAACCCTAGACCAAGTCAACCCACCTACACTATATAAACAACCCCTAGGATACCCTATTTTCCTAAGAAAACAAACCCTAGCCGCTCCCACAACTCAAAATCTCGCTTGCGACGTTCGTCGCAACCAACCCCCGCAGCAGCCCCCGCACGACCGACGTTTTCCCCTATTTTCTCTCGGTCTGACCGAGAGAATCTCCCGCATCGTCGCTCCGCCCACACGTTGAAACTGCAACGTTGCAACGCCCGCCCCCGCACCCTCTACGACCGATACATTCCCTCGGTCTGACCGAAGCGCCCCACCCGCATCGCCCCACATCCCGCTCCGTTGCAACTTGCAACGTTGCAACCCCGCTCCACAAGCGCCCGACCGACGCCTTCCATCAGTCTGACTGAAGCGCCTGGCCCGCTGTGACCGAGAGCCCCCGCCTTGCAATGCATCTCCGCAGCGCAGCGACCGCCGTGCGTTGTGTTCTCTCGGTCTGACCGAGAGAATTCCTCGCAGCGGCTCGGTCTGATCGAGTGACGTTCGTCGCAACGTCGCAACCCTCGTATCGCTTGCCACCGTGGGCCCCTCAAGGTCTCCAGATGTGTTGTGGGTCCCCCATTGGCCCCTAGCACTACAGTGGGTCCCACCTAGGTGTCTTCTCTACGTGGATTTGCCGATTATGACGTTGCGATACGTCGTAGCTTGTCGTCGCACGTTCTAGCTTTGGAATCTTGGTTCGTAGATCTGGTTACTGCCCAGACTTGATGAGCAAGGAATCTATTTTGGAATCTGGACTAGGAGCGCATTCTTATATTCCACCCCCTGACGTCGCTACCCGATGCCAGTGTAGCTTTCGCGTCGTGTTGAGGTAACGCTTTGCACCCCTAGGACCCCAACCTATTGCCTTTTAATCAAGATTAAAATTGATATTTTTAAAGTGTTTTAAATTCACTAATCAAGATTAATAATATGGGACTGTAGGCCGGTGGACTTGTGCACATAGGTTATTTGTGACTTTGGGCTCTTTTGGACGGTGTTTTTCTGACAGCAGACTTGCAGGCAAGTGAAACTTGCCAAATTTTGCTTAAGGCCATGTTTTAGGCCACTTCCTTGTTTTTAGCATAAAAGAGACTAGACAGTGAAATGATAGCTGTCTAGACGCAACTTTAAGATCTAGCTTAACAACGAAGCTAGATCTGTCACCCTGCCATGTCATTCATGCATTGTTGCCTGCCACGTTTAAATTCCTTATCTGTACGCACTAAAACTATTATTTGCCATGCACTGCATCTTACATGTCATCCAAGTCGAATGTTGCATTCGTAGCACACGCTACAATACTTGTACTTCCTTGTTCAGGCTAGGTGCACCCCTATGCCATATTGTAAAACACTTACTGGCTCGTGATCCAGAAGCGGGCCTCATGTATTGGTCAAAAACCAATGCCCGATACACGTGGAGGGGTAGGGATACGCGATCACTTGAGCCTAGGAGTTAGCCCGCACATCCACTCTAGCCAAAAGGCGTAATCTCTGTGCACGACGTGCTTACTAGACTTGTCCTTGCACTTCTGATTGTTCTTGCAAAACTTGACATCCATGCCATGATTTAAATGCCATGCTCGTACTTTACTTTACTTGTTGCACTCAGGCTATATCTGCCATGTCATTGCATCATGCTAGAACAGCTAGGTTGTTTACCTTTACTTTCAGTTTCCTTGCACAAGTCTCTTGTAGACTTGCTGACATGTGCCCCTTGCTCTTTTGGGTGTCACATGTTGGACCCTGAGCCAGAGACTGTAGCTGAGGACGAGGTGTTTGCTGACGCTGAGACGGAGCCTATGTTTGACGAGGAGTTGGTGGACACCGGTGACCAGTCTTAGAGACTGTTCTGAGTTGCTTGCTTTAGGTTGCTGTTAGTTGTCGGTGCGTAGCACCATTACTTTGTTTTCTGTACGTTGTACTTTTGTTGGCCATGCTGGGGCCTTTTAGACTCTTTTCTTTTAGCCTGGTGGCTTTTTCTGTGATGTTGGAACTTATTTTATGGATATTCTGAGATTGCTTTTGTCTCATTTCCTTTATTATTATCTTTGTTTCGTATCGCAATTGCAAGGACCTGCCATTTAAAGTTTATTGACGCTTATCAGACTTGCAGCTTCACAGCTTCAAGTCTGAGCGGACCTACTCATGTCTCGCCTCCATATTTTTTGGAAGCGTGGCGTGACAGGTTTTGTTGGTGGCTTATGCAGGTCCTGTCTTGCGACTGCAAATTATCGGAACAACGATAATAACAGAATGTCCATTAAATAAATTACAACATCCAAGTCATAAGCTTTGAGTCTAATTTTTGTTCGTTTTCTATGTTATTAGATGGCTGGAAGACGACAGACCCGAGCTGGTGGTGGGCCCAATCGTATTGAGGTACCGGATATAGAGCCCACCAATGCTGAGATCATGAGGATGATGCATCAGATGAGCAGGTGCAGCAATGGATGCTTCTGAATACCCAGAATGCCCCTTGCTTCGAGCCAGGAGAGAAGCAGTTTCGGGAGCTGGGCCCGACTTACTTTGATGGATCTGAAGGACCGTTGGATGATGAGGAGTGGATCAGACATACTGAGGATAATCTGAAGACGTCGAAGATCAACCCGGCTAGATGGGTTGAGTTGGTGAAGAAGCTGCTAAGGGATAATGCCCGCAACTGGTGGGATGCAGAAGAGGAGTTGTTGGTGAGTCCTATACCTTGGGCTACTTTCAAGTCCAGGTTCGATGAGGAGTACTTTTCGAAGGCTGCCAGGAGGGAGATGTTGCAGCGCTTCATTGAGCTGAAGCAGGGAAATCTGACGGTGGACCAGTACCATCAGGAGTTCACCAGGCTGAGTCGCTTCGCATCGAAGATGGTGGAGGATGCTGAGAAGAAAGCTCAGAGGTTTCTGCAGGGCCTTTCCCTAGACTTGCAGAGCCTGATGTCTTCGTCAGATCTGGAGTCATATCAGAAGTTGCTGGTAGCTGCACTGAGACATGAGATGATTGCGAGGCAGAAGAGAGGACATACATCGGGAGCTGGGAAGAGGCCTATGGAGCAGGTCAGAGGAGTGGTTAGGCCTGGGTTCAAGCCTAATCAGCCAGTGCAGTTCAAGAGGCCAGGTAGGCCTACTCAGAAGACTTGCCATTTCTGTGGCAAGACCGGGCATGTCAAGGAGCAGTGTAGGAGGATGTTGGGACAGTGCCTGATTTGTGGAGATACTACTCATACTATGAAGGAGTGCCCGAAGTCTAAGCAGCCTTGGAAGGAACCAGTTGCAGCACAGCCGTTGCAGCAGAGAGCACCTGTACCTGCAGGTCATGGAGCAGCCCTCGTTCTGCAGAGGCAGGCTTTTCAGCAGGCCATGCAGCCTAGGAGGCAGGCTTTTCTGATGATGGCAGTGGAGAGCGAGGCTGTGGATGAGGTTATCGCAGGTAACTCTCAGTCTAGTTGTTTCCTTCCTTAGTTAGTTTTGGCTTGTTAGATCATGTTTGGTTGCTTGCATATGATTGTTTGTTAGAATAGGGTTTGATTGTTAGTTTGTCTGTTAGGTGTGATTTTGGTTTGCACATTTCCTGCATGAGTCCTCTTTGACTCTGGCACATCGATGTGCAATATATCCCGGAGCTTCGTGGAGAAGCATTCCTTGACGACATCCCCTCTTCCCAAAGTTGGAACATCGTTACAGGAAATGGCGTGATTTCGGTGCATCGTGGTTGCAATTCTTGCCCTTTGGTGGTCTGTGGACATGAGCTTTACGCTGATTTTATTGTCCACGACATCATCAACTATGATGACGTGCTTGGGATGGATTGGCTTGCGAGTTTCTATGCTACAATCGATTGTCGGAGGAAGAAGGTGGTGTTCGAGATCCCAGGACAACCAGTGTTTGAGTTCAGTCGAGGTAGCAGTTCGCTTGGACCTGTCAGATTTCGGGCCAGATCGGTGGAGATCGTTGCTATGCAGATGGAGCAGAGTAGACCAGCTGTGGTGCGTGAATTCGACGACGTCTTTCCCGAGGAGATGTCTGGACTGCCGCCCGATCGAGCTCTCGAGTTTTCGATCGATCTTATTTCGGGAGCGCAGCCTATTTCGAAGGCGCCGTATCATATGGCTCCAACAGAGTTGGAGGAGTTGCGTAGGCGGCTGGATGAACTTTTGTATAAGGGTTATATCAATCCTAGTGTGTCTCCGTGGGGAGCACCGGTGTTACTGGTGAAGAAGAAGGATGGTTCGCGTCGCATGTGCGTGGACTACAGGGAGCTGAATGCTGTGACCATCAAGAATAAATACACATTGCCTCGTATAGATGACATTTTTGATCAGCTTGGAGGTTCGAGGGTATTCTCTAAGTTGGATCTGAGGAGTGGTTATCATCAGCTCAAAGTGAATAAGGAAGATATTCAGAAGACAGCGTTCAGGACAAAGTATGGTCACTACGAGTTCGTGGTTATGCCCTTCGTTGTAACCAATGCGCCCGCAGTTTTTATGAACCAGATGAATCTGATCTTCTACGACTTTCTAGACAAGTTTGTCGTTATCTTTATTAACGACATCCTGATCTATTCAAAGTCGTAGGAAGAGCATGCATCGCACTTGAGGACAGTGTTGGAGATTTTGAGGAAGCATCATTTGTATGCTAAGTATTCCAAGTGCGAGTTTTGGCTGGATAGTGTTGCTTTTCTCGGGCATGTGGTGTCAGGCGATGGAATTTCGGTGGATCCCGAGAAGATTAAGACTATCAAAGAGTGGCATGTTCTGCAGTCAGCGTCTGAGATCCGGAGTTTCCTTGGGCTTGCAGGTTATTATCGGCGTTTCATTAAGGACTTTTCCCGGATTACTGAGCCGATGACCAGACTAACACGGAAGGATGTACCATTTGTTTGGTCTGATGATTGTGAGAAGGCTTTTGATGTTCTGAAGGAGAGATTGACGACTGCCATTGTTCTTGATGTGCCTGATCGGAGTGGAGGATTCGAGATCTTTTGCTATGCTTCTGGCAAGGGTCTTGGCTGTGTGTTGCATCAGCATGGGCACGTGGTTGCGTATGCTTCTCTTCAGCTCAAGGGTCATGAGAAGAATTACCTGACACACGACTTGGAGTTGGCTGCTGTCGTGTTTGCGCTCAAGATTTGGAGGCACTTCCTGCTGAGTGAGAAGGTGAAGATATTCACTGATCACAAAAGCTTGAAGTACATTTTTACTCAGAAGGAGCTCAACATGCGACAACATCGATGGTTAGAGCTCATGGCAGATTATGAGATTGATTTGCAGTATCACCCTGGCAAGGTGAATGTGGTTCCAGATGCGCTGAGCAGGCTTCCAGCGGTGATGATGTTGACTTCGCAGTGGAGATTGCAACAGGATTTTTGCGAGTCTGGTATTGAGATTATTCTTCCTGGAGAGGCTTCTTCGTTGATGAGTATGCAGATACAGTCGACGATTGTGGATAGGATCAAGGCTGGACAGGTTGGAGATGCTAAGCTGGTGAAGATTCGAGAGCAGGTGGAAGCCGGTCTGCGGACTGACTTCTTGATTCATGAGGATGGTTCATTGAGGTATGGAGCCAGGTTGTGTGTGCCAGCTGGAGATATCAGAGAGGAATAGTTGGTGGAGGCACACAGTTCGCCGTATTCTGTGCATCCTGGTGGTACCAAGATGTACAGGGATCTTCGTCTGAACTATTGGTGGCATGGTATGAAGAAGAGTGTGGCTCGAAGTGTAGCCAAGTGTTTGGTATGCCAGCAGGTAAAGGCGGAGCATCAGCGTACGACAGGGTTGCTACAACCGCTTCCGATTCTGAAGTGGAAGTGGCAGCACATCACTATGGATTTCGTGACTGGACTACCTCGGAGTCCGAAGCAGAATGACGCAATTTGGGTGATCGTAGACCGATTGACCAAATCCGCGCACTTTATTCCCTTCCGAGTAGGACAGTCTACTGAGATGCTAGCGAGGAGATATATGGAGGTAAATTCTTTTACTCTCCGTTTTTATTTCCTTTTTCTAGTTTAGATAGTGATGTAACGTGAATCGTGCAAGAGATCATACGACTTCATGGAGTCCCCGTGAGTATCGTGTCGGACAGAGACATGAGATTTACGTCTCAGTTTTGGCAGAGTCTGCAGAAGATCTTGGGTATGAGTCTGAGTTTCAGCACGGCGTACCACCCGTAGACGGATGACCAGTCCGAGAGGACAATTCAGATTTTGGAGGACAAGCTGAGAGCGTGCATGTTGGACTTCAAGGGATCTTGGGAGGATCATCTCCATCCAATTGAGTTTTCCTACAATAACAGCTACCAGGCGAGTATTGGTATGGCGCCTTTCGCCGCGCTATATGGGAAGAAATGTCGATCGCCACTGAGATGGGATGACATTGGAGATCGGGAGCTGTTAGGACCGGAGATGATCGTGGAGGCCGTGGATGTTGTGAGGAACATTCAGGAGAAGCTGAGGATTGCGCAGGACCATTTAAAGTAATGGGCCGATGCTAAACGGAGGCCTTTGGAGTTTCAGCCTGGAGATCACGTCTTTCTAAAGATTTCTCTGAACTGCGGAGTTATCCGATTTGGGAAGAGAGGCAAGCTGAGTCCAAGGTACATTGGGCCGTTTAACATCCTGGAGAGAGTTGGAGCGGTGGCTTATCGCTTGGCGTTGCCACCGTCGCTGGAGGGAGTTCACGACGTATTTCACGTATCTCAGTTACGTCGATACGTTAGTGATCCGTCCCATGCTGTGGATTTTTCAGAGATCACGGTTCGTCCGGATCTGTCTTATGATCAGCAGCCAGTTGAGATTCTGGATCGACGACAGAAGCGGCTGAGGAATAAGACCGTCGACTTGGTTCGAGTGCAGTGGCGTCATGGTTCCCCTGGGGAGTCCACCTGGGAGCGTGAGGATGATATGAGAGAGCGCTTCCTGCACCTCTTCCCGAGCAGTGCTTGATGTTGATTTCGAGGACGGAATTATTTCTAAGGTGGGGAGGATGTCACGGTCGCTTTTCGATCGTACTTTGTTCGTGCACATGCTTTTGACCGTGCACGTATTTATTTTAGACTCTGTTTGTTTGTGAACACTTTGGTGTGATATGTCATTGTGAACGTCTCTGAGAGTATTAAATTTTGGCACTAATTTGGAACGACATTTCTCAGGTCGTTCTCCCACGATTTGATCTTATTCGAAGAGACGTTGTGATTTTCACTTTTGACGTGAGACGTTTCTATTTTTAGTTTCGTCACTCGACGGCAAAATTGAGATCCGTCTTCTTGGTTTCCTTTCTCTCGTCGTCCCGATCATCCCAATATTTATTTCACAATTTTCGGATTTCATTTGACCTATTTTACATTTTAGCAAAGCTTTAAATATTTTTAAATACTAAGTTTTAAAGTATTTTCGACCCAATATAATTTCTATTAGATTATAACTCATGAAAACATTTTTGACCCAAATCCTAGCCCCTATCTTGGCCGCACCCTATCCTTGCGTGAGTAGGGGAGGGAGAGAAATGATTTTTATTGATTTTTAAATCCTAAGCCTAATAGAAATAACCCTAGACCAAGTCAACCCACCTACACTATATAAACAACCCCTAGGATACCCTATTTTCCCAAGAGAACAAACCCTAGCCGCCCCACAACTCAAAATCTCACTTGCGACGTTCGTCGCAACCAACCCCCCGCAGCAGCCCCCGCACGACCGACGTTTTCCCATATTTTCTCTCGGTCTGACCGAGAGAATCTCCCGCAACGCTGCTCCGCCCGCACGTTGCAACTGCAACGTTGCAACACCCGCCCCTCACCCGCTATGACTGAGACCTTCCCTCGGTCTGACCGAAGCGCCCTGCCCGCATTGCCCCACATCCTGCTCCGTTGCAACTTGCAACGTTGCAACCCCGCTCCGCAAGCGCCCGACCGACGCCTTCCATCGGTCTGACCGAAGTGCCTGGCCCGCTGTGACCGAGAGCCCCCACCTTGCAACGCATCTCCGTAGCGCAGCGACCGCCGTGCGCTGTGTTCTCTCGGTCTGACCGAGAGAATTCCTCGTAGCGGCTCTGTCTGACCGAGCGACGTTCGTCGCAACATCGCAACTCTCGCATCGCTTGCCACCGTAGGCCCCCCAGGTTCTCCAGAGATGTTGTGGGTCCCCCATTGGCCCCTAGCACTACAGTGGGTCCCACCTAGGTATCTTCTCTTCGTGGATTTGCCGATTATGATGTTGCGATACGTCCTAGCCCATCGTCGCACGTTCTAGCTTTGGAATCTTGGTTCGTTGATCTGGTTGCTGCCCAGACTTGGCGATCGAGGAATCTATTTTGGAATCTGGACTAGGAGCGCGTTCTTATATTCCAACCCCTGGCGTCGCTACCCAACGCCAGTGTAGCTTTCGCGTCGTTTTGAGGTAACGCTTTGCACCCCTAGGACCCCAACCTATGGCCTTTTAATCAAGATTAAAATTGATGTTTTAAAAGTGTTTTAAATTCAATAATCAAGATTAATAATATGGGACTGTAGGCCAGTGGACTTGTGCACGTAGGTTATTTGTGACTTTGGATTCTTTTGGACGGTGTTTTTCTGACAGCAGACTTGCAGGCATGTGAAACTTGCCAACTTTTGCTTAGGGCCATGTTTTAGGCCACTTCCTTTTTTAGCGTAAAAGAGACTAGACAGTGAAATGATAGTTGTCTAGACGCAACTTTAAGATCTAGCTTAACAACGAAGCTAGATCTGTCACCCTGCCATGTCATTCATGCATTGTTGCCTGCAATGTTTAAATTCCTTATCTGTACGCACTGAAACTATTATCTGCCATGCATTGCATCTTACATGTCATCTAAGTTGAATGTTGCATTCGTAGCACACGCTACAATACTTGTACTTCCTTGTTCAGGCTAGGTGCACCCCTATGCCATATTGTAAAACACTTCCTGGCTCGTGATCCAAAAGAGGGCCTCATGTGTTGGTCAAAAGCCAATGCCTGATACACATGGAGGGGTAGGGATAAGCGATAACTTGAGCTTAGGAGTTGGCCCGCGCAGCCACTCTAGACAAAAAACGTAATCTCTGTGCACGACGTGCTTACTAGAATTGTCCTTGTACTTGTGATTGTTCTTGCAAAACTTGACATCCATGCCATGATTTAAATGCCAAGCTCGTACTTTACTTTACTTGTTGCACTCAGGCTATATCTGCCATGTCATTGCACATGCTAGAACTGCTAGGTTGTTTACCTTTACTTTCAGTTTCCTTGCACAAGTCTCTTATAGACTTGCTGACATGTGCCCCTTGCTCTTTTGGGTGTCACATGTTAGACCCTGAGCCAGAGACCGTAGCTGAGGACGAGGTGTTTGCTGACGCTAAGACGGAGCCTACGTTTGACGAGGAGTTGGTGGACACCGGTGACCAGTCTTAGAGACTGTTCTGAGTTGCTTGCTTTAAGTTGCTGTTAGTTGTCGGTGCGTAGCACCATTACTTTGTTTTCTGTACATTGTACTTTTGTTGGCCATGCTGGGGACTTTTAGACTCTTTTCTTTTAGCCTGGTGGCTTTTTCTGTGATGTTGGAACTTATTTTATGGATATTCTAAGATTGCCTTTGTCTCATTTCCTTTATTATTATCTTTGTTTCGTATCGCAATTGCAAGGACCTGCCATTTAAAGTTTATTGACGCTTATCAGACTTGCTGCTTCACAGCTTCAAGTCTGAGCGGACCTACTCACGTCTCGCCTCCATATTTTTGGGAAGCGGGGCGTGACACTAAGTGTAGTGATAATAGGTGTACTTATAATTGAGTGAATAGATTAATTGTATGATCTAAGTATATTTGTGCGTATGGACGTGTCCTCATGCGTGGATAAGTATGTGCTTAGTTATATGTGTGTGTATATATATATATATATATTGTATGAATAAGTGTGTTTTATGTATAATAGGATTCTAATATCGTATTACCTCTACGGGATGATGTATGAGCATGTGTATACCAGGAATATGCATAGTCGTATGTTTGTGACTATGTATATGGGTGTATGTAATAGTATACTAGCCCTATGTAAATTACCATGGTGTTGTATACTTGTGTGTACATATATATGTCATATGTAGATACGAGATATGTGTGTAATAATGTAAGTAGGTATATGTGTGTAAAATGAATGCATTTGAAAGTGTGTGATATATGAGTAAGTACATGTATATGGATGTACATTGTTTCATTATAATGTATGTATGACTGGGATAGAATGACCTTAGTATCTAAGTCTGCTCACCCCTATGTTGGCCCCGTTCAAGGAAGTCTAAGGACGGACTTGATCTTAAGGTGGGTAGAGTATGATAACCCTAGTACTATAAGAATATGGCATATCTATGTACTATTTGTATATGGCATGATGGTTTTATGGTGTGTATACATTAGAAGAAGAGATGCGAGCGATACCCTTATGTATTTCCTGGTACCCTAGCGGATAAGATTCTCAGGACAGAATCGTTCTTAAGGTGGGTAGGGTGTAACGACCAGTTTTAGTGATACGTTTTATTCGTATTCTCCCTTGTTGTTCGTTTTGTTCGTATCTGTATTTCGTATTAGTGCTAGGCCAATTAGCTGCGTATCCTAAGCGTATTATTTATTATTATTAACTTTAACATCTTTATCATCAAACAATTTCTTTAAAATATTCATTTCAATTTTATTTTTCGAATTCAAAATTTCAAAATTCAAACTCTTTAAAATTCAAATGATTTTTTGAAAAATTTCCAAATTAAATCCTAATAAAACCTATAATTAAAATTGACTTTATTTAACCCCTAAATACCTCCCATATTAATATTTCTTCTAAAAAACTTTCCTTAATAATATCATCTTTAATTTTCCTAATCAACTCCATTAACTCAAAATGAAACCCTTTCCTATTATAACTCAAGCCCTAGACCTAGCCGCACCCTCCTATTATTAAACCCTAAAAAAAGAAAGAAGAGGACAGCAGCATATCACACAACTAGAAATTATTAAACAAAAAAACCCATGGAATCTCTCTTCTCCCATCAAAAACGCAAATAGAAGAGCCCAGGGGTTCTTCACGTACTCCATACTTTTTAAAACCCATACAAAGGAATGAACCTCAAGCTTCATTCACGTACATCCCCTCCTCTTTATAAACTCTCCCCCTACTATACAGTAGCCTACAAGACCCCAGGCGACCTGTCCCCCTCTCGCACAGAACCCATCTTCCCTCTTCAACCAACACCCCGAAGCCCCAAGAGCCGCACAAAACTTCGGCCATCTTCCTCCCCTTCGTCCACCCACACACAGCCCCACAAAAACTCTGACAATCTCCCAGGCCGCTACCTACCTTTCCTCCACATGCTCGCAACCCTAAGACCCGCGCACACACTCCTCCGACCAGCAACAACCCCAGGCCTTTAAGCTCCTTAAGCCCACACAAAACTCAGTCTGACCTCCCACCTCCTTTTTCCGACGACCCACCGCGTGCTCCTCCCCTCACCTGAGAACGCCGAACCTTAGCCCACACAACAAGTCCCCGCCTTCTCTCTCTCCTCCTAGCCTGACTTCATAGCCCCAGGTTGCCACAAGCCTCCTCCCTCCACTCACAAGCACCATCTTCCTCCCCTACGAACGCACAAGCACAGCTCTGCATGCCCTAAGCCCCACAGCATCCCCCTACTATCTTCCACAGCCTGTCGCCATCCTGAACCACCACCTACAGTTCCAGGCCACTGCCCTTCCCTTGCTGCTGCTCCTTTGCTGCTCAGCCACCAGAGCAGTCCCTGTCACCGTCCAGAACCCACCAGAGTCGTTGCCGACCACCATCAGATCCTCTCCAATCGATTGCACCCCTCTGGTGACCCTCGGTCGCCGTTGTCTGCTTCCCCTTGCTTCCGCGGTGAGTATTCAGTCCGTAGACATCGTAGATGTCGTTAAGATCTGTCGCTACCCCTCACCGCGTCGTCACTGCCCTTCCCTGCGTAAACGGTTAGTAAACCTATCACTAATCTTCAACCCACACCGTGATGTAGAGAACCTAATGGAAAACAGACTATTATACATCGTAGGAATTTTTATAACGTAGTTATGATCAAAAAATGACCTGATCTGATTGTATGTTTTATCAAACAAGCGAACCAATCTCACCGTAGCGTAGTACCCATTGAGACGAATCCAACTACACCAAGAACGCTGAAATCGAGCATGTCTACAATTTACTATGAATTTTTGAAGTTGGATACTCTTTTAGTCATTTTCAATTAAAGCTATACAACTCAAAATCTGCATGTGAAACGACCCCAATTTGGGTAAAACTTTCCAATTTTCATCCGTCGAGAGAGAGAGAGAGAGAGAGAGAGAGAGAGAGAGAGAGAACGAAGGAGCCGACGACGACGACGAAGGAGCCGATGCCGACGCCAGCTGCAGTGCAATGTACTCTTTTCGACCTAATTTCGCTGGAATGAGCGGAGGGGGCATCAGAGGGGGCGTCGGCCACTCTCGTTGCCACAGCTCCCCTCGCCTTCTACTCCCCCAATCCCGGACCACGACCCCCCTCCGACCCATCCCTCACCGGTGACCCCCCTCGCTCGAGAAACGTGTTAATTGTTAGGGTTAGTGTTAGGGATACGGTTAGGGTTAGGGTTAGGGTTAGGGTTAGGTCTAGGGTTAGGGTTAGGGTTAGGGTTAAGGTTTGTATTTGGATTAGGGTTTGGGTTTGGGTTTGGGTTTGGGTTAGGGTTAAAGTTGGGGTTTGGGGTTGGGTATGGGGTTGGGTTTAGGTTTGGGTTGAGTCTAGGGAAGGGGTTGGGGCTAGGGTTTGGGTATGGAAAGGGATTTGGTTCGGTGAGGGTTTAAGGTATGGGTTCGGTTTAGATGTTAGGGGTAGGGTAGGGTTTAAAAATATGGTTTTGGGTTAGGGTTTGTTAGGGTTGGAGTCAGGGCTAGGATTAGGGTTGAGGGTAAGGTTGAGTGTAGGGTTAAGGTAAGGGTAAAAAGGGTTAGGTGTCGGATTAGGGTTGGGGGAAGGTTTAGGGTTGTGGTTAGGGCTAGTGTTTTGGTTAGGGAGTTGAGTTTATGGTAAAGGGTTAAGTGCCGGATTGGGGGTGTGGAAGTTTAGGGTTTAGGAATAATAGAATTTATTATTATTTTTAGATTATATTGTCGATATCAAGGAAAAATAGAATTTATTTTAATTTTAGATTAATAATAACCTAGCCATGCATGTTAAAACATACACTCTTGGTATAAAATTTATTTAAGTTATATTGTCGATATATAGGAAAAAAAGAATTTATTTTAATCTTAGATTAATGAGAACCTAGCCATGTTAAAACATACACTCTTGGTATCACAATGATAGTCGCATACTTTTATGAAAGAGTCGACTATCATTTAAAGTTTCTCAAAATAGTTAATTTAGAAATATATAAATGGTTGATACATAATTACATGTAAATTTCATCGTCAATTACAGATGCCAGAGGTTCCTGACAAGGCATTTATGGAAATATCGGATCTAAACATGATTGGAAACCGAAGATACTTAGAGGGGATAGATGCATTTTTAGCGTATGCTGATGCCAACCCTATAAGCATGTCCAATGGAAAAATATATTGCCCTTGCTAGACGTGCAAGAACAATGAGATCTTTCAGAAGTACATTGTATGTGTTTATTTGGTGTCTCACGGGTTCGACTCCAATTATAAATTTTGTAGTTACCACGGAGATGGTGTCGTAACAGAGGAGATACTTAGGGAAGAAGTGCATATTGTTGATCGCGCCCGGGCGTACACCCTAAAGAGCGACCGTGTAGTCTTACCGCAAGCGCACGGTGTAGCGACGAGCGGGTATCGAACACAGGGAGGACGTATGATAGTGCCTTCTCCGAACAACCTGGCAATGGGGACAGAAAAGTAGGAAATTGCCTTTCGGCGATGTTGTCACAATCGTCAAACAATGTAAAAAGAGATATAAAATCAAATAAAGACGCCTAGGGAATAGGGAATCCCCGCTACTCACCGTATGTAACGGCCTGTTTCTATCGTACCTTCTTCGTGCACGTGCTTTTGATCGTGCACGTGTTTATTTTAGACTTTATTTGTTTTTGAACGTTTTTGTGTGATATGTCGTCGTGATCGTCTCTGAAAGTATTAGATTGCGGAACAACTTTGGAACGATATATCTCGAGTCGTTCTTCCGCGATACTAACTTATTTGACGTGACGTCGCGACTTTCTGTTTTGACGCGAGACGTTACCATTTTTAGTTTCGTCTCTCGACATCGAAATTTAGATCTGTCTTCTCCACTCTCTTTCTTTAGTCGTCCCGAACACCCCAGAATTATTTTACAATTTTTGGACTTAATTTGACCTATTTTTCATTTTTTGAAAAGTTTTAAATAATTTTAAATTTTATTTTTATAAGAGTTTTAATTACAATAAAATTTCTATATTATAATAACATATTAAAGAATTTTCTGGCAAAGTTTCAGAATTTTTGGCCGCACCCATCTTGCGTGAGGGAGAGGAGAGCAATTTTAAATTATATTAATTATTTTAATTATTTTAATTACGATTTTCTTAACCCAAACCCTAACCTTAACTCTTTTATATTTAAATAAACCCTAGGCTAGGTTATTTTCGCAGCCACACAAACCCTAGCCGTCAAAACCCCCTCCCGACGTTCGTCGCAACGTTGCGACGATCGCAACGTGCACGACCGACGGCCACCCCCGCAAATCTCAGCGCACGACCGGAGCAAGCCCCCGCATCGCCGCTTGCAGCGCCCGCTGCATCGCCTCCCCCGCTGTCGCCCGCTCCGACCGAGAGCACCGCTCGGTCAGACCGAGCGCCCGCTCCGCACAGCCGCTTGGCCCGCTCCGCTGCACCCGCTAGCGTCCGACCGATGGCTTCGCCCGCTGTGACCGAGAGGCCGCTCCGCATCGCCCAAGCACTGCACGCCCGCACCCCCAGCTCGCACGACCGACGGGATCTGTCGGTCTGACCGACAGAAACCCTCGCACCGCCGCTGCAACCGAACCCCCCCCCCCCCCCCCGCATCGCCAGTGCACGACCGAGAGCCCCTCTCGGTCTGATCGAGGGAACTCTCCGCACCGACGGTGTCCGACCGACCAAACTTCGTCGTAAGTTGGTTTCTCCCACACCAACTCCTGTGGTGGGCCCCCCAAGTGCTCCTGAGGTGTTGTGGGCCCCCTTGGACCCCTAGCACTGCTGTGGGCCCCACTTGGATGTGCTACTTCGCGGATTTACCATCTACGACGTTGCGACACGTCGTAGGCCTTCGTCGCAAGTTTGGACTTTTGGAGAATCGTGCGAGGACCAGATCTGAAGCTGTGGAGTGCTCCGATCAGACACGACATCCATTCTACGACAAACTCCGGTTCAGGTTGGTTCCCCGAAACTCGTAGAAACCCCCACAATAGCTGACTGAACCCTAAACTAAAAACCGTCAACTTGAACTAAATTTACTTTCCAGCTCCTGTAAAACGTTGTACAAACATAGAAAATCGACGAACGGACTAATTTGACTGTGCACATAGGATAGATCGTCGATTAGGCTGATACATCAAAAAGTGACTTTTGACGAATAGGATAGTCCCGAAAACCTAGAAACGAACACTAATAGGATTTGATGAATTTGAGACCTGACATCGTCGCCGTGGCGATATTTCAGACGGACTTCTGCGGACGAGACGCTTGGACGAGACGCTTGGACGAGACGCTTTGAGAGGACGACGCACTCGCCGTTTCAGGCAAGTGTACCCACTTGCGTTTTTGACCGTGCTTTGGTCTTAGATTGCTAGAACTGTTAGACTGTGAATGTATAGAACCGGACGTGAAATGATAGCGTCCGGGACGCCCCTGACGACTTAGACTTGACGACGAATTCTAAGCTCGACAAATAACAACTTTCTGACACTGTAGGGCTATCTAGTGTGTGCGTGCGTGTGGACACCCTAGAATAACAACTTCCTACACTTGTCATGTCATGTCCTGTTACACAAAAAGCCTTCGGGCGTTTCGGATGCTTCCCTAGCGGAAGTGATCCCCGTGATACAAAAAGCCTTCGGGCGTTTCGGATGCTTCCCTAGCGGAAGTGATCCCCGTGATACAAAAAGCCTTCGGGCGTTTCAGATGCTTCCCTAGCGGAAGTGATCCCCGTGATACAAAAAGCCTTCAGGCGTTTCGGATGCTTTCCTAGCGGAAGTGATCCCCGTGATACAAAAAGCCTGCGGGTGTTTCGGATGCTTTCCTTGCGGAAGTGATCCCTGTTATACAAAAAGCCTGCGGGCGTTTCGGATGCTTTCCTTGCGGAAGTGATCCCTGTTATACAAAAAGCTTGCGGGCGTTTCGGATGCTTCCCTAGCGGAAGTGATCCCTGTACTTCTTATCCTGAGTTCCTGGGGTTGGGGTAGGGTTGAGCGTGCGCACGGCAAGAGGGTCTGATCCCCCTCGAACCGTAATGCGTGAACCCTTTCGTGTCTCACTCGTCATGTCTTGTCTTGTCTTGTCCTGTCACGTCCCGTCTTGTCATGACACCTGTAGGTTAGTCCCGTAGTTGGTAGCACACGCTACGACTACTACTTGTCCCGTTTTACTTACCTGCTACGTTACTTCCTGTTGTGTTACCCTGTTATAACCACAGCATGCTAATCAACCAGTAAATTGTTGTGTAAAAGAACCTCAGCATTTTAATCAACCAGTAAACCGTTGTTTAAAGTTTGGTGCACTTGCAGTAAAGTCTAACCCTTCTTGTAGACTTTACCTGACGTACAGTTCCTTTTTCTTGGGTGCTGTACGTCAGGTATTCTGCCATAGTTCGTGGACGAGGCAGACTCACTGGAGTACGAGGAGCCGAGGACGTCGACCAAGAGCACGTGCCTGACGAGGACCAGACCTTGAGGTCTTTTAGTCGTCACTTTCAGAGGTTACTACTTTCAGTTTTCTTTTAGATAGTTTGTTGCCACGCTTAGGCTTCTTTTTAGACTTTGTACCTGTTGGATATCATATCTCTAATTTAATGAATGCACTTTCTTTCCTGTACTTTTGTTGTTTCGAACTATAAAAATGCAAGAACCTGAAAATCTTTTAAAATGGTACCTCTACAGACGCTTATTGGGTCCGGGCTCTTAGCCCTGGCCTAAGCGGGCCTCGTCACGTTTCGCTTCCGTCCATTTTGGGAAGCAGGGCGTGACAGGTTTTAGTGGTGGCCCATGCAGGTCTTGCAAAAGTTTGGAACAATAAAAGTACCGCTTTCATTTAATATCCACGTACAAGTCTGAATTAGTTTCCCTGTCTTAGATAGTAGGAAGACTTAGGTAGACGTCCCAGGTTGATAGTAGAATGCCTTGGTTAAGATTTAGTCGTCCTCGTCCTAGACTATTTTAGCATCCCCATTTGATCCTGATCGTATTAGATATTTAGAGTCCTTCTTTTAGTTAGTCGCTCGCCCAGCTCCATCGACTTCAAGCCCAGCAGAACGTAACCTCGATTCTCTTAGGAACCCTCTCTTTAGATCCTGATTATATTCTAGCTCATAGGAAGTCTTAGAGCTGAGTTATCCTAAATCTCTAGACAACCCGATGATTAGAACCCTTGTCCTCTAGCATCCCTCTGATCCTTGCGAATTTTGTTCTATCGACCATAGAGTCTCATCGTAGCTCTTCACGATTCATATCTTACGCGTAATCTTCATGCGATCATTTTTCCTTTCTCTCGATTCTCGTGATCGTTTCCTGACGATCATCATAAATCCTTCGAATCCCTTCCCTGACCAATTCTACCTCCTCTAAAATTATTTTCGACTTTCCTTATTAAGTTTTCGCTCCAGATTGATTTCTTTGAAAACCCCTATGTTATATATTTAAAATTTGCTGTTTTGGATCGAGGTAAAACTTTTAATTGACTTGGAGCTTTCTTGGACGTAAAAAAATTTTTAAGTCAATATCTCGCACTCGTTTTAAATCATTATTCCTCAAATTCAGTTTTTATTTGCCTTGTTTCAAAAAAATATATATTACTTTTATAAACTACACAATTTATTTCTACTATCTTGTACTTATTTTCGAATTTTTCCCTTTCCCAAAACCTGCTTCCTTTAAAAGTATTTTCGAAATTTGTTATTAAATTCTCCGCCCAGTTTGACTTCTTTGAAAACTTTTATTAATTATTTAAAATTTCTTATCTTCCGTTGAGATAAAATTCTTTCGCAAATTTTGAAACCTTTCGGTCGTGAAAGTTTTAAGTTACGACCTCATACTTATTTTCGAATCAGTATCCATCGTATTTTAGTTTTAAAACTTTGTTATCATTTCGGGAATTCAATATATCATTTTTCTACCTACGAAATTTATTTTTACCATTTACGTACGAACTTTAGAATATTTTTCTAAAACAAAGGGGGATTTTAAATTTCTTACATATAAACATCTCTATGTTCATCGTGCTCATACTTCAAGAACCTTTGTTTAAATTCATTTTCATTTACAAACAATCGCTACCTCATCCGACTTTTATTTCCTTTATTTCTTGTTTTCGAAACCCATTATTAAATTCTTCGCTCGGTTTAACTTCCTTGAAAACCCTTTATTATATATATTTAAAATTTATTGCTTTTCGATTGAAAGCTCCTTCTTAGATTTTGAAATCTCCTTGGTCGTCAATTTTCAAGTTACTATCTGGAAATTATTTCAAATCGGTATCTTTCATATTTTCATTTTTAAAACCGTGTTAACATTTGGATAATTCAATTTATATTTTTCTGGGCTACCAGATCTATTTCTAAAGCACTTACAGTTCATACCTTTAAAATATTTTCTGGACTAGGTGGAACTTCAATTATTTTTATTATTATTATCATATCTGATCTATGTTCCTCGTGACCACATTTCAAAATCTTTGTGAAAACTTATTCCCATTTGCAAAACAATCGTTTTCCACCCAACCAACTACCTCCTTATCTTGCCTTATTTGAACTCGTTCCTTCCGATCTTATTTCGTTCCGCTTTTGATTTAGTTTTCTTTCCTTCTTTTATCTAGACATTAGACCTTGTAGTTATCCATGCTATCTCCGGTTTAGGAGTAGGCCCTCTGGTAGGTGATGTCGTTGCAGTGCCTGAGTATAGGTAGAGTGTGTAGACCTGTATGAGTGTGTCATCTTTAGGATCCTGATGTTTGCCTCCTGTGTCTTGAATGTGTACCCAGTGTTAACCATGGTAAGCTGGAAGTTGTCTGAATGACGGTATTCATACTTATATGAATGGTGTCATCGCAGGCAGATCCTTAGACTGAGTTTTAATTTTAATGAATGGTTTATCTTAGTTGTATGTGAATCATATCAAAACTTTGTTTTTTTAAAACCAAATCTTTAAAGTTTTAAGACTAGCTCACAAGATCACAAATCACTTAACTTCCCTCATCCATTACCGCAACGCCACACGTTTTTCCAAATGTTTTAAAATATTTTCTTTGGCCTTAAAGTCTCTCTTTCTCTTCTCTTCTTTCTTCCTTAAACAAAAATTTTCATGTTTATGATTGTTATATTAATTGGGCCTAGCTATTATCGTTGTAGGATTTTGTTTGCGGGTAGGCTCAGGGAGTGAGATGAGTTTTATTATGGCAATGATTAATTGATTCTGGGAACACGAGGATGATGGATTAGAATATCTGTTGGATGAAAAGAATGAACTGTCCAAGACTTATTTATAATACCGATGTGAGACGTGCTCAATGGAGAATTCTGTTTGAATGAAATTATATGCGAGGAGATGATAACTTATCAGACTTGAGGCTTAGACGGGTAGTAGATAGGAGTAACTGCGGAGAATAGTATGAGTTAGGGTGATCATGAGATTGAGTAGAGCTTATATTAGCATTGAGACGGATTGATGAATTGACGTGAGAAGACTTTGAGAATAACACGGCGTGTTGAGATAAATGGATGATTAGGCAGTCGGACTTAATGTTGGTTGGGATTAGTTATAGTGAGTAGGATGAGGGGTATTTCTGACAGATCAAAATATTTGGTGGATGAATTTATGGGGAGATATGACGAGAAAGTATTGAAGACACGATGATTGCTGATTGGTGAAGGTATTATAGGATAGACAAATGTTTTTGTCTTGGATTGGTGGATGGCTAGAATCTCTTTTTGGAGATTTATTAATGTTGGGAAAAGATTTAGAAATTCAAAAGATATTAATGAGTGATGATGATGTTTAGTGAAGTGGTACGATATCAGAAGATGTTATTAATTCTATGAGAACTTGGAGTTGGAAATTGGAACGGTAGTGATGGAACTATATTATTAGGAGGTGAGTTTAGTCGTGGCTTTGCCCAGTGAAAAGATGGATTATGAGGGATTATTAAGGAATATTGTTCGAAGTTACAGTATTAGAAATCTTTATGGGTAGATATGATAGTTGCGGGTATAAGGTTATATGGGTGATATTATAACTAGTGTGAGTGATTCCGAGGGCGGAATAATTTCTAAGGTGGGTAGAATGTAACGGCCTGTTTCTATCGTACCTTCTTCGTGCACGTGCTTTTGATCGTGGACGTGTTTATTTTAGACTTTATTTGTTTTTGAACGTTTTTGTGTGATATGTCGTCGTGATCGTCTCTGAAAGTATTAGATTGCGGAACAACTTTGGAACGATATATCTCGAGTCGTTCTTCCGCGATACTAACTTATTTGACGTGACGTCGCGACTTTCTGTTTTGACGCGAGACGTTACTATTTTTAGTTTCGTCTCTCGACGTCGAAATTTAGATCCGTCTTCTCCACTCTCTTTCTTTAGTCGTCCCGAACACCCCAGAATTATTTTACAATTTTTGGACTTAATTTGACCTATTTTTCATTTTTTAAAAAGTTTTAAATAATTTTAAAATTTATTTTTATAAGAGTTTTAATTACAATAAAATTTCTATATTATAATAACGTATTAAAGAATTTTCTGGCAAAGTTTCAGAATTTTTGGCCGCACCCATCTTGCGTGAGGGAGAGGAGAGCAATTTTAAATTATATTAATTATTTTAATTATTTTAATTACGATTTTCTTAACCAAACCCTAACCCTAACTCTTTTATATTTAAATAAACCCTAGGCTAGGTTATTTTCGCAACCACACAAACCCTAGCCGTCAAAAACCCCTCCCGACGTTCGTCGCAACGTTGCGACGATCGCAACGTGCACGACCGACGGCCACCCCTGCAAATCTCAGCGCACGACCGGAGCAAGCCCCCGCATCGCCGCTTGCAGCGCCCGCTGCATCGCCTCCCCCGCTGTCGCCCGCTCCGACCGAGAGCACCGCTCGGTCAGACCGAGCGCCCGCTCCGCACAGCCGCTTTGGCCCGCTCCGCTGCACCCGCTAGCGTCCGACCGATGGCTTCGCCCGCTGTGACCGAGAGGCCGCTCCGCATCGCCCAAGCGCTGCACGCTCGCACCCGTAGCTCGCACGACCGACGGGATCTGTCGGTCTGACCGACAGAAACCCTCGCACCGCCGCTGCAACCGAACCCCCCCGCATCGCCAGTGCACGACCGAGAGCCCCTCTCGGTCTGACCGAGGGAACTCTCCGCATCGACGGTGTCCGACCGACCAAACTTCGTCGCAAGTTGGTTTCTCCCACACCAACTCCTGTGGTGGGCCCCCCAAGTGCTCCTGAGGTGTTGTGGGCCCCCTTGGACCCCTAACACTGCTGTGGGCCCCACTTGGACGTGCTACTTCGCGGATTTACCGTCTACGACGTTGCGACACGTCGTAGGCCTTCGTCGCAAGTTTGGACTTTTGGAGAATCGTGCGAGGACCAGATCTGAAGCTGTGGAGTGCTCCGATCAGACACGACATCCATTCTACGACAAACTCCGGTTCAGGTTGGTTCCCCGAAACTCGTAGAAACCCCCACAATAGCTGACTGAACCCTAAACTAAAAACCGTCAACTTGAACTAAATTTACTTTCCAGCTCCCGTAAAACGTTGTACAAACATAGAAAATCGACGAACGGACTAATTTGACTGTGCACATAGGATAGATCGTCGATTAGGCTGATACATCAAAAAGTGACTTTTGACGAATAGGATAGTCCCGAAAACCTAGAAACGAACCCTAATAGGATTTGATGAATTTGAGACCTGACATCGTCGCCGTGGCGATATTTCAGACGGACTTCTGCGGACGAGACGCTTGGACGAGACGCTTGGACGAGACGCTTCGAGAGGACGACGCACTCGCCGTTTCAGGCAAGTGTACCCACTTGCGTTTTTGACCGTGCTTTGGTCTTAGATTGCTAGAACTGTTAGACTGTGAATGTATAGAACCGGACGTGAAATGATAGCGTCCGGGACGCCCCTGACGACTTAGACTTGACGACGAATTCTAAGCTCGACAAATAACAACTTTCTGACACTGTAGGGCTATCTAGTGTGTGCGTGCGTGTGGACACCCTAGAATAACAACTTCCTACACTTGTCATGTCATGTCCTGTTACACAAAAAGCCTTCGGGCGTTTCGGATGCTTCCCTAGCGGAAGTGATCCCCGTGATACAAAAAGCCTTCGGGCGTTTCGGATGCTTCCCTAGCGGAAGTGATCCCCCTGATACAAAAAGCCTTCGGGCGTTTCGGATGCTTCCCTAGCGGAAGTGATCCCCGTGATACAAAAAGCCTTCAGGCGTTTCGGATGCTTTCCTAGCGGAAGTGATCCCCGTGATACAAAAAGCCTGCGGGCGTTTCGGATGCTTTCCTTGCGGAAGTGGTCCCTGTTATACAAAAAGCCTGCGGGCGTTTCGGATGCTTTCCTTGCGGAAGTGATCCCTGTTATACAAAAAGCCTGCGGGCGTTTCGGATGCTTTCCTTGCGGAAGTGATCCCTGTTATACAAAAAGCCTACGGGCGTTTCGGATGCTTCCCTAGCGGAAGTGATCCCTGTACTTCTTGTCCTGAGTTCCTGGGGTTGGGGTAGGGTTGAGCGTGCGCACGGCAAGAGGGTCTGATCCCCCTCGAACCGTAAGGCGTGAACCCTTTCGTGTCTCACTCGTCATGTCTTGTCTTGTCTTGTCCCGTCACGTCCCGTCTTGTCATGACACCTGTAGGTTAGTCCCGTAGTTGGTAGCACACGCTACGACTACTACTTGTCCCGTTTTACTTACCTGCTACGTTACTTCCTGTTGTGTTACCCTGTTATAACCACAGCATGCTAATCAACCAGTAAATTGTTGTGTAAAAGAACCTCAACATGTTAATCAACCAGTAAACCGTTGTTTAAAGTTCGGTGCACTTGCAGTAAAGTCTAACCCTTCTTGTAGACTTTACCTGACGTACAGTTCCTTTTTCTTGGGTGTTGTACGTCAGGTATTCAGCCAGAGTTCGTGGACGAGGCAGACTCACTGGAGTACGAGGAGCCGAGGACGTCGACCCAGAGCACGTGCCTGACGAGGACCAGACCTTGAGGTCTTTTAGTCGTCACTTTCAGAGCTTACTACTTTCAGTTTTCTTTTAGATAGTTTGTTGCCACGCTTAGGCTTCTTTTTAGACTTTGTACATGTTGGATATCATATCTTTAATTTAATGAATGCACTTTCTTTCCTGTACTTTTGTTGTTTCAAACTATAAAAATGCAAGAACCTGAAAATCTTTTAAAATGGTACCTCTACAGACGCTTATTGGGTCCGGGCTCTTAGCCCTGGCCTAAGCGGGCCTCGTCACGTTTCGCTTCCGTCCATTTTGGGAAGCGGGGCGTGACACCGTATCTCGTCATTGTGATTCATCGGTTTCACAATTTCTAGGGTAGAATGTCAGGTGAACTAGTTGCAACTGAATGTAAAACCTAGCTCACGCTCTCTCGCTGTTGCCGGTCTATAGCAAACCTAGGCTCGGGTCCAATCTCTTGCAAACCCTAGCCTAGGCAAGCTAGCATTAGGATCAACGTCATCGTTCAATCGCATCCCGAGCCCACTCTCGTGCAAACTCGGGCTACGACCTAGGTTGGGATAGTTCCTACCCGTCTAATCTCTTGCAAACGGGTATCGGTATAGAATTGCAACCGAGAATCCTAGTATCAGTCCAATCTCTTGCAAATCGATACTAAGGAAACTCAATTTCAACCCAATTCGGATTTCTAGGGTTTCCTATCGAATTGGGATCCAATCTCTTGCAAATCTCAATCGATATGAACACCTAGCTATCCGTATTATGTCAATCCCAAACTAACCCTAATCAATTCTAGGAATAGTTCTACCAAATCGTCACAAATCGGAAATTGGGCTCGTAGGGTTCATCCCCACGCCCTAAGACGTTAAAACTACTCACAAATCATATTGCTAATGGAAGAATAATCAATAGAAACAACAATGGAATTCATAGCAATATTCAAAATAGCAATAAAAACAGGATTTTTAATAGAGAGGGAGACAAACCAATGTAGCTTTCCAAGAATCCAACAAAATAACACTTTTCTCTCCTCTCCAATCACAAGAATTAAACTCTAAAAAATCTAATCTAAAAAGGCTGCCAAAAGTAATAAAAAGGCTCCCTAAACTAGGTTAGAATCTGGGGTTAAATACCCCCCAAAACTGCCCAAATATTCGTGACCAAACTGCCCCTGCGCAGCTCCAAAATCGTGATTTCCGCTACAGGCAGCGCTGCTCACTCGGCCGAGTGACAAAGGTCACTCGGCCGAGTTGGGGACCCTGACGGATTCCAGTAACCCTAGGGTCTAGGGGGTCGTCACATCGGGCAGCACTCGGCCGATTGAGTTGTCGTCACTCGGCCGATGGGCTATCTTCACTCGGGCGGACGGCAATTTCCACTCGGCCGAGTTGGGCTTCTGCTGCTCAGATTGACGGATTACAGTAAGTTGGCTCTTTTTGATGACCGTCGTCTGGGTGCCACTCGGGCGGACGGGATATGTCACTCGGCCGAGTCGGCTTCTGATGCTCGGCCGAGTGCACGTTGATATACTGCTTGGAGCGTGTCCGATCTGGCCGGCCGAGCGGGGTCTCGTTGGTCGGCCGAGTGACTCCTTCACTCGGCCGAGTGAGATACTGAAGATGCCCAAATTGCGTATTTTTGCCTCCTCGTCGCTCCTACGACGTTCTTTCTTCTTCCGCTCCTCTCCAATATCAAAATACCACTCAGGGAAGTCGTCGGTGACACTCCGGAGTGGGTGTATCTCGGAATCACACCAAATCGCTCCAAATCTCCTGAAATACGACAAAAACAACAAATCGTGAAAAGTATCACAATGTTGTCGATAAATCGTGAAAAACGTGATTTGAGCGATTCAAATGGCATGCAAACATGCGGGAAAAAGGTGTAAAATATGGAGTGATCAAAATCCCCCAAGCTTACCTCTTACTCGTCCTCGAGGAAGATAAGTAAAAGGCGAACCCGGTGGATTTAGAAAATGAAAACGATGGAAAAACGGAAAACGAAAAAAGAAAGAAGAAAGAGAAGAGGGAAGCTGCTAGATCATTTTTCTCAGGACGTGGGTTTTGCTTACTCATATAGCATGCATCGAATGCAAAACACATGTCAAAGATTTGTATTTCGATATCATAGTATAATGGTGCAAATAGAGATAGAAAACCCAAGAATATCTATATGGCATGAAAAAATGGAATAATTCTAAGATTAACATCGTTTGAATCATTTAAAGCGGTATACAATATCGCAGATCACACACTTTTCAATTGAATGCTTTCTATGAGGAGTATAGAGGATATCACACAATAGAGTAGGAAGAATAGAAAAGCGTGGATTTCATGAAGTGAATGCTAGGCGTAGATTTCTGGATTTCGTGAAGCTAAAACAATCTCACCGAGTATAGAATATTACTTAGCCTAGGTTGTCATGCACCGTCATGTAGTCACTCTCTCACACATCATTGGATTCTCTCCCCCAAGCTTATCTATAAGCGTGGTGGCATATACAAAACTATACTTACACTCCCCATCTCTATTGATGCTCCAAAAGTAAAAGAAAATAAAAATAAAAACAAAAAGGGGGAAGAAAGAGAGAAGGGGTATGAGATGGGATCGTTTTGAGCTTCCTTTCTCTTTTCTTTTCCTTTTTTTTTCCTCAAATCTTTTTCTTTTCTCTTTTTTTATAGCAATAATACACAAATGATCCCAAATCAAAAGAGAGAGAAGGATATACAAGAATTTTTCTTTTTCTTTTTGGTTTTGGAAAATTTGGAGCTAGGAATTTAGTAACGGGGGAAATGCCAAATACTAGAATCGCTAAGGGGAGATTCACCAATGATTTTAAAATAGAGAATTAATGTTCAAGATATGTGGAGAAAGAAATAAATGTGTCTCTCAGTTCACTCTATAGGACGTGCATGACAACTTCAGCAGGGTAATCTAATCTACTCGGTTTTGATCTCAAAAAAGCAAACTAATCCAGATTTATCATAGCTAACATCATTCAATCATCCTGAAGTGAAGTGTACAAGTCATGCAAATAGAAGTGATATAGGAAAAGAAAACGGTACTCCAGATATAAGCATTCAATGCGTGAATCTTGGTGTGTTTTCTACGATAGCATACATATGAATATTTAGACTCAGCTAATAATAGAATTTCATCCATTTTCATACGGAAAAAGTGTGGGTTACTATCTCTAAATGCAAGGCAGATCATAGCATATGATATCAGAAATAAAAGCTAAGACATGACAAATATAGCATGCATATAGAGAAAGCTAACTCCACGTCATCATCATCACAGAAAAGTCATCTCTAGCAAAAGATGAAAGAAATAAAGATAAATGAAAATAAAAACTATTTACAATGCGGCACACAAGAAAAATAAGAAAAACGTGATGCATGGTAAAAAAAATGAAAAAGTGAGTGATAAAGTGGAAAAACGTGGGGAAACTAAAAATAAAGGGTGACAAAAGCAAAAAAGCGTGAGAACTCACTCCCCCAAGCTAAAGTGCACAGTGTCCTCAATGTGCGACGTGTGGCACACCGAGAGACGTGTAATAGGAGCGGGGGTGGGTATGCATGCATGATAAAAATAAATAATAAAAAAATAACAAAATGAAAAATATGATGCGAATGTGATGCATGCAAGGATAGGAGTGATGCAAAAATGTGTGTGTCACCAAAAAATACTCTCCCTCATTCCTGAAATAAGATATAGAATGATATGATCAAAAAGTGGACAAAAATAGTGAGGGGATGGGGGTGGGCAGAAATCAACAGGACCAAGCAGAGAATGGGCAGCATATCGACAAAAAATCGGGGGCATCAAGGGTGTGCCTAAGCTGGTGGTGCTGCGCCATCTCCATCCTGAGGCGGAGGTGGGGGGTGGTGGTGGGCGTGGTACAGTCTGCTGGGTGGGTGGTGGTCGTGGCAGTCGCTCGAGGATCTGGGTCAAGCAATAGTGAATGCTGGGAAGTAGCTCGAGGCGGTGCTGCATGGCGGTGACTGTGGAAGACAAAGCCCTAAAATCGCCCGGATTCCACTCAACCCCACCTCAAGAGCGCGAACGCTCTGAACTAAGGCGGGGGTGGTGGGGCGGAGGGACGGACAGGTCTAGGCTGAGCTGGTCGGGGCTGTCTAATACGGGCGGTGTAGGTGATCGGGACAGCAGGCATGGGTGGTACAGGTGCTATGCTCACTAGTGGATGCCCATCCTCAGTGCGAGGCTGGGACGCAGGCTGGTGTGAGGTGGAAGCAGCAGCAGTGGGAGTGGAAGACAAAATCGGTGACGAGGCGGCAAGAGAGGTGAGTGACACAGACATGGGAACAGACGTCACGACACTCTCAGATAGTACGGCCGCAGTGGAGACAATAGGGTCAACCACTGGGGAGGCAGTGTGGGGTCCAAAAGGCAAAATCCCAGCGTAGATCATACTGGCCATGGTCTCCACGACGGTAGCAAAAGAAGGATCTCCGCTCTCAACAATGGAAGGTGGACGCTCGTGTAGCAGAGAAGTGAGTGGCTCAACTGAAAAGGGCACATCAGTTGTGGGAGTGGTGGTGGGTGTGGTGGTAGTGGAGGTGGTCTCAGTAAGTGTACTCCCGACACCGACAGAAGTGTAGACAGTGGTGTCGGGAGCAGCAGAAATCCCAGGCACAGGCTGAGGGGCCACGGGGTCGACGGGTGCAGCGTGTGCCTGCTCAGCCTGCTCGGCCTCAAGCACGTAGGCGGAGGGGATCAGGAGATCCATCGCCGGAAGCCAGTCGTCGTGTGCTGGTCCTAAGTGTGTCCGAGCGGGGCTCAGAAGGATCATGTAGTCAGCACCGTACGGACCGTGCAACCATACCCATTGCCGCTGACCATGTGGATGAAGCATCTTCATCCGGGCCATGACATCTATCGATAATGCAGTGGGGCCCGGGGCTCATCGCAGGTCAGCCAGAAGGGCCTCGCCGGTCATCAGGGCTAGCAGGGTAATCAGGCCGCCGCAACATATCGGGGAGCGAGCGCCCACCGATACGATGATGCGGTCCAAATACCAGCTAGCGATGTCAATCTCAACGGCGGGGACCAATGTAACGCCATCCCTATCTAGAACTCTGGGGCGAGTCATCGCGTAGAGCATATAGAGCTCAGGCGTCGACATCGTCCCAGGCTCGTACCTCGCCAGAAAGGTGGTCGCCATAAGGCGCTGTGCTATGCGGAGGCAGGGGTGGACTATGGTCGAGGCCTTGGCCCTACTAGGGTCAAAGGCCGGTGGTAAACCTGTGATCCGGGCCCAGAAGGCGTGTGAATCGAAGGATGGGGGAGGGATGTGTGTGTGGGCATAGGCTCGGTCGGGTGTGGGGACAGCGGGCCATTGAAAGAATGCCCTAAGCATATCGAGAGTGATCTGACACTCTCGATCCATGAGTCGGAAGGAGCATCCCTCAGCGGTCCGGGCGATCGAGCTGAGGACCTCGAGTGTCGGACGGACGTAGGTGTCCGCCGACACAGAAAGAAAGTCTCGCCAACCCACGTTGTCACACAACGTGAGTAATCCCTCGAGTACCCCCAGGCAGTCTAGGTCAGTAAGGTGTGCTAACCTGGAGGGCACTATCGAGCGCTGGACGATACACTCAAAAGCGACACGATGTGCATCGTCTCGGAACGTAATACCCAGCGGCCCGATAAGTGGAGCCGGTGGTGGCAGTGGGTCGACTGGGAGTGGCTATGCGGGGTGATCGGCCCCAGATATACACCCGGAGAACGATTGTAGTTTTACCGCAAGCGCACGGTCAAGTGGCGAGAGGGTATCAAACACGAGGAGGTGGTGTTGGTTCCAATCTATCCTAGGTTGGCTCGACTACGAATGTTTTATTGGTGGAGATGGTTATGGTATGATGTAATGACAATGGTGATGGATGTCGGTGTCAGTGATAAAGATGTGGGTCAAATATCGATTCAAATACAATATAATAAAAGTGTCTAGGGCTAGGGAATCCCCACTACGGATCGTCATACGTCATTGTAAATAGTGAATCTCAATATTACTAGACTTGTGTTGAGGTGAACTAGTCGCAACTAAATGTAGAACCAAGCTCACGCTCTCGCGCTATTGCCGGTCTATAGTGAACCTAGGATAGGACCCAATCTCTTGCAAACCCTAGCCTAAGCCACTAGCATTAGAATCGACATCATCGTTCTATCGCCCCTCGAGCCCACTCTTGTGTAAACTCGTGTTACGATCTAGGTTGTGATAGTTCGTATTCGTCCAATCTCTTGCAAATGAATATGGGTATAGATTTATAATAAAAATCCTAGCTTTGGTCCAATCTCTTGCAAACCAAGTCTAGAGAATCTCGATTATAAATCGTGAATCGAATATCTAGGCCTTCCCATCGATTAGAATCCAATCTCTTGCAAACCCTAGATCGATGGAAATCCCTAGCTATCCGTAATAAATCAATCACAACCTAACCTCCTAGCAATTCTAGCAATTTAGAAATTCATTCATCACAAATATGAAATTAGATCCATAGGGTTCATCCCCATGCCCTAACCCTAACCCTAGAACATCAAATCTACTCAAGCATATCAACAACAATGGAGAAATCGATAAAAAACATTGCTTGCATATATATAGATATCAAAACAAAGATTCAAAGAATAAGAACAAAGATACTTAGCTTGATGAAGATCTTCAATCCAAAATACAAGCTTTTAGATCCAAGAGGAGGCCTAGGGCATGGCCTAACCTCTAAAAATAACTCTAAGAAAACATAATGGGAACCCCTCCTAATGGAGGCTACAAAACCCTTATATAGTCTCCCCAAAACCCTAGCAAATAACCCTAGGAAACCCCTCAAATTCGTGCCCAAAAACAGCCCAAACCGCAACTTAAAATCTGGGCCCGCTGTCGACCCGGCCGAGTGGAACATGTGACCCGGCCGAGTGGAAATTCCTGCACTGCAGCGTCAACTTGTAGAAATTCTCCAGATTTCATCCGACCTCCGATTAGCGCATTATTGGCAGCGTTGGAACCGTCATGAAGTCTAATATCCATAAAAAATATAATAAAAATATTTTGATTGCTGAAATAATAGCAGATTTCAAAAGAGTGAACGGTTGTCTGAAAATCTGGGCGCTGCGTGTCCTCGGCGTCACTCGGCCGAGTGGACTTCTCTACTCGGTCGAGTGGGCTTCTCTACTCGGCCGAGTGACAGACCCTATAGAAAAACAGTAACTTCGAGGTCCTCAGGGGTCTGTCTTCGGAGGTGACTTGGCCGAGTAGCTTTCATCATTCGGCCGAGTGGCATTCCATGCTCGGCCGAGTCGGAACCCTCAAAAGCCTGTACATTTCCAGTAAGTCGGCCCTTTTTGATGGTGGATTTTCACATGCCACTCGGGCGAGGGGATTTCCATGTTTGTCCGAGTGGACTATCGTCACTCGGCCGAGTGCACGCTGATTTTCTTCTGTGGTATGTCCGGTCAGGTCAGCCGAGTGGTCTTCTTGCTCGGCCGAGTGACATGCTGTAGATGCCCATTCTTCTCCGTTTCTCCTCCTCGTCGTTCCTACGAGGTTCCTTCTTCTTCCACTCATCATCCATCGCCGATAAGTCTGCAAATGAGCCGTGGGCGACGCTCCGGTACATGTGCAAGTCCTTTAAGCTCATTTTTGCTCCCGATTGCTCCATATTTCCTGAAATCCGACAAAAACAAGAAATAGTGAAAAGTAACGCAATATCGTCGAATACTCGTGAAAATCGCAATATGAGCAATCGAAATGGCGTGAAAATATGCAGAAAAAAGGTGTAAAATATGGAGTGATCAAAATCCCCCAAGCTTACCTCTTACTCGTCCTCGAGGAAGATGAGTAAAGAGACGAACTCGGGATATGAAAAATAAGGGAAATGAAATAAAAGAATACGAAGTGGAAGGGGTCGCTAGATTCTTCTCTCAGGTCTCAAGCCATAAGCTATGCATCACGATAACTTGGAAAACACGAATCACATGCTATAAAGATTTCATATCTTACTTAAACATGGTACTTGCAAGCTTTTAAGAACAACAAAAGAGACTCTCTAAATTCATACAATCAATTCATATCCACAACACGCATTTCATAGAATTTAATATACAAATGTTGGCGATGCACTTTTCAATCAAGAGTTGTAACAGAAGCATATAAGAATCACACCAAACATGCAATAGAGAATGGAATAAGAGACATGACATTCACATATTTACATCGATTCATAAGAAATCTCCATAACTAAAGTATTTTGCTAAGTTTAAACATTATCAAACTTCCCCATTCGTGCACCTCTCCACTCTAACGTCGCACTCACTCATATGGTCAAATGAATTCACCTCCCCCAAGATTAGCTCGAGGCATCGCATCTAAAGGAATATGATAGTGGAAAATGGTATTTTTGCCTTTGTTTTCGCAAGTATTTTGTGGCTCCAATAATGAGATAGAGAAATATTTTTCTTTTTCTTTTTTTTGAACATTTTGTTTCTCATTTTTCTTTTTGGATTTTTGTAGGAGCTATTTGATTTGTACTTTTGGATTTTGGCTCCTTTTTGGCTTTTTGGACTTTTTGGAGCTAACTTTTTCTTTTGTGGGGATTTTTGGAAAATAGATGCGATATAAGTAGCTTTAGGAGGTGAACTCAAGTGACATGTAGAGAATAAAAAGATATATGTGGAGAAAGAAATAATGTAACACTCAGTTCACTCTAAGATGTGCACGAACCGTTCAATAAAATAATACTTCAACTAAAACTAATATGTAAGCATGGATATTCTCAATCATCTCAATAAAAAGTGAAGTCAAGCGATAAAGCGCACAATCATATCAAGCATGCAACAGGAGGCGAATAAGACAATAAGGCAGATGCTTCCATTATACAATTGATGCGTGAATCTTGGTGCACTTCCAACAAAAGCATACTAAACATTAATCCATACATTTAGCTTCAATGAATATCATGCATTCATATAGAGGAATCATCAAAAGAATATATAAGCAAGCACATGGATAGCAAGACTATGGAATACTCAAAGTAGCATGGCAAGGAATAATAAGCATCGTGATGGTTGGTAAAGCAATAAGAGATATCATCATAAGGAACACATCTAGCAAAAGAAGAGAAAGGAAAATAAAGAAATAAAAAAAGATAAAAGAGAGGAAAGAAAAGAAAAACAAGCACACAATATGATGCATGAACAAACATAAAAGAAAAATAAAATGGTAAATTCGAAAAGATGATGCAAAAAATTTTGAAAAATTTTAAAAATCCTAAAATAAAGTAAAAATGCAACTAATGCATCTAAATGGCATGGAAATGCACTCCCCAAGCTTAAACTTCACATTGTCCTCAATGTGATCATAATGGAAGAATATGAGGAACAACGATAAATATGGGGGGCGAATGAAAAATGATGACATGAATGACATGGAATCCTAATGCAACTACATGCACATACAATGATGCATGAGAGCGTCTTCCCCTAAGCTTATACCAAACAATCCTATTCAAATCACTCGATCAAAAATGTCGCGGCTTTGCAAAGCGTGATCAAGTCAAACGAATAAGAAAGTAAGGTTTCACTTGAAAGAAATGCTCGATGGTGGTGAGCAAAAGGATGTGACACATCAAAATATGAAGAGGGCAATAAATATATATAATGGGTTTGGGGTGTAAATGATTATTGTGGCCGTCATATGAGGTGATATTTATTCAAACAAATCTATACGGTCCTCTCGCTGTCGAGAGGATTCGGGTTTATTGAAAGCATAAAAATTTCTACACTACTGGATTGATATCACCTATAGCAAAAGGCGGATCCAGTATATTTGCTGGTGCAGGCAACTGCTCCTTCTGTGGCTCTGCCAGATGCGTGTGTCAATGGACTCCAACGAACTCCAGCAATGCATCCTCCAGCATTCCTACAAGGACTCCACCTGCACCATACAGAGAATAGGATGCATCAGTTCGCTGCAAAAAATTCACCCTCGTAATAAAAGTATCCCAAAGAGGATCGTCTATAGAAATATATGGAATAAATAATGGTGGACGATACTTCCCTAGAAATAATCCAATATCCTCACGTGTCGTGATAGCTGTCTCCATGGTATCCTCTCTTAGCTGCTCAGGTAAATCTAGATCATAGGTGTGGACCTCCTCGATAGGCTCGTCGAACTGTGACACGTCCAAGCATACCTCCGGTCCATAATCGTATGTGTGCTGCAAAAGGTATGACGTGTCAAAAATATCTGAATCAAAATAAATATCGAATGGAATGCATGATTCAGAAATGGAGTGGGTAAAAATATCTCCCTGAGTGGGAGCAGTAAGCTCTGTGGGATAGTCCTCGGCATCAATGGAAGGATGAGGTGGTAGCGGAAGCTCAAATGGAGGAGGGTAGTGCTCGGGATCCTCATGAATGACTATGTCCTCGTCCCGATGCACGAACTCCTCGGTGATAAACTCTGGCTCCGTGTGTGATGCCTCCTCAAAAGCATGCTTCGGCTCTGCGAGGTAAATTACATCAATGTCTTCTCCATCTGAATCATCTCCATCCATCCACTCATCGTATGGACTAGCTGTGTCTGTGTGTAGGGGAATGACGACGGTGAAACCCGGCTCTGTAGCAACACGCCCTGAGTATCTCATTGCAGTTCTCTCATCAGAAGTGGCTGCATCTGTGCCTGGTACCGTTGTCTCCTCAGATGTGGAAGCATCAATGTCCTCAGCCTGCCGTCAAAGAATCTCATCCAGATACGCATAAAAAATATGTGGTACATTTGATCACAGCCTCAGCAGAAGGTAGAGGTGGCTGCGGAAGCTCAACTATCGGTGGGCAAGACAATGGATTTATCTGAATGAAGTTACCCTCGTCCCAAAGTGCTGCCTCCGCAATGCAATGCTCTGGCTCCGAATGTGATGCCTCCTCATGAACTATCAATGTAGGCTCTCCTTGGAATGGTGATGATGGCTGCTTATGTGTGTCAGCTCATGGGGATGTATCATGTGGAGGGGAATTCTCGCAAGCAATCTGAAAATATAGTCTATCCCCCTCCAGACTGACATGGATGTCCTCCTCAATTGTTCCTGCAGCTGAAACACGGTTCATAACAAAATATGCAAATCGTCGCTCAAATGCATCACCTGCTGTAATGCTCTCTGAACCGGCGAACCTCACTGACTCCAAGAGGCCCTCCAATAAGTTCTGAAATGCTTCCTCCTCAAAATCTGCGGTCCACATAATACCATCCATAACACCTGATAAGGAAAGATAAATACCTGGAGAAAAATATCAGTGGCACAAAAGAATATAGAAATGATAATAATGGTGGCGGGGGTGAAAATTTATTTTTGTTAAATTTTTTTTCGTAGTCTAATCAACCTAATTGTGACAAATTGGCACCCAACGGAAACACCTCCCCGGCAACGGCGCCAAAAATTTGATCGCGCCCGGGCGTACACCCTAAAGAGCGGCCGTGTAGTCTTACTGCAAGCGCACGGTGTAGCGGCGAGCGGGTATCGAACACAGGGAGGACGTATGATAGTGCCTTCTCCGAACAACCTGGCTATGGGGACAGAAAAGTAGGAAATTGCATTTCGGTGATGTTGTCACAATCGTCAAACAATGTAAAAAGAGATATAAAATCAAATAAAGATGCCTAGGGAATAGGGAATCCCCGCTACTCACCGTATCTCGTCATTTTGATTCATCGGTTTCACAATTGCTAGGGTAGAATGTCAGGTGAACTAGTTGCAACTGAATGTAAAACCTAGCTCACGCTCTCTCGCTGTTGCCGGTCTATAGCAAACCTAGGCTCAGGTCCAATATCTTGCAAACCCTAGCCTAGGCAAACTAGCATTAGGATCAACGTCATCATTCAATCGCATCCCGAGCCCACTCTCGTGCAAACTCGGGCTACGACCTAGGTTGGGATAGTTCCTACCCGTCCAATCTCTTGCAAACGGGTATCGGTATAGAATTGCAACCGAGAATCCTAGTATCAGTCCAATCTCTTGCAAACCGATACTAAGGAAACTCAATTTCAACCCAATTCAGATTTCTAGGGTTTCCTATCGAATTGGGATCCAATCTCTTGCAAATCCCAATCGATATGAACACCTAGCTATCCGTATTATGTCAATCCCAAACTAACCCTAATCAATTCAAGCAATAGTTCTACCAAATCGTCACAAATCGGAAATTGGTCTCGTATGGTTCATCCCCACGCCCTAAGACGTTAAAACTACTCACAAATCATATTGCTAATGGAAGAATAATCAATAGAAACAACAATGGAATTCATAGCAATATTCAAAATAGCAATAAAAATAGGATTTTTAATAGAGAGGGAGACAAACCAATGTAGCTTTCCAAGAATCCAACAAAATAACACTTTTCTCTCCTCACCAATCACAAGAATTAAACTCTAAAAAATCTAATCTAAAAAGGCTGCCAAAAGCAATAGAAAGGCTCCCTAAACTAGGTTAGAATCTGGGGTTAAATACCCCCCAAAACTGCCCAAATATTCGTGACCAAACTGCCCCTGCGCAGCTCCAAAATCGTGATTTCCACTACAGGCAGCGCTGCTCACTCGACTAAGTGACAAAGGTCACTCGGACGAGTTGGGGACCCTGACGGATTCCAGTAACTCTGGGGTCTAGGGGGTCGTCACATCAGGCGGCACTCGGCCGAGTGAGTTGTCGTCACTCGACCGATGGGCTACCTTCACTCGGGCGGACGGTAATTTGCACTCGGCCGAGTCGGGCTTCTGCTGCTCAGACTGACGGATTACAGTAAGTTGGCTCTTTTTGATGGCCGTCGTCTGGGTGCCACTCGGGCGGACGGGATACGTCACTCGACTGAGTCGGCTTCTGATGCTCGGCCGAGTGCATGCTGATATACTGCTTGGAGCGTGTCCGATCTGGCCGGCCGAGCGGGGTCTCGTTGGTCGGCCGAGTGACTCCTTCACTCGGCCGAGTGAGATACTGAAGATGCCCAAATTGCGTATTTTTGCCTCCTCGTCGCTCCTACGACGTTCTTTCTTCTTCCGCTCCTCTCCAATCTCAAAATACCCCTCAGGGAAGTCGTCGGTGACACTCCAGAGTGGGTGTATCTCGGAGTCACACCAAATCGCTCCAAATCTCCTGAAATACGACAAAAACAACAAATCGTGAAAAGTATCGCAATGTTGTCGATAAATCGTAAAAAACGTGATTTGAGCGATTCAAATGGCATGCAAACATGCGGGAAAAAGGTGTAAAATATGGAGTGATCAATTGTGCATGGAAATCAAAGGGCAAATGACATAGATACAATGCTGGATGATATTGGTGCACCTAGCGGAAATAGGTCAGATGATGATCTTCACACCGTTGACTACGATCGATTGATGAAATTAGTGGAGAATAATGAGTCTGATTTATACAAAGGGTGCACGGAGTTCACGAGGCTATTATGCACGATTAGACTGTTGCATATCCAAACACTAAGAGAAATGGCGATTACACATTTTGAGTGTTGTTGGATTTGTTGAGAAGGGTAGTTCTCAGTGGGCAGGATAGCATTCCAGCTACACATTATGAAACGAGCAAAATCGTTAATACGTTAGGGCTCGATTACAAGAAAATTGATGCATGCCCTAACGATTGCATTCTATACTCCAATGACAACAAGGACCTACACGTATGTCCAACATGTCATGTTCCCCGGTGGTAAGTTGAACAAAGAACATGTGTGATGAGGGATGGTCCTACAGTCCAAAAGAAGAATCAGAATCCGACGAAGGTTCTCCAATATTTCCCAATTATACCAAGGCTACAGAGGTTTTTCATGTCTGCTAAATTGGCAGGAAAAATGCGATGGCACGGCACCGACCGTATAGAGGATGGAAAATTGGGGCATCCTGCCGATGGGGAAGCATGGAAGCATATCGACCGTATCCGACTTTGCAAGGGAGACATGTAATCTTAGATTTGGTCTTGCAAGCGATGGGTTTAATCCGTTTGGAGTGATGAGCTCTGGTTGGTCGACTTGGCCCGTGTTGCTGACCCCGTATAACCTCCTGCCACATATGTGCATGAAGCAACCATACTTGATACTGTCACTGTTGATTCCTGTGAAATACTGATCACTCCATATTTTACACCTTTTTTCTGCATGTTTGCATGCCATTTTGATCACTCGAATCGCATTTTTTATGATTTCTCGGCAAAATTGCGATGCTTTTCACGATTTCTTGTTTTTGTCTAATTTCAAGGGATTTCGAGCGATTTGGAGTGATTCTGAGATGCACCCACTCCGGAGTGTCACCCGTGACTCTTTTTAGGGGAATTTTGCTATTGGAGAGGAGTGAAAGAAGAAAGAACGCCGTAGGAGCGACGAGGAAGCAAAAATACGAAGATTGGGCATTTTCTGCATGTCACTCGGCCGAGTGAAGGAGTCACTCGGCCGACCATCGAAAGCCCGCTCGGCCGACCAGATCAGACACGCAACAGACTGAGTATGAGCGTGCACTCGGCCGACCGTCACCAGTCCACTCGGCCGAACCACGGAGACACCACTCGCCCGAGTGGCATCAAGACGACAGCAACGAAAAGTCCAGACTTACTGTAATCTGTCAATCAAATCCCGAGTTCCGACTCGGCCGAGTGAAGAAGTCCCCTCGGCCGAAGCAAAGAAAGTCACTCGGCCGAGTGACTCCCGAGGAGCTGACCCCCAAAAGTCCGAAGTTACTGGAATTTGTCAGGGTTTGTCACTCGGCCGAATGAGCCGCGCTGCCTGTAGCGTAAATTGCGATTTTGAGGCTGCGCAGGGGCATTTTCTTCACAGTTTTTTTGGGCGATTTTGGTGGGTATTTAACCCCAATTTTTAACCTAGTTTAGAGAGTTTTTTCAGAACTTTTTGCAGCCTTTTTTAGATTACTTTTTAGGAGATTAGATTGAGCTTTTAGGGGAGAGAGAAAAGTGTTATTTTGTTGGATGCTATTGAATCTTCATTGGTTTGTCTCTCTCTCCATCAAAAACCTCAGTTTTAGTGATATATTGAATATTGCAATGAATTCTATTGATTTTATTTGTGAATTTCTATTGAATTGTATTATGAATTGTGAGTAGTTTTATCGTCTTAGGGCGTAGGGATGAACCCTATGAACTCTATTTCTAATTTGTGATGAATTGGTGAAATTATTGCTAGGATTCATTAGGGTTTGTTTGGGATTGATTTAATACGAATAGCTAGGGATTCATACCGATTGGTATTTGCAAGAGATTGGATCCCAACTCGATAGGAAGCCCTAGAAATTCGAATTGGGTTACAATTGGATTTCTCCGGAATCGGTTTGCTAGAGATTGGACCGAAACTAGGGTTTTCGATTGCAATTCTATACCAATACCCGTTTGCAAGAGATTGGACGGGTAGGAACTATCCCAACCTAGGTCGTAGCTCGAGTTTACACGAGAGTGGGCTCGAGATACGATTGAACGATGATGTTGTTCTTCACGCTAGCTTGCCTAGGTTAGGGTTTGCAAGAGATTGGACCCTACCTTAGGTTTGCTATAGACCGGCAATATCGAGAGAGCGTGAGCTTGGTTCTACATTTAGTTGCAACTAGTTCACCTGAATTTCAAGTCTAGCATTTGTGACACCTACGAATCACAATGACGAGATACGGTTTGTAGCGGGGATTCCCTACCCCTAGGCATCTTTATTAATTTGATATTCCTATTATACAATTGAAAGACTGTGACCGCTTTATTGCGAACATTTCTCGGCTGTTCTTATAGCTAGGTGAATTGAAGAAGACACTATCATTTGCCCTCCTCGTGTTCGATACCCGCTCGCTGCTACACCGTGCGCTTGCGGTAAGATTAGCGAGTCGCGTGCCCCGGTTGCGTGTTCGCACTCCCGGGGCTCCGATCAAGTTTTTGGCGCCGTTGCTGGGGACTGTTTTTGACAGAGTTCAATTTGGATCACCCGGTTATTTTTCAATTTCTTTATTTATTTCTTCATTCTTTTCTAACTCTGTTTACAGCCCTATTTTGCACGCTCTCCCGAAATTTTCCACAAGATCTTAACATGTAAAATGGGGGATGCAATGCCAATGACTGAGTCTGGCCAGGGGGATGATGAATCCTTTGCGGAGCTCCTTGAGGCACTTGTTGATGAGGTCCACGATACCGGAGCTTTTGCTATTAATATCGAGGATCCCGTCGAACATTTGTTTGCTAGCTTTGTAATGGATCAAATCTCCCCGGATGGGACTATTGGGGGCGATATCAGAGTTGATGTGAGGGACGACAAGCTATATTTCGAAAGCGGTAGAACTTGCGTCGAAGAGTACTACACTCCCGAGGAATCCTTCGAGCAAACCGATATTCAGGGAGTTACACTCTACGACCCCCAATTTTGCATTTATGAATCTGCTGACGTATTTCTTGATCTCAGGAATGAACCTGAGCAAAGTGGTGGTCTTATCGATGCTAGCATAGAATTGGAGAGCGTCTATTTTGATGCACCGTCCTCACTAAGAAGTGAATCTGAGTCTCCACACGAGAGCACACCGCCCGAACAAGAACTAAACGCAGATATAGATGAAGAAGCCGAACTCTCACAAGCAGAGGAAGTGGAGAGTACAGCACCCTTTGAGGTAGAGCTTAAACAATTACCGCCGAATCTAAGGTATGCTTTCTTGGGTAGTAAATTGACCTTTCTGGTGATTGTTAATGCCCACCTCGGCCATGATCAACTTGAAAAACTATTAGAAGTCCTTAGGGACCACAAGGATGTCCTTGGCTACACTATCTCGGATCTTAAGGGAATAAGCCCTAGGCTATGCATGCATAGGATCCACTTGGAAAACACTGAAGCCACTTCTATTGAGCCTCAAAGGCGGTTGAACCCGAATATGAAAGAGGTAGTCAAAAAGGAAATCCTTAAATTGCTTGAGGCCGGAATTATCTACCCTATCTCTGACAGTAGATGGGTTAGCCCCGTTCATGTCGTCCCCAAGAAAGGGGGGATGACCGTTATAAAAAATGAAAAAGGAGAGCCCATTTCTACACGCACTGTCACGGGATGGTGGATGTGCATTGATTACCAAAAACTAAATAAAGCCACCCGAAAAGACCATTACCCACTACCCTTCATAGATCAAATGCTTGAACGGCTTGCTAAGCATAAAAACTTTTGCTACCTGGATGGGTATTCGGGGTTTTTCCAAATCCCTTTGCATGAAGATGACCAAGAAAAGACTACTTTTACTTGTCCCTATGGCACCTACGCCTACTGTAGAATGCCCTTTGGTCTTTGTAATGCACCCGCCACCTTTCAGAGGTGCATGACCTCCATCTTTTCCGACAATATTGAAAATATTATGGAAGTTTTCATGGATGATTTCTCAGTTTATGGAAGTGAGTTTGATTCTTGTTTGGCTAATCTTACCAAAGTTCTTAAAAGATGTCAACAAAATAATCTTACTCTTAATTGGGAAAAATGTCACTTCATGGTCACCGAAGGGATAGTGCTTGGGCACCTTGTCTCGTCAAGAGGGATTGAGGTTGATAAGGCGAAGATTGAGGTAATCGAGAAACTCCCTCCACCTATTAATGTTAAGGGCATTGGGGCTTTCTTGGTCATGCGGGGTTTTACCGCCGCTTTATCAAGGAATTCTTCTTGATTGCCCGGCCCCTTACCTCCTTGCTTGCTAAAGATGCTCCATTTGTTTTTCAGGTGAATGCTTGCAAGCGTTCAATACATTGAAGGAAGCACTAATTTCTGCACCCATCATTCAACCACCGGATTGGAGCCTTCCCTTTGAGCTCATGTGTGATGCAAGTGACCAAGCCATTGGAGCGGTATTGGGGCAAAGGAAAGATAGAAAGCTTCATGCAATATGCTATGCAAGCAAAACGTTGGATGACACACAGAAAAATTATACAACTACGGAGAAAGAGCTTCTAGCGGTCGTTTATTCCATTGAAAAGTTCCGCTCCTACCTCCTTGGATCCAAGGTAATTGTCCACACCGACCATGCGGCATTGAAGTATCTTCTAAACAAGAAAGAGGCCAAACCTAGGTTAATTAGGTGGATACTTCTATTGCAAGAGTTTGATTTGGAAATCAGTGATAAGAAGGGTATGGACAACGTTGTGGCGGACCATTTGTCTAGGCTTATTCGTGACAAGGAGGACGAGAGCTTGCCCATCGATGACACCTTTGTTGATGAGAGGCTATACGCCATAAGGCCCGGGGAAGTTCCTCGGTATGCTGACTTTGTCAATTACTTGGCTTGTGGGATTAAACCATGCGGGATGCCCACACAACAAAAGAGGAGATTTATGCATGAAGTCCGTAGCTATTTTTGGGAAGATCCATATCTCTTTAAGATATGCAAGGATGGGGTTATTCAGAGATGTATTCCTAAAGAGGAGGCCACCTCCATCATCTTGCTTTGCCACGGTATGCCATGCGGGGGACATCACACCGCTTCTAAGACTACCGCTAAGATATTGCAGAGTGGATTCTTTTGGCCAACCATGTTCAGAGACACGCACGACTTCGTCAAGGGGTGCGATAGATGCCAACGGACCGGGAATATTTCCAAACGAAATGAGATGCCAATGAGGCCCATTCTAGAGATTGAGCTCTTTGATTGTTGGGGAGTGGACTTCATGGGACCATTTCCGTCAAGCAAGGGTAACAAGTATATCTTATTGGCCGTGGAATACGTCTCCAAATGGGTAGAAGCCATCGCCACCCCTACTAATGATGCGAGTGTTGTCTCCAAGTTTTTCAAGCAGAATATTTTCACGAGCTTTGGGGTGCCACGTACGTTGATAAGCGACGGGGGAAGCCATTTTATAGAAAACAAATTTGAAGCCATGTTGAAAAAGTACGAGGTAAACCATAGAATTGGCATGGCCTACCACCCTCAGACGAGCGGACAAGTGGAAGTTTCAAATAGAGAAATCAAACAAATTCTAGAAAAGACCATAGATCGATCTAGAAAAGATTGGTCCATGAAGTTAAACGATGCCCTATGGGCATATCGCACGGCCTTTCGCACTCCCATTGGCACCACGCCGTTTCGACTTGTTTATGGGAAAGCTTGTCACTTGCCGGTAGAGTTGGAGCACCGCGCGTATTGGGCCATCAAGACCCTCAATTATGACTATAAGATTGCGGCGGTGAGGCGACTCCTAGATATCAATGAGCTTGATGAAATTAGAAGAGATGCCTACGAGAGCTCAAGAATTTACAAAGAAAGGACCAAGATTCTCCACGACGCACGCATAACTGTCACAGACTTCAAGGTCGGAGACAAAGTCTTGCTATATAATTCCCGACTCCGACTATTTCCCGGGAAGTTGAGGTCACGATGGTCCGGACCTTTCACCATCAAGCACATACAACCGGGAGGAGCTTTTGAATTGGAAGGGAAAGACGGAGCCACGTTCAAGGTGAATGGGCAACGACTCAAGCATTATTCCGAAGGAGTCCCTACGGGGGAAGTAAATAGAATATATCTACTCAAGGGACAGCCGGATGACCTTTTATACCTCCTTGACGAGGTCATTGAAGAGGCTATCCCCTACTCCATCGGTGCACTCCACGATGATGGCTTCGAAGAAAGCCAAGACTTGAGCGAAGAAGAGAATATGGAGGATTCTCCCAATAGCTCCACGGCGAATGATGATGGCGACGCTGATGTCACGAGAATACGAGAGCTTTGCAAGCTCTCGACATTGAAGAATCCGAAGAAAGCTCCACCGATTCGAAGATCGGTGTCACCGACGAAGCCAAGGACCGGAACAAGCTCAAGCTTGGGGGAGCCATCCTCCAACATTGCTCATGATAAAGGGGCGCTGAGGAAGGCCACACACCACCATGATCCAAATCTGAGCGGTCTTCCCGGCAAGTTCGACGGGTGCATCTCATATGCACCCAACATCATGCGTTAATTGAAAATCCAAAGGGGTCGAGCTCAGGACCTTAAACGAGTGCTTGTTGGGAGGCAACCCGATGGTTTTTGCATTTTTTTTATTTTGGTTTTTATTTTGGTTTTATACTTTATTAGTGTTTTGAGTCTTTTTGCCCATAAAAATCATGACAACTGGTCTTAATTTCTATGACAGGAGAGGAGAAAAGGAGATCTCTCATATGGAAGAAGATGGAGGCAAGGAAGAGCGCTTCAGGAATGCGCTCAGGCCTTGGGAGGAGGAAGAAACCAACTGGATGAAGAAAAATAGAGAGTAGAGCGAAAACGGAGCCCCGACGCAGAAAACAGCATGTCACTCGGCCGAGTATCATATGCGACTCGGCCGAGCAAAGGACCCCATTCGGTCGAGTAGGGCACCAACAAGGGAATTCTGATGATCCCAACTCTCTGTCTTTTTTGTGCATTTCGTATTAACTGCCACTTGGCTGAGTACGTTTAGTCACTCGGCCGAGGGAAACGGATACCCTCCTAGCCTGAATATTGCCGAGTAGCATGTGTCACTCGGCCGAAGGAGTTTTCTCCCTTCGACCAAGTGAACAGAAGCCACTCGGCCAAGTCATAAGTGGCAGGGATAAATCTAAATTTTTTTAACGATGCGCCACTCGGCCGAGTGAAATTGTCACTCGGCCAAGTTGTAACGTTACTTATCATGCGACAGCGGGCACGTCGCGATTTTCAAAGCGTTTATTCCCAATTCTTTCGCCCGAGCTTTGCCGTTTCACATTCCCTCACCCACTGCTGATGCCCCCTCACCCGAATCGCCTTGCCGCCGGCCCCGATCACCGCACCACCGCCGACGACGACTCGGCCGAGCATCGCCGACTTCCGGCGACACCCCCCACCGCCGGCCGACCGTTGACGATCCCCTATTTAGCGCAAAACTCCCTTTTCTCCCCATTTTTGACGATCTGTAAGCCTATTGAGCCCCTAACCCAAATTAACTTCGTTACCTATCTATTATACCCCATCTCCCCCAAGCATTTCGAATATTATTCACTGAGATCGTTGTATGACTTGCAGGCTATCTTGGGGAGCTTAGGGGAGCTTCAGGATGCATTTTTAGCTTTGCGGAGTCGGCACTCTTCGCACGCACTTGCTGAATTGATCTCGCGGCGTGTTCAGGTACATTCGTTCCTCTTATTGAGCATGCCACATTATATTTCGGTTGGGTGAGCACTCGCGGCACACATGCCGCCCCGTACTAGGCCACGCACGCGGGGAGCCTCTTCCAAGCGGAAGAGGACCGATGACACCGGTCCCTCTCACGCTAGGGAGGACTCCCCTCCTCCTAGCCCGCCACAGCCACCACCACCCACACAGCTACTTCCCACCGATCCCATCCACGCATAGCCCATCCCTGCCGATCCTATCCCACCACCGGCTACCGTTGTCGGGCCGCTGTGGATCACGTTCAGAGACGACGCATAGCGCATCCGATTTGAGCGTATCGCCCAACGATCTATAGTGCCCTCTAGGTTCGCACACTTAGCAGACCTTGACCGCCTAGGGGTGCTAGAGGAGATGCTCACGTTGTACGACAATGTGGGTTGGCGCGACTTTTTGTCAGTGTCGGCGGACACCTACGTCCGTCCAACACTTGAGGTACTTAGCTCGATAGCCCGGACCCTTAGAGGATGCACATTCCGCCTTATGGATCGAGAGTGCGAGGTCACTCTCGCCATGCTTCGTGTGTTCTTCCAGTGGCCCGATGTCCCCATCCCCGACCGAGCCTACGCACCCACTCACATCCCACCGCCGTCGTTTGACACTTCCACGTTTTGGACACGTATCATGGGCTCCCACCATGGCTTTGACCCTAGTAGGGCCAAGGCCTCAGCCATCCTACACCCCTACCTCCGCATAGCACAGCGCCTCATGGAGACCACTTTCTTGGCGAGGTACGAGCCTGGGACGATGTCTACGCCTGAGCTCTACATGCTCTACGCGATGACTCGCCCCAGAGTTCTCGATAGGGATAGCAACGACCTGGTCCCCGCCGTAGAGATTGATATTGCTAGCTGGTTCTTAGACCGCATCATCATTTTGGTGGGAGCTTGCTCACCTATTTGCTGCGGCGGTCTGATTACTCTGCTAGCCCTGATGACCGGCGTGGACCTACCTGCTAACCTTAGACGAGCCCTGGGCCCCATTGCACTCTCGATAGACGTCATGGCCCAGATGAAGATGATTCGTCCCCATGGCCAGCTGCACTGGGTGTGGTTGCACGGTCCTTTTAGTGCCGATTACATGATCCTCCCGAGCCTAGCTCGGACACAAATAGGACCGGACCACGAGGATTGGATCCCAGCGATGGATCTCCTCATCCCAGCTGCCTACATACTTGAGGCTGAGGGCACTGAGCAGGCACCCCCTGCACCTCCTGCTGACCCCGAGATCCCTCAGCCCGAGCCTGCACTTTCTGCACCTCCCGGCACTTCTGTCCCCACTTCTGTCAGTGTCGGGAGTACCCTTGCTGAGTCGTCCACCACGCCCACCACCACCCCCACCACTGCTGTGCCTATCTCGCTTGAGCCTATTTCCTCACTTCTTCCCGAGCGTCCACCCACTATCCTTGAGAGCGGCGAGTCTTCCTTCCCTGCTGTTGTACGATCCCTATCCAGCTTGATGTCCGCTAGGGTGTCACCTTTTGGTCCTTACACTTCCACCCCAGTGGTCGACCCTTCTGTCCCCACCGTAGCTGTCCTATCCGAGAGTGTCGTGACGTCTGTCCTCACACCTGTGTCACCGACCTCTCTTGATGCCTCGTCGTCGATTTTATCTTCCACCACCACTGCTGCTGCCTCCTCGTCCCAGCCTACGTCCCAGCCTCACACTGAGGCTGGGCATCCACTAGTGAGCATAGCACCTTTTTCGCACTTACCTGCTGGCCCGATTACCTACTCCACCCATGTGCAGCAGCCCCGACCTTCACAGCCTAGACCTGTTCGTCCCTCCACTCCACCACCCCCTGACGCTCTACTTCAGAGCATATGTGCTCTTGAGGGGGCGGTGAGTGGACTCAGGGGCGATTTTAGGGCTCTCTCTGCCACGGTCTGTACCGTGCAGTCTCGCGTCGCCATGCTTCCCGATATTCAGGCTTGCCTGAATCAGATCTGGCGCGACTGCCTCCACTACACCCACCCACCCAGCAGACACCTCCTCCACGACCACCACCACCACCACCCCCCCTGCCTCAGGACGGAGATGGTGCAGCACCACCAGCTTAGGCACACCCTTGATGCCATTGATCTCTTTTGTCGTTATGCTGCCCATTCTCTGTTGGTCCTGGAGATATTTTTTTGCCCCCCTCCTCCCCTCACTATTTTTGTCCCTGTTCAGATCACATCATTCTATATCTTTTTAGGAGAGAGGGAGAGTTATTTTTGGTGACACATCACCTGCATCACTCCGATCTTTGCATGCTTCATTCACATCATCATATTTTCTGTTCATCTTTCTTTTTTTATCATGCATGCATCCTCACCCTCCCCACCCATTTCATGTCTCTCGATGTGCCATACTTTACACATTGAGGACACTGTGCACTTCAGCTTGGGGGAGTGAGTTCTCACACTTTTTAGTTTTTTTCATGTTTTTTTCGCTTTTGCACCTATTTTTCATCACTTTTTCATTTTTTTTACCATGCATAACGTTTTTTCTTATTTTCTTTATGTGCTGCATTATAAATAGTTTTGTTTTCCCTTATCTTTATTTCTTTCATCTTTTGCTAGAGATGATTTTTCTCTGATGACGATGACGTGGTGTTAGTTTTTCTCTATATGCATGCTAATTTTGTCATGTCATAGCTTTTGTTTCCGATATCATATGCTATGTCCTGTTTTGCATTTAAAAATAGTAACCCACTTCTTTTTCCGTATGAAAATGGATGAAATTCTATTATTAGCTGATGTCTGATGATTCATATGTATGATATCGTAGAAAACACACCAAGATTCGTGCATTGATTGCTTATATCTGGAGTACTCCTTTCTTTTCTCATATCACTTCTTATTGCATGATTTGTACGCTTTACTTCAGGTTGATTGAATGTTTGCTAGCATTGATAAATCTGGATTAGTTTACTTTTTGAGATCAAACTGAGTAGATTAGATTATCTTGCTGAAGTTGTCATGCACGTCCTATAGAGTGAACTGAGAGATACATTTATTTCTTTCTCCACATATCTTGAACATTATTTCTATATTTTAAATTCATTGGTGAATCTCCCCTTAGCAATTCTATTATTGGCATTCCCCCGTTATTATATCACATGCTCCAAATTCCCCAAAACCCAAAGAAAAAAAATACTCGTATATCCTTCTCTTTGATTTGGGATCATTTGTGTATATTTTTATTTAAAAAAAGAGAAAAAAAGAGAAAAGGAAAAGGAAAAAGAAAAAGAATTGAGAATAAGAAAAGAAAAGAGAAAAGAAGTTCGAAAACGATCCCATCTCATACCCTTTCTCTCTTTCTTCCCTCTTTTGTTTTTTTTATTTCTTTGACTTTTGGAGCTTCATAAGAAACGGGGAGTGTAAATATTGTTTTGTATATGCCACCACGCTTATGGATAAGCTTGAGGGAGAGGATCCAATGATGTGTGAGAGAGTGAATACTTGACGGTGCATGACAACCTAGGCTAAGTAATATTTTATACTCGGTGAGATCGCTAAAGTTTCACGAAATCCAGAAATCTACGCGTAGCATTCATTTCATGAAAACCACACTTTTCCATTCTTACTACTCTATTGTGTGATATCTCTTATACTCCTTATAGAAAGCATTCAATTGAAAAGTGTGTGATCTACGATATTGTATACCGCTTTAGATGCTTCAGATGATGCTAATTCTAGAATTATTCCATTTTTCATGCTATATTGATATTCTTGGGTTTTTTATTTCAAATGCATCATTATACTATGATATCGAGATAAAAGTCTTTGACATGTGTTTTACTTTCGATGCGTGCTATATGAGTAAGCAAAACCCACATCCTGAGAAAAATAATCTAGCAGCTTCCCTCTTCGTTTTCTATTTTGTTTTTCGTTTTTTTCATTTTCTGCCTTTCCATCGTTTCTATTTTCTTTATCCACCGGGTTCGCTTTTTACTCATCTTCCTCGAGGACGAGTAAGAGGTAAGCTTGGGGGATTTTGATCACTCCATATTTTACACCTTTTTTCTACATGTTTGCATGCCATTTTGATCGCTCGAATCGCGTTTTGTACGATTTCTTGGCAAAATTGCGATGCTTTTCACGATTTCTTGTTTTTGTCGAATTTCTGGAGATTTCGAGCGATTTGGAGTGATTCTGAGATGCGCCCACTCCGGAGTGTCACCCGTGACTCTTTTGAGGGGAATTTTGCTATTGGAGAGGAGTGGAAGAAGAAAGAACGTCGTAGGAGCGACGATGAAGCAAAAATACGAAGATTGGGCATTTTCTGCATGTCACTTGGCTGAGTGAAGGAGTCACTCTGCCGACCATCGAAAGCCCGCTGGCCGACCAGATCGGACACGTAACAGACTGAGTATCAACGTGCACTCAGCCGACCGTCGCCAGTCCACTCGGCCGAACCACGGAGACACCACTCGCCCGAGTGGCATCAAGACGACGGCAACAAAAAGTCCAGACTTACTGTAATCTGTCAGTCAACTCCCGAGTTCCGACTCGGCCGAGTGAAGAAGTCCCCTCGGCCGAAGCAAAGAAAGTCACTCGGCCGAGTGACTCCCGAGGAGCCGACCCCCAAAAGTCCGAAGTTACTGGAATTTGTCAGGGTTTGTCACTCGGCTGAATGACATTTGTCACTCACCCGAGTGAGCCGCGCTGCTTGTAGCGTAAATTACGATTTTGAGGCTGCGCATGGGCATTTTCGTCACAGTTTTTTGGGCGATTTTGGGGGGCATTTAACCCCAGTTTTTAACCTAGTTTAGAGAGTTTTTTCAGAACTTTTTGCAGCCTTTTTAGATTACTTTTTAGGAGATTAGATTGAGCTTTTAGGGGAGAGAGAAAAGTGTTATTTTGTTGGATGCTATTGAATCTTCATTGGTTTGTCTGTCTCTCCATCAAAAACCTCATTTTTATTGATATATTGAATATTGCAATGAATTCTATTGATTTTATTTGTGAATTTCTATTGAATTGCATTATGAATTGTGAGTAGTTTTATCGTCTTAGGGCGTAGGGATGAACCATATGGACTCTATTTCTAATTTGTGATGAATTGGTGAAATTATTGCTAGGATTGATTAGGGTTAGTTTGGGATTGATTTAATACGAATAGCTAGGGATTCATTCTGATTGGGATTTGCAAGAGATTGGATCCCAACTCGATAGGAAGCCCTAGAAATTCGAATTGGGTTACAATTGGATTTCTCCGGAATCGGTTTGCTAGAGATTGGACCGAAACTAGGGTTTTCGATTGCAATTCTATACCAATACCCGTTTGCAAGAGATTGGACGGGTAGGAACTATCCCAACCTAGGTCGTAGCTCGAGTTTGCACGAGAGTGTGCTCAAGATACGATTGAACGATGATGTTGTTCTTCACACTAGCTTGTCTAGGTTAGGGTTTGCAAGAGATTGGACCCTACCTTAGGTTTGCTATAGACCGGCAATAGCGCGAGAGCGTGAGCTTGGTTCTACATTAGTTGCAACTAGTTCACCAGAATTTCAAGTGTAGCATTTGTGACACCTACGAATCACAATGACGAGATACGGTTTGTAGCGGAGATTCCCTACCCCTAGGCGTCTTTATTAATTTGATATTCCTTTTATAAAATTGAACGACTGTGACCGCTTTATTGCGAACATTTCTCGACTGTTCTTATAGCCAGGTGAATTGAAGAAGACACTGTCATTTGCCCTCCTCGTGTTCCATACCCGCTCGCCGCTACACCGTGCGCTTGCGGTAAGACTAGCGAGTTGCGTGCCCCGGTTGCGTGTTCGCACTCCCGGGGCTCCGATCAAATACTTGCCTGGAAATGATATCGATGTTTTCATGCAGCCCTTAATTGATGATCTGAAGCTTTTATGGGAACAATGTGTGGGCACTTTCGACGCCTTGACAAAGCAAAGTTTCTGCATGCGTGCTATTGTTTTATGGACGATAAAGGACTTCCCAGCATATGCTAATCTATCTGGTTGGTCGACAAAAGGTAGGACAGCTTGCCCAGTTTGCACGACAGGTTATGAGAGCACATTCCCGAAATATAGGGGTAAATTTTGCTTTTGGCAAAACAGAATATGGTTGCATGCGGGTCATAGTTATAGGAGACAGGAACAGATGTTCTACTGTAAAACTGAACACCGAGAAGCCCCAGAGCAACTAACCTGAGAGGAAATATTTGAAGCACTTCACCCTTTGCAGAGAGTGAAGTTTGGAAAGAACAGATATAGCAAAGAGCACCCTCTTGGTGTTAGAAGGCGGATTGCAAAGGGAAAAGGAAAGGGCAAGGGAAAGGGCAAGGGCAAAACTAAAAGAAGAACGCCTCGAGTGTCGCACACAGATTCTAACACAGCAGATGTTCAAATACTACCACGTGGTTGGTCAAAGTTTAGTATTTTCTTCCAATTGCCATATTGGAGGAATTTGAAAATACGTCCCAACCTAGATGTCATGCATATCGAAAAGAACAAATGTGAAAAAATATTATATACGTTGATGCAAGACACCAACAAGTCAAAAGATGGAGTAAAGGCTCGGCTTCACTTAAAAGAATTGAATATAAGTCCCAAATTGCAGGCTGTACAAAAGGAAAATTACAAGTATGACCTGCCAGCTTCTTGGGTCACCCTGTCAAAAGATGAAATTAATAATCTGTATGTGTTTCTCAAGTCATTGAAGACACAGGATAGATATGCTTCGAATATATCAAGATGTGTGCACATAGACCATATGAAGATATTTGGATTGAATACACATGATTATCATATCTTGCTACATCAGTTGCTTCCTGTTGCATTACGTCACGTTGATATGAAGCTTGCAAAATTCCTGATACAATTCTGTGGGTTCTTCAGGCAGGTGTGCTCGAAGGTGATAGACGTTGGTGAGTTTGAAGAATTAAAGGCGCGGTTTATACTTGCACTATGTAATAAGGAAAAAAATTTCCCCCCTTCATTCTTTACAATCATGGTTCATCTTACTGTGCACCTGGCATATGAGGCCCACATTACAGGGCCGGTACAATATCGATGGATGTACCCCGTTGAACGGTGAACGTCGTGCCATATATTATTCTATTTTGCTAGGAACAAAATTAAACGTGAATTTGAACCTTTTTATGATTTTTGAACCGCATGTATCTAGGGTTCATAAAGCAACTTGTACATAATTGTGCAAGGTCAGAAGGGTCAATTTCCAAGAATTATACGTCAAACGAGGCCTTGATATTAATATCTCATTATTTGCGGGGTGTAGACACAAGGGTAAATCGTCCGGCAAGAGTTACTGATGGAGTATTCTATAATGATTATGGAGAGGACACACGCTTTAGTAAAATTGAGCTTGAACAAGAACATTCATATGTTCTAAATAATCTACGCATATTTGACTCCTATCGGAGGTAATAAAGCTGAGTTATTTACTTTTGTAAGTGGTGTAATTCCGAAGTTTTAATAGTTTTCTTTACTTGTCCCTCAGTAGTCAAATAGAAGTACTCCTAGCCAAATTGCACGCAAAAGCTCATAACCAAAAGGTTGTGGATGCACACGCTAAATAATCTCGTCAAGGCTAAAACTAACGGTATGCGCGTCGATTTCTCACGCTAGTTACACACCTATCACAAAATCAATTTCGATAAATTGCATATATGAGTGCGATTCTTATTTATCTTAAAGGTGGCAGAGCAATGTGTTTGCGGTGCATGGCTATCCGATGATATCCAAAAATATGCCCGAGATCTTGACGACACAGTACATCGATATGGAGGTTATTCTATCAATGGTTTTAGATTTAATACCATTGAAGTCGAGAAGGACCGATGTACCCAAAATAGTGGAATCTTCTCATCCTTTACGTAATTGTCATATGCAAGATCCCGATATCAACAACCAAAAGAAGGTCAAATATTTTATTATGGCCAGTTTGTAGATGTGGTTGAGTTATTTTATGGTTTTAAGCAGGAAGTGAGCCATGTTATGTTTAAGGTACGGTAGTGTGAGCAAGAAGTGAGCCATGTTATGTTTAAGGTACGGTGGTGTGAGCAAGAAAAGAAGAAGGACGACTTGGGTTTCACGGTCGTTAATCTGAAAAAGGAAATTTATCCGGATGAGAAGTTCATGTTTGCCTCGCAAACAAAACAATGTGTGATGAAGAGGGATATGAGAATATGCGATGATTGGGTTGTTCTTAGAAATCCGCCTAGAGCATATGCACCGGATGAAACGTGTGATGAAGAGGGCAGTGAAGATGACGAAGATGTTGTAATTATCGCAGAATATGTCGAGGATGATTTTTCAATCGAGACAAATAATGAAACGACTGATGATATCACACTATTGCATATTGATATACCCGATTTGGCAATCACAGGCACGTGTATTGTAGTAGCAGAGTGCACAAGATGAAGAAACACATTAAAAAAAGTCATTTCATCTACCATTCGGACTTGGTCACAAAGGGCGTCAACATCAACATCAAATTGTTGAACTTTTTTCAGTAATAAGCTAAAAAATTTGTAAATGTATAAAGATGTTCATTACGATGATTTTGCTTGGAATCAATAAAGAATGTGAATTACTCCATGTTTTACATCCCATTTATTTCATGAGAATAATGGATATCATACGCCATATGAGAGCCTCTCGCATACGCCCTCTCATATAAAGCACCCAAGTATACCCAAGTACAAGCCCATGTGGGCTTGTACTTGGGTGCTTTATGTGAGAGGGCGTATGATAGCCATTATTCTCTTATTTCCATATAAAGTACACAAATATTTACCGCATGTAAGCATCAATTTTTTTATTAATAAATATTATGAAGTGCACATGAAGAGAGTTTGGAACACGCTATTTACACCTGGTACATGGACATCCCAGACCCCTCGGTCATCTGAGTCAGGTAGGCATATTTTTTGGTTTAAGTACGGCGGTAGAACGTGCACAATTTAATTTGTTGGGAAACTAAATGGTAAAATGCTTCATATATTTTCAGGCAGTGCAGGTGATGGCTCCCCTTCGGCACATACCATCCCGCCCTCTGGGTCAGGTACACATATATTCTAGTACTGCTTTATAGCGTGCACAATTTAAATTTTTGTAAAAAATTGGTAAAATGCTTCATACATTTTCAGGTGGTGCAGGACATGGCTCACCGGTGGCATATACCCACCTCCCCTGCCATTTGGGACAGGTGCGTTTATTATAGTTTTATTAGCTGTCTAAATGTGAACCTTTTAAGTTTTTGTATAACTAATTTGTCACGCCCCGCTTCCCAAAAATGTGGAGGCGAGACGTGAGAAGGTCCGCACAAACTTGAAGCTGTGAAGCTCCAAGTCTGATAAGCGTATAGAAACACTTATTATGGCAAGTCCTTGCAAAACGAAACGAAACAAAAATGATAATAAAGAAATGAGACGACATTTTATTGAATCTCGAAATGTCCATAAACAAATTACAATATCGCAGAAAAGCCACCAGACTAAAGGAAAAAGAGTCTAAGGCCCAAACATGGCCAACAAAGAATAACATACATACAAGGGTGCCACGCACCGACGACTAACAGCAAACCTAAACAAAGAAGTGAACACGAGCGGTCTTCAAGACAGGCCCCTGGTGTCCACTCACCAGCACAGCAAACATCAGCATCAGCAACACCATATTCCCTGCAACAAAACTCTGGCTCTGGGTCTAACATGTGTCACCCAAAAGAGAGAGGGGCACATGTCAGCAAGTCTGGAAAGACTTGTGCAAGGAAACTGAAAGTGAACTAGCAACCTAGCAGTTATAATAAGATGCAATGACATGGCATTTAAGTATGATGTGACAGTTTTAAAGGTAAGGAAGCCAATCACTCACGATGTAGCAAAAGCTACCAATCACTATTCACGAATCACGATTATCACTGTTATCACTGTTATCACTGTTTGTCACGTACAAGTAAACACGTCAAGTCAAGTACAAGGGATCACCCACACATGGATGCCCTATTGCCCGCAGGCTGTGTAATCAAGTCAAGTACAAGGGATCACCCACACATGGATGCCCTATTGCCCACAAGCTGTATTCAAGTATCAAGTACAAGGGATCACTCAACGAGTGCCCTATTGCCCGCAGGCTGTGTTGAGCTCGTCTTCTGGAACACGAGCCAGAAAGTGTATTTGGCATAGGATTGTGCCCACGCAAGGTGGGTGCCTAGCCGGAACAAATAGTACAAGTATGTAACGAAGCTACGCAATCACGATGAGTGTTCAAGCATGCAATGACATGAGCAGATATTCGCGTACCGTTAATTGAATTAAACGTGACAGGCAAAATGCAATGACATGAACAGATATTCGCGTACCGTTAATTGAATTAAACGTGACAGGCAAAATGCAATGACATGAACAGATATTCGCGTACCGTTAATTGAATTAAACGTGACAGGAAAAATACAATGACATGAACAGATATTCGCGTACCGTTAATTGAAAGTAAACGTGACATGGTGAATGTGCAACATGCTAAAAGTCGGAACTAGCTTCGTTGTCAAGCTAGTTCCCCAATTTGCGCCTAGGCGAGTATCATTTCGTCGCCTAGCCTCTTTTACGCCTACAACAAGCATATGGCCTAAAACATGGCCTAAACCCTAAGTGGCAAGTTTCACTTGCCTAGCACCGGGGATGACGACTACTTCGTCACACGGACGCCAATCTACAGGGAAATCGCTGTTTTGGGGGAACAATCATCAAACAACATGAAATTTATATTAGGGTTTCATAAAAATACGAATAAGTTATAAAAACAACGGTAGAACGATTTCTTACCGAGAGGAAGCGGAAGAAACACTCCGGGGAACCCTAGGATCAGACCTGGAGAAGATTGGAGAAGTTTGGGGAAACTAGGGTTTAGGGGGATTTGGGGATTTTGATGGGTTTGATGAGATTTTGGGGAAGATGAGAGGTAGATAGAGTGAATGGATGGATTGGATGATGGATTTAGGGCTTGGAATGGAGAAATGGAGCTTGGAGGAAGATGGGGGCTGAAGGGGGAAGTTTTTAGGGTTTTGGGTCGTGTTGGAGAAGAAGAAGTCGAATGGGTTGGGTTTAAATAGGCTAGGCTGGCGGCTGCCCAGAAATTAGGGTTTTAACACTGGTTAGTCGGTCAAAGGGCAACCACTGACCGACTAGTTTGGCAACTAGTCGGTCGGTCGACCAACGCAGACCGACTAAGTGCAAACAGTAACTCCTGAACGAAAATAGGATTTAGAGTTAGTCGGTCCATGAACAAGTACTGACCGACTAGTTTTGAATCTAGTCGGTCGATGAACGTTCTTAGACCGACTAAGAGTAAACAGTAACTCCTGAATTATTGATTGAATGAACTAGTCGGTTCCAGTTGATTTCCTGACCGACTAAATTGGAATCTAGTCGGTCGGTTGATCTTCTTGAACCAACTAACGTGCACGAAATGTGCCGATTCGAGGCGCGAAGCTTCGGGAAGATTTCTATGGCTTCTAGGATCGATTTATACTCTAAGATATGATCGATATGAAGCTCGTCACGAGTGACTTACTCCGAATTCATTGATTCTAAGGAAGAACCTAGAAGATCACATCAAAAGGAACGAAAACGAAAGCTAGGAATTCTCAACGAGATAAATGAAAGCGAGAACTATAGAAATGGAAACCACACAAGGAGAGAACCCACCATCACAAGCAAAACACACTGATAATCGAATCATACAAAAACCAGTCGTTACATCCTACCCACCTTAGAATAAAGTCCGTCCTCGGACCTCCTAATATATATATAGTCGCTCTGGTAACTACCCTCAACCAATTTCACATCATAAATTCAACCAAGTACTTTCATTTCGAGTGCTTACATATACGCACTAGAAATCAAATATTACTACCACACACATATTTTCACGCACATAGTACACTCATACTTATTATAGTCAATCAATTTTATACAACAATAAACACTTATTACTTACTATAAGAAAATAACCAAGCCTCTCTTATTTGAAAATAATTTCACATTTATTTAGTCATTTAAATTCATGCAAATATTTCACCATATTTTCACCTCACATATAGTCCTATAACTATATTTTGGTATAGCCACCCACAATCGTGTGCGTAACACAACCAAGCACAAACAATTCAAACACCATACATACATCATCCATCACTATTCATCACCACATACAATTATACCAATGTACATAGAGTATACCCACTCAAGCTTGAGTGAGACTCAAATCATAGCATGACATTTATATGCGTAAAACAGTATCCATACACATACCAATACCACTCCAAGGCATACACATCCACGTATCACATATTTTCACACCATATCCATCCATTTATAATTACCATATCAACACATCAACTACATACAAGTTTAAGAGATGCAATAGTCGGGTATACCTCCTGATATACATGCATACGACATCTCATAAAACAAGTAGTACCAACCAAAATTATCATTCTGTTACCATACGTATATCACATCATACACAAGCAGAAAATTACCTACACACAACATACACATGCCAACACCCATACCACTACATACACACCACGAAATCAACACTACGACGACATAACCACTTAACTAATGGGCCCACCAAACTATAACAAGGTTGACACAGGCAACGACAAGCTCTAGGGCTAGACAATAGAAAAGAAATTGAAATCAAAAGCGTAACGAATAGAAGGATCGTAAAGCATGAAAACGGTCGTGCAATGATGTAATGATGCTCCATTAGGACACACGGAAAATAGTGAAATTAACATATTCTAAAATACGAAAAGTTTGAAAACCGTTATACTTCCAAAGTTGGAGTCCCTTTTTCGTATAAAAATATTTAGAGGTCGATAAAACAAATCGTTTGAAAACGAGTTTGAGACGGATATACGTAATAAGAGGAAAAGTGGTTTATTGGCTTATATAAAATCATCATGAGGAAAAGGAAATCATTTACTCGAACATTAAAACATAGGTCAGAAATGTTGTGCGGCAGCAATCTAAAATTTTTGGAAAAGTTTTGAGATTCAAAGATTGAAATCAGATCAAGTATAGTGTGGAGAATTTAAGCGCATGCTAAATGTTTTCCAAATCTTAAAACTGAAGAGAAATCCCAAATAAACCATGTCGAAAATACTTTTAGAGAAATCCGGATTTGCCAACAAAAATTGACTTACACAAGATCTTAATGTACGAGCAAAACGAACGTGGTACCGATATATAAAAATAATTGAAGTCATATTTTAGAAATTGTCTTAAAAGTGTGTATGGTGAATGGAAAGATAATATCTCAGTAGTATGGAAAGAGAAAAGGATATTTAAACTCATCAAGTTAGTATTAAAACTTTTAAACCGTTTTATGAAGGGTCTAAGTCAGGAATGATTTCGAAATAGTAAATATTTTTTTTTATAAACAAAAATCTGAAATATGGAAAATGTTGAGCATAAAATCAACTTGCTAAAAGCCGAAGTCCAAAGGGACTTGAAAAGTTTATTAAGAGTAAGCACGAGGGGTTTTCGAATAGAATTTTAATGGCACAAGTAAAAGAAATTATGAATCGAGTTAGGAAAATAGAAATACGGTTCAGAATGAAATTTGTATATGAAAAGGGACAAGACATTTATATCGATACGAAGGTATGTGCAGAAAATATTATAAACTTCTAATCTAAAAATCTCAACTCAAATTTCGATATTTTAAAACATAAATAATTTAAGTCGGCGAAGGAGCATGAAACCGTACATATATCAAAAGCGTTTCGAACAAATTTAAACTTAACGAGTACGATGAACCTATAATTGATATATACAAAAATTAGTTGAAGTCCATTCAGTTGGGAAAAATACCCCTAAAGGTATGTAAGATAAGTGGTTAAAATAAAATTTTTTTTTGTAGTTAGGAAAAAGGACGGTATATCGAACCATCAGGATAGTAATAAGGTTTAAAAATCGAAATGCGAAAGGTACATTGTTAGAAAAATAGTACAAGATAGTAATTTTAAAATTACGACCAAAAGTCTTCAAAATTCAAGAACGACTTTTAACTCCGTCGAAATTTAGGGAGACAAATCTAAAGAAGTTTAGAACAAAATTTAAACTGAGTGAAACTTCAAATAAGGAAAGCATTCGAAAATAACTTGGGAGAATCAAGATTTGCAACGGAAAAACATTTGAAAGATCAAGGATAATTGTAATGAGGTGGTCATGTAAATTAAGGACAAGGGAAGTGGTTGCGGAAACGTAATTTTCCAAAAATCTGTAGTCGGGAAAAATGTTTGAACATAACTTTGATTTGTTGAAAGCTGAAATCATCTGTGACTTGAAAAGTATGTTAAGGGAGCGCGACGAGTCATTTGAATAGCATAAATAAGAAAGGAAAGTTCATAAATCGAATTTGGAAAATAGAATTACGGCTCAGAATTAAATCGATTTATGAAAAAGGGACAAGATATTCAAATAGGTATGAAAGGTATAGGATGTAAAACATTATAAAATAGTAATCAAAATCTCGTCAAAACTTTTGAATTTCAAAAATTAATTTAAGTCAACGAAGGTGTACGAGATATAAGTATACATATAACAATTGAAATTCCATTTAGCTTGGAAAAGATTTTAAAGTATGTATGCCATGCGATTAAAATGGATCTCATAGTTAGAAAATGGTATACCAAAATAGTATTGGAGTCTTTAAACCGAAATGCGAAAATATAGACAAGAAAATGGTTACGAGATAGCAATTATAATTACAACCATTAGACTCCGAAATCGACAAGGAATTTGACTCAATCGAAAAGTGAGAAATTCAAGTATGTATACGTGGCGGGTTTAAAACAAAATTTAAACTTAGCGAAAACTTTAATAAGGGAAATAGAAAAACAACTTTTTAAAAGAAATTAAGCCTTGCAAACGGGGACATTCGAAGGATCAATGATTATCGAAACATGGTGGTCATGGGAATCGAGGCAAGGGGTTTGGTCGGATGATCAAAGCATAAATACGCCTAGGTTATGACTTAGGAAAATCTATGAAAACTCTTACGGTCAACCAACTAAAGATTATGGAACTAAGCGCTAAGACTTCCATAAGGGCTAGACAGCGATGAAATGAGTTCAGCTTGGTCTGAAACCGATGAACCCAAGCGAGAGACCAAAGAATTATAGAAGTCTATCCTAGTCAAAGCTAGACAGGAACCACTAAGGTAACTCTTAAGGCTATCAAATCAATCACTAACATGGAGTCTACTAACAATCAAGGATCCCTAACTAGCAAGCACAAACTTCTAACTAAGTCTCACTATGGTTCTGATCTAATGGATTTCCTACCAAGCTAGGACAGATGCTCTAACACGCCTACCAGCCACATACGACACAGGAACGCTAAGAACCTAGACTCAGGCTTATAACTTGGACGTTCTAATTTATTTAATGGACATTCTATAATTATTATTGTTGTTCCGATAGTTCGCATTTGCAAATCGACCTGCATGGGCCACTACTAAAACCTGTCACGCCCCGCTTCCCAAAAATGTGGAGGCGAGACGTGAGAAGGTCCGCACAAACTTGAAGCTGTGAAGCTCCAAGTCTGATAAGCGTATAGAAACACTTATTATGGCAAGTCCTTGCAAAACGAAACGAAACAAAAATGATAATAAAGAAATGAGACGACATTTTATTGAATCTCGAAATGTCCATAAACAAATTACAATATCGCAGAAAAGCCACCAGACTAAAGGAAAAAGAGTCTAAGGCCCAAACATGGCCAACAAAGAATAACATACATACAAGGGTGCCACGCACCGACGACTAACAGCAAACCTAAACAAAGAAGTGAACACGAGCGGTCTTCAAGACAGGCCCCTGGTGTCCACTCACCAGCACAGCAAACATCAGCATCAGCAACACCATATTCCCTGCAACAAAACTCTGGCTCTGGGTCTAACATGTGTCACCCAAAAGAGAGAGGGGCACATGTCAGCAAGTCTGGAAAGACTTGTGCAAGGAAACTGAAAGTGAACTAGCAACCTAGCAGTTATAATAAGATGCAATGACATGGCATTTAAGTATGATGTGACAGTTTTAAAGGTAAGGAAGCCAATCACTCACGATGTAGCAAAAGCTACCAATCACTATTCACGAATCACGATTATCACTGTTATCACTGTTATCACTGTTTTTCACGTACAAGTAAACACGTTAAGTCAAGTACAAGGGATCACCCACACATGGATGCCCTATTGCCCGCAGGCTGTGTAATCAAGTCAAGTACAAGGGATCACCCACACATGGATGCCCTATTGCCCACAGGCTGTATTCAAGTATCAAGTACAAGGGATCACTCAACGAGTGCCCTATTGTCCGCAGGCTGTGTTGAGCTCGTCTTCTGGAACACGAGCCAGAAAGTGTATTTGGCATAGGATTGTGCCCACGCAAGGTGGGTGCCTAGCCGGAACAAATAGTACAAGTATGTAGCGAAGCTACGCAATCACGATGAGTGTTCAAGCATGCAATGACATGAGCAGATATTCACGTACCGTTAATTGAATTAAACGTGACAGGCAAAATGCAATGACATGAACAGATATTCGCGTACCGTTAATTGAATTAAACGTGACAGGCAAAATGCAATGACATGAACAGATATTCGCGTACCGTTAATTGAATTAAACGTGACAGGCAAAATGCAATGACATGAACAGATATTCGCGTACCGTTAATTGAAAGTAAACGTGACATGGTGAATGTGCAACATGCTAAAAGTCGGAACTAGCTTCGTTGTCAAGCTAGTTCCCCAATTTGCGCCTAGGCGAGTATCATTTCGTCGCCTAGCCTCTTTTACGCCTACAAAAAGCATATGGCCTAAAACATGGCCTAAACCCTAAGTGGCAAGTTTCACTTGCCTAGCACCGGGGATGACGACTACTTCGTCACACGGACGCCAATCTACAGGGAAATCGCTGTTTTGGGGGAACAATCATCAAACAACATGAAATTTATATTAGGGTTTCATAAAAATACGAATAAGTTATAAAAACAATGGTAGAACGATTTCTTACCGAGAGGAAGCGGAAGAAACACTCCGGGGAACCCTAGGATCAGACCTGGAGAAGATTGGAGAAGTTTGGGGAAACTAGGGTTTAGGGGGATTTGGGGATTTTGATGGGTTTGATGAGATTTTGGGGAAGATGAGAGGTAGATAGAGTGAATGGATGGATTGGATGATGGATTTAGGGCTTGGAATGGAGAAATGGAGCTTGGAGGAAGATATGGGCTGAAGGGGGAAGTTTTTAGGGTTTTGGGTCGTGTTGGAGAAGAAGAAGTCGAATGGGTTGGGTTTAAATAGGCTAGGCTGGCGGCTGCCCAGAAATTAGGGTTTTAACACTGGTTAGTCGGTCAAAGAGCAACCACTGACCGACTAGTTTGGCAACTAGTCGGTCGGTCGACCAACGCAGACCGACTAAGTGCAAACAGTAACTCCTGAACGAAAATAGGATTTAGAGTTAGTCGGTCCATGAACAAGTACTGACCGACTAGTTTTGAATCTAGTCGGTCGATGAACGTTCTTAGACCGACTAAGAGTAAACAGTAACTCCTGAATTATTGATTGAATGAACTAGTCGGTTCCAGTTGATTTCCTGACCGACTAAATTGGAATCTAGTCGGTCGGTTGATCTTCTTGAACCAACTAACGTGCACGAAAAGTGCCGATTCGAAGCGCGAAGCTTCGAGAAGATTTCTATGGCTTCTAGGATCGATTTATACTCTAAGATATGATCGATATGAAGCTCGTCACGAGTGACTTACTCCGAATTCATTGATTCTAAGGAAGAACCTAGAAGATCACATCAAAAGGAACGAAAACGAAAGCTAGGAATTCTCAACGAGATAAATGAAAGCGAGAACTATAGAAATGGAAACCACACAAGGAGAGAACCCACCATCACAAGCAAAACACACTGATAATCCAATCATACAAAAACCAGTCGTTACATAATTGCATAACATTCTTTATATATTTTCAGGCACTTCACGTCATATACCCTCTTCCCCATATACCCCACCGATGCCACATACATGTACACATATTTTTACTTTAAATGTTCAGTCCAGTTTGTTAAACTAATTGAATTTGCAATTGTCTTATTGCGTATGGATACAGGCGGGCTTAAGGATGTACTTGTTGAGTATTGGACTCTCCACCATGATTTTGATGATGATCAAACACAAATCATTGTGATTAACTCATGTGTTTACAGTTAGCTAAAAAGTCACCAATTAGATTCAAGAAGATCAAAAGTGACTACACGTGTTGATTCAAGTGGAGGACTTGGTAGATCAAAAAAGGTGAAGCATTGGCTTGAAGAACTCAAAGGCTACCTCAAACCTCAAGCCAATGGCATCAGCAAATGAATGGAGATTCAATCCAAAGAGAAGATAAGAATGGATGATTCAAAAGCTTCAAAGACACCTTGAGGATCCAAGACTATGACGTTGGAGACATTCAACTAAAAGACTCAAGACCTTGAAGAATTATGGAGATCGTCGCCAAAGTACTTTGTTCATCTCAAGCGACGTCCCAAGACTTCCTCAGAATTCGTGATCGTTGTGCCTGAAGCTTTGTTGAAGCTCAAGGAGTTATTAATGAAGTCTAGGGATTTGGATTCTGCATGTTGAAGCTTCGAAGACGGTTTCTCATGTTTTTTATATTGTCTTCTAGCTTCATCTCATAGAATGTTAAGCCTTGAGTAGTACTTGCCTAGAAATCTTCATAACTATCATATCTAATCTCTAGGATTGCCTTAGAAGCCATTAGAAAGTTTCACGTATCTTATCGCTTCTTTTCATGGCTTCATTTGTATCTTAGGTGGTTCAAGTAGAAGAACCAACCGACTAGATGACGATCTAATCGATTGGAAAACCTTCTTGAACCGACTAGACATCCTTGCTAATCTCAGTACATTCACTGTTGATCATTTAGTCGGTCCAAGAAGGTTCACCGACCGACTAGATGACGATCTAGTCGGTTGGAGATCCTTCTTAGACCGACTAGCTATTCTTGTTAATTCAAGCCTATTTGTTGACCAATTAGTCGGCCCAAGAAGGTTCACCAACCGACTAGTTGTCCAACTAGTCGGTTGAAAATCCTTCTCAGACCGACTAGTTCTCCTAGTGAAATTCGACTTCTTTGCTATCAACTACTTAGTCGGTCTAAGAAGGCTCACCGACCGACTAGTTGTCAAACTAGTCGGTTGATGTTTCTTCTTAGACCGACTAGTTCTTCTTCTTCAGTATTTCACTATCTTTGTTGTCAACCTTCTAGTCGGTCCAAGAAGGTTCACCGACCGACTAGTTACAAATCTAATCAGTCAGTGATCCTTCTTAGACCGATTAAGCAGCTTCAGAAATAGAGCCGTTGGGCATTTAATGCCACGATTTTTGTGACCGTTTTGTCTCTTCCTATATATGTTTGAGTAGCTTCAAACCAGGAATTCAAGGCTGAAATTAGACACATTTTCACATCCAAGAGAAGAGCCATTCAACTCCATTTCTAAGCTCTCTCTTCTCACAAGAATCTCTCCCTCACTCTTTGAGCACTAATTTCCTCAAGAGAGATTCTCATTCATTGTGAGCTACTCAAGCTAAGAGCTTGAATCCATGTCACCAACTTCACCCTAGCCATCTATTACTGTCCATCTTGGTGGAGCTAGGGTTTGGTGCTAACTACTTTCTCAAAATCCATTCTTGCCCAATATTGGTAAGTATTTCTCAAGGCATAGGATTTTGTGGTAAGAAGCTTTATATTTCATTCTCTATACTCTTAATTGTTGTATACTCTCGGTTGTTGAGAGGTTTGGCTTGATCCCAAGTTATGGGAGTCAATATTTGGTTTTTGCTCTCGGTTTGTGAGAGTGTGCTTAGTCCCTAGTTGTGGGATTAAGGTATTTACGTGTTCCCGGGATGTGGGATACATGGACATCGATTGTAGGTCGATTGCACTTGTGGGGTTTTCGCAAGTGGGCTAAAGGGAAGCTCTAGTGGTTTTACTAGAGTATCCGGAGGGGATCCGGGTGTTGCTGGATTAGGTCACCGGGAACAAGTCGGGGAGACATGGGTGGCACCGAACCAGGAAAGATTGCATGTTTGCTTTGCATTATTCCTTGTGTTGTTGATCACTTCTTTCATTCCGCATTTGTTGGTTAATAAGGGTTTTATTTGGCGTAAATTCGTTATAATTCTATAAAATACTATTCACCCCCTCTAGTGTTTATTCCTCATAGCACAGGGTCACTACAATTGGTATCAGAGCGAGGTAATAGCTATGGCAACCAATAACAACATCACACGAAGTCCTTTTCCACCATATCTCATTGGACCCAACTATCAAATTTGGTGTGTAAAGATGAAGGCTTATATTCAATCCATTGACGATGATTATTGGAAGCTTGTGGAGAAGCCCTTCCGTGCACCTACCACTTCCGAACATGAATGGACAAATGAGTAAAAAGAATTGGTGAAGAAACATCAAGAGGTAATGGATATCTTGCTTGAGTATTTATCTTATAACATTCTTATGCGTGTGTCCAAGGCAACAACGGTATATCAAATATGGCACATGCTAGAGGAGCAAGAAGAGTCCACCTCGGAGTGTTCTTACTCCAATGATGAAAGGAATTCATTCACGGGTTTGATGGGACAAGAGGACGCCACTAAGAGTGACTCTAGTGACACATCAAGTGATTCGAGTGGAAGTGATAGCGACGATGAAGATGTAACTATGGATGAACTTAGATTAAATAATGAACAAATTTGGTCTAAGTATTCTAAATTGGTAAATAGATATACTAAGATTAAAGATGAGCTAACTAGTCTCGAAACCTCACCTAAGCCTATCATCATCAACAACGACACTGTTGTTGAAGGCTTGAGAAATGAGATTGTAAATCTCAAATCTCAACTTGAGCATGTTCACATTGAGAATTCAGATGAACGTGAGATAGCGGATTTGATTTCTCGAAACTCAACTTTGAGTATTGAGAATGAGAATCTCAAGTCTCGTGTTTGTGTACTCACAACTCAAGTGTCCACTTTGGATACTTCAATACTTTCTCTCACCGAGAAGTATGAGTCCATATTAGGCCGAATTGATAAATTCAACAAAGGCAAGGACCATTTGGATAATATCCTAAATGACTTACTTCCAGCCAATTATCACATTGGTTTGGGGTATAAGAAGGGAGATTCATCCAAATCTTCCACCACCTTTGTAAGGCCATCTTTCGAAGCCTCAACTAGTGGGAGTAAACACCCCATGGGTAGTTCATCTACCAATGGTACTTCCACTAGGTACACACCCCCGTTTGGAAAGAAACCCACTTTGGGTGGACCTCCAAAGAAGGGTCATGCATTTATGTACACCAATACTATGCCACGTAGGAACACACATCCTACCCCACCTGTTCGCACGTATGATGGTTTTTATGTTCCACACCCACGAGCACGTGCAAACACTCATTTGAGACACTCTCATGCACGTACTCATGCTCATGCACCTTCACATGCTTAAGATCACACATCTATTATTTTGAATAATGATTATGTTGGGAAATCACAGTCCTCTTGGACTTGGTTTCCAACGGGTTAGTTTCCGTTGACCCTTCATTGCTTGGTTCCATAAGTTTATATTCATTTTATGGGTACCAAAGCATTTGTGTTAGGAATTTATTTACTCTTTTGTTTGCATATTTGTTTTAGATGCTCATGTTTGTTAGAAACTTAAATTTATATTGAATTTGATTTCCATTGCATGTTTATTAGTAAATCATTGTGTTTATGATTTTCATGTCTAAAATATTTAATATTTTTATGCAACACATGCTTTGGTTCATATTTATTTTTTGTTGCATGTGATGCATGTCATGCTTTTGGATTAATATACATTTTTACTTTTGGTACATTTGGTACATACATGTATATGGTTATATATTTACCTAGTAACATGATTACATGTTTCATTAATATTGTGTATGATTACATTAGGATATGTGTTACAATAATTTGAATTTAGTTTGTTAAATTTGTTGCCTAACCCATAGGATCCAAAAAGGTTTTTGGATACCAAAATTATTTTTTCTAGGTTCAATCCACATTGGGATACCAACTCTACCAATTCCTTGATTTGCAAAGACTATCATTCAAATGGAGTTGATGGTGCTTAAGTGATGCACCAAAGTAGGGGGAGCTTAATGTTGTAAGTATATTCTTACATTTGGTATCCATGTGTGTTGGATGCATGTAGATGTCACTTTGTGTTTGAGACTATCTCATGCATATCCTATGTTTGCATATTGTGTGTCTTGTATGTCATTCATGTCTATGTAGTTCATGTGCGTCAAATTCTTGACTCATGTAAATTGGGTATTCATAATCCTTACTCATATGTTTATTCAAGGATTACTTATAACATTTGGCTTAAAAATTTTCATGTCAGAATTAATGCCCATTTGCATGTTTCACACACGGGACACGCTTATATTTATGTTCCACTTCACAAGCGTGCATCCCAACTTCCTACTCATGCCACTACACAACCTCTACTTAAGAATCCCAAATCACTATCTCTTGGATTCCTAAGAATGTTTCTAGGCATGGTATGAACACACATATATAATCGTATATTAGGAATGACATATTCTCATGCGACTATATATATAAAAATCAAACTCAGTCTTTATTTGATTTCCACCTTGCTTACTCACTCATATTGCACTTCATTGCTTGGGTACCATGCGTGTATGATTACTTTTTGTACCCATATATATATATGAGTTCGTCCACTACTCCCAAGTTTGCATGGTTTGTATGATTGTGTGGGAGTATGACAGTTTGATTGCTATCATGTTATGTTCATCTATATGTCATTGCATTTCATTCGTAGTATGTTTGTGCATATAGATTAGTTGATTTCTCTGACCCTTGGTGATTTATTATCAATTTGCACCTTCCTATCTTGTTGATATGCCAAAGGAAAAGAGAAATTTGGTTTTGAAAATTAATACTTTATGCTTTTCATGCACACTCTTTGTGGTATTACTTTTCATGACTTCCTTCAATATGTGTTGTGCCGTGAATGTTTATTTTGTGCACATATGCATATTGAACGAGGAATCTTTCTAACACACACTTTTGTATTAGATGTGTGTATTTATAATTATGATTACTTGTATAATGTATTGTGATTAAATCATATGCATAGGAATTATTAGTCTAGGTGTATCTAACTTCTAATGATTGAGAATTGTTAATTCCTTATATGTATAATTTTCGTGATTATAATAACTCCTATTAATGCATGTCATGCATTTCTATTGATGAGTGTTATTAACAATTGGTAAATGATTGGTTATTGGACTACTTGATTTTGTTCCTTAACCTATTGGATCCAAAAAGTTTTTGAATGCCACCAATTGTTGAATTGTCAGATTGTTGTGCAAGATGCCTATCCTACACACTCCTTGGTTTACAAATGATGGATCAATCAAAGGAAAGGATGGTGCATTGGAGATGCACACATATAGGGAGAGCTAAATGGTTGTAAGTATGTGTTTTGTACAATTGGTATTTTAATATATTGGTTTTGACTACCATGTTTACAATTGGTATTTTAATATATTCGATTTGTGTAATATTGCATACTTCTTCATTAGCTCATTATTGTCACACCCTCATGAAGATTATTTGTTTATGTGACTACCTCGTTCATGTATGTCATATATGTCTTATTACTACTCATGTACCATGGTAGCTATAACATTCATATAATGAATTGGTTAGTTGTTTATTGATGTTCATATCTTTTTCATGCCATGAATAAGATTAATGATTTAGGATCTTTATGCATATTTGTTCATTGTATCACCACACATCTCATACTTTTCTTAAGTTTGTATGATTATCTTTATGAGACGTATTGATATGATTTGGGGTGATCAATGTATGTTACTTGTCATTTTAATTACTTCATGACTGTTGTTTAGCTATAATTTTATTCAAGAGATCTTTCATGTCTATAGCTAAATCTTTCATGTATGATATTCACAAGTGACATAATACTCATTCATATTAGTTAGTGATCTTCAAGCTATATTTCTCACTATGTCATCTCTCATCTCATGCTCATATTTTATACTATTTTTATGAGATGTTAGAGATAACTTGTGCTATACTCGATCATATAAGCATTATATTGTGTTTGATGATATGTATATTCTGTCATAGATATTCTTCCATGAATATATCTTGATGCACTATGACTTCTTTGATGCTACCTCCAATTATATTGTGCTTACACAAGTTTTTATTTTATTCGCACAATTGGTATGCATGCATGTGATGTTCATGATAACCTTATTCGTTTATGTCCTACCTTGTGACTTTGAACGTAGACTATTTTCATGCCTTTGCTCAAAAGATGTTTTGTTTCATTATGCCTCATGTTGAATCCTTTGTGATAATTGAGCTATAATGAGATAATGTCTCTATTTGTTCACTTGGTTTCCTTCTCAAGTGATGTCATGATCTTGACATTATTTGCCTGCTTTGCACACTTTGTTAGACTATTTATATTGGATATCATCTTTACATGCTCTTGCTTGATGCTAGTTTTGAGCTTGTGATATAGTGCTTATCTTCCTTAAGCTCATGGCATTCCATGCTTATCATTGACTCATTATGTGAGTATCTATTCTGGAATGCATGCAAGTACTATGGTTCTTTTGAACATTGTTTCAATTAGTATCCTAGTGTGCTAGAATTGTGTATGCCATGTGTTTTATGATGTTTCTATCTCTATTTGGCATAACACTTTTGCATGATATAGATATTTGTGTATGCCCACATCGCACACTTCACTTAGATTTGGTATGCTTACTTTTGGAGATGCTTTGTGGAGTTCAGCACATGCCATTGGAATTTATTTTAAGTTATTATTTCATAACATAACTCTGTACACATGGTTAAAAATTTCCATAGTCATGTTTGTTGCATTTTTTATGTTTGAATTAGATCTCAGTTTATTGATATTATTTGTTGATCTATGACATTGTGATGATTTTGATTTCACCATTATGTATTTAATCATGTTCATGTCATATGTCATGCCCTTGCTCAAGGACAGTCTATCACATTATGCTTAATGTTATAAATTTTGTGATAATTGAGTTTGTTTGTGTACTTGACACTATTTGATCACTTGTTTTTCTTTCACAAGTGATGTCATGATTTTTTCATTGTTATCCGTATTCTTTATCATATTTATAGCTAGTAGCTACTGCTAATTATGCTATTGTCACTTTTCTAACACTGCTCACACTACTCTTTACAATTAGTATCTATTGTAATCTTTTATCACATATACTTATTGCTTATCTTCTTGTGATAATTGAGGGTATTTGAGTTGTTGTTGGATATTTGCTCTTGCAATTGATATCTTTATTTTGATATCTTGTTTTAAATTTGTAGCTTATCTAGTTTACCTTAGATATACCTTTTAGTTTTCCACTTTATTTTTTCTTTTGTTGTTTCTATACCCCCCATGTCTTTTGGATAATGCCAAAGGGGGAGAGAAATAAACAAAGGATGTGCTTATTAAATATTGAGTGTTAAACAATAACTTGAATCATATAGACTGTAGACTTTATGTATGATCGTTCATGTATATGATTCAGGGGGAGCATTGGTGATTACCTTGGTTTATATTGATTACATTATATATATATTGGTAATCATGCTCATGTTTATGATGTGGATCATCTATACGATTTGTATTGTGTACGCATATTATTTTTGGTCATTCATGCGATATATACACAACCTCTTGTGATACACAAACTATTAACTGCTGAATGATGCTATTGATTATTGATATTAACTTGATTGGCACCATTGCAGGGGGAGTAAGTATATTTAATGCACAATTATTTATTTTGTTTATATTTGGTTTGTCATCATCAAAAAGGATGAGAATGTTGAGTATTGGACTCTCCACCTTGATTTTAATGATGATCAAACACAAATCATTGTGATTAACTCATGTGTTTGCAGTTAGCTAAAAAGTCACCAATTAGATTCAAGAAGATCAAAAGTGACTACACGTGTTGATTCAAGTGGAGGACTTGGTAGATCAACAAAGGTGAAGCATTGGCTTGAAGAACTCAAAGGCTACCTCAAACCTCAAGCCAATGGCATCAACAAATGAATGGAGATTCAATTCAAAGAGAAGATAGAAATGGATGATTCAAAAGCTTCAAAGACACCTTGAGGATCAAAGACTATGACGTTGGAGACATTCAACTAAAAGACTCAAGACCTTGAAGAATTATGGAGATCGTCGCCAAAGTACTTTGTTCATCTCAAGCGACGTCCCAAGACTTCCTTAGAACACGTAATCATTGTGCCTGAAGCTCTGTTGAAACTCAAGGAGTTATGAATTAAGTCTAGGGATTCGGATTCTCCATGTTGAAGCTTCGAAGACAGTTTGTCATGTTTTTTATATTGTCTTCTAGCTTCATCTCTTAGAATGTTAAGCCTTGAGTAGTACTTGCCTAGAAATCTTCATAACTATTATATCTTATTTCTAGGATTGCCTTAGAAGCCATTAGAAAGTTTCACGTATCTTATCGCTTCTTTTCATGGCTTCATTTGCATCTTAGTTTGTTCAAGTAGAAGAACCAACCGACTAGATGACGATATAATCGGTTGGAAAACCTTCTTGAACCGACTAGACATCTTTGCTAATCTCAGCCCATTCATTGTTGATCATTTAGTCGGTCCAAGAAGGTTCACCGACCGACTAGATGACGATCTAGTCGGTTTTAGATCCTTTTTAGACTGACAAGCCATTCTTGTTAATTCAAGCCTATTTGTTGACCAATTAGTCGGTCCAAGAAGGTTCACCGACCGACTAGTTGTCCAACTAGTCGGTTAGGAATCCTTCTCAGACCGACTAGTTCTCCTTGTGAAATTCGACTTCTTTGCTGCCAACTACTTAGTCGGTCTAAGAAGGCTCACCGACCGACTAGTTGTCAAACTAGTCGGTTGATGTTTCTTCTTAGACCGACTAGTTCTTCTTCTTTAGTATTTTACTATCTTTGCTGTCAACCTTCTAGTCGGTCCAAGAAGGTTCCCCGACCGACAAGTTGCAAATCTAATCAGTCAGTGATCCTTCTTAGACCGATTAAGCAGCTTCAGAAATAGAGCCGTTGGGCATTTAATGCCACGATTTTTGTGACCGTTTTGTCTCTTCCTATATATGTTTGAGTTGCTTCAAACCAGGAATTCAAGGCTGAAATTAGAGACATTTTCACATCCAAGAGAAGAGCCATTCAACTCCATTTCTAAGCTCTCTCTTCTCACAAGAATCTCTCACTCGCTTTTTGAGCACTAATTTACTCAAGAGAGATTCTCATTCATTGTGAGCTACTCAAGCTAAGAGCTTGAATCCAAGTCACCAACTTCACCCTAGCCATCTATTGCTGTCCATCTTGGTGGAGCTATGGTTTGGTGCTAACTACTTCCTCAAAATCCATTCTTGCCCTATATTGGTAAGTATTTCTTAAGGCATAGGATTTTGTGGTAAGAAGCTTTATATTTCATTCTCTATACTTCTTAATTGTTGTATACTCTCGGTTGTTGAGAGGTTTGGCCTGATCCCAAGTTGTGGGAGTCAAGATTTGGTGTTTGCTCTCGGTTTGTGAGAGTGTGCTTAGTCCCTAGTTGTGGAATTAAGGTATTTGCGTGTTCCCGGGTTGTGGGATACACTGACATCGATTGTAGGTTGATTGCACTTGTGGGGTTTCCGCAAGTGGGCGGAAGCTCTAGTGGTTTTACTAGAGTATCCGGGGGGATCCTGGTGTTGCTGGATTAGGGCACCGGGAACAAGTTGGGGAGACTTGGGTGGCACCGAACCAGGATAGATTACATGTTTGGTTTGCATTATTCCTTGTGTTGTTGATCACTTCTTTCATTCCGCATTTGTTGGTTAATTAGGGTTTTATTTGGCATAAATTCCTTATAATTCTATAAAACACTATTCACCCCCCTCTAGTGTTTATTCCTCATAGCACAGGGTCACTACAGTACATATTGAGACTCCCGACATGGTCGGGTCACATGACGCCTCCACTTCTCAGACTGCCCCTCCACATAACGAACCTGAGCTGGTGGTGTTCATTCCATATGACCTGGAGATATAATGTGTTTGTTATCTGGCATAGCAGCATTACGTCTTGGACCACAACCTTGATGCCTGGGGCTACTCCATAGAGAAGGTTAAGTCCAGACTTGTCCAGTGGCAGGCAGAATTGAAAAAGAAGTATTGGCAACGGTTCCCCAAGGACCGGGAGCGGTACCGGTGCCTGGTCAACCGTACTGACCCGGTGCAGTTCTTTGGCTATTGCTTCCTGCGGGAGTCTGCTGCTGGGCAGGTGTAGTTCATATTTTAACTACATATTATATATATGTTTTTTCAGACATACTGTAAAAATATATAAAAAATTTCAGAAACGGCCGCCGCCAACTACAGTGCGCCTCGAGGCTATGAGCATCATGGTGGCTCGAAGAGCTTCAGCCAGATTGGTACGAATTGGCACGTCAGGTAAAAATGTTGTACTTAAATTTTGTAACAAATATTTTTTTGAAATAGTGTCTAAATTTTTTGTTATTGATTTTAGGGCCGCCCAGGCATCGATTCATTGGTGGAGCATACACTTACTAAAGCCCACCCAAAGTACAATGATCCTAAGAAGTTGGCAAAGAATCGTGCTCTGGCGGTTAGTAAAAGATTAAGTTTACATTAATGTACAGTTTTAATGCATGGAGTATATAACTCTTTTTCTCTTCTACTCAGGAGGCCGTCCACAATGCTGTCGAGGTGGTGAGGGCACAGTCCCAGGCAGGCTCGAGTTACACAGGGCCTCTCACTAGGGTTGATGAGGAAGTGATCATTGCGGAGACACTGGGAAGGAGGCGGAAGAACATGTACCAGATGCGAGGCACGGAGAAGCACGACTACGACGAGGACATGGCCGATTATTCTTCACATCATGAGAGTGTCACACAGCCTCCCCAGTCCACCGAGTTGCAGGGCATGGCTCATGTTCAGGTGACCTTGACACATGTCCAAGAGGATATGAGGAATCTAAAGGAGGTGAATGCATTTTTTCAGTCCTGGGTGGACTTTAATCCAACAGAGTTGGAGGTTATCAGGCGCATGAGAGCGACACAGGTAATAATTTTCTGTAACAATTCCTATTATAGTATGTGCTATGTAATTATGTGTATGTGTCCATCTTAGTCATTAGGTTTATGATTCGTAACACAAGCATGATAAAGAGCATTCCTAACAAGTTTTAGGGTTATAAGTGATATTCGGATTTAGATTATAAGTCGTTAAGTATGAATTCGTTTTTCTCCCCATATAAGGCAATGCAAATGTGGTTTCAGATTAAATTGAAATATACTCAGTGTTTAGACTATATAGTTTACGGTTATAGACGAGATATATATATATATATATATATATATATATATATATATCTCTCTCTCTCTCTCTCTCTCTCTCTCTCTCTATCTATATTATAAAAGAGGGATGTTATCAAGAGAAATTGGATAAGAGATATTGGACAAGAGAAATTGGATAAGAGATATCTATATTATAAAAGAGGGATGTTGTCAAGAGATATTGGATAAGAGATATTGGACATGAGAAATTGGATAAGAGATATCTACATTATAAAAGAGGGATGTTATCAAGAGAAATTGGATATGAGATATTGGACAAGAGAAATTGGATAAGAGATATCTATATTATAAAAGAGGGATGTTATCAAGAGAAATTGGATAAGAGATATTGGACAAGAGAATTTGGATAAGAGATATCTATTCTATAAAATAGGGATGTTATCAAGAGAAATTGGATAAGAGAAATTGGACAAGAGAATTTGGATAAGAGAATTTGGATATCTACTATATAAAAGAGGGCTGTTATCAAGAGAAATTGGATAAGAGAATTTGGACATGAGAATTTGGATAAGAGAATTTGGATATCTACAATATAAAAGAGGGATGTTATCAAGAGAAATTGGATAAGAGAATTTGGACATTAAAAATTGGATAAAAGAATTTGGATATCTATTATATAAAAGAGGGAAATTGGATAAGAGAAAATATAAGAGATTGTTATGAATGAGGGAGGCCTTTGGCCTCCCCTCCTTCATTACCCATTCATTAGGTCCCCCATTACTTAGAGTAATGGGGACCCTTGGTCTACTAGAGGCTTTTGGCCTCCCCACTATGAGATAAATAAATAGAGCACCATGGCTCTTAGCCATGGTTACTCATTCCTAGCAATGAAATTGTATATATCTCTCTCTTGAGTTCATTATCATCCAACACGTTATCAGCACGTGTTCTCCATTCTTGAGCAAAAATCTTCATCTAAATTCATCCCTACGCGCAAGGAATCTAACGTTGCTGCGGCGGTTCGTTGGAGCGTTGCGGCATCCTCAAAGCGTTCGGGAGCTTGGATTTTTATTTCTACAGATCATCGTCGCGTTCTTCCCTAGATCATTGATCTAGAGGTAAAACCCTATAATCCTGTAGATAAAATTAGACTAAATAATTTTTACATTGTTTTAATATACAAGTAAAAAAAATTAGTCTAATAAAAGAAAAAAAAATTTCCAAATTACAAAGTTTTTTCTATGAAATTTTTTTCCTTTTGCCATTAAAATTCTTCGGTGGGAAGAAGAACCGGAATAAAATCCTCCCCTCCCCCCTGACGGAGGAGGGGGCCTTCCCACAACGCCGACCATGCACCCCCCCTGCAGTGGCGGGGGGGGCCTTCTGCGTCGCCGCCCCCCGCTGCAGGGGGGCGGACTGAGGCCGATCCCCCCCAGCAGCGGGGGGGGCTTCCGCGCCGCCGCCCCCCGCTGCAGGGGGGCGGCCTGAGGCCGATCCCCCCCTGCAGCGGGGGTTCTTCCGCGACGCCGCCCCCCGAGGCCGAGGTCCGAGGTCCGAGGCCCGCTGCAAGGAAATTCCCGCTGCAAGAGGGCGGCCCGAGGTCCGAGCCCGAGACCCGAGACCCGAGCCCGAGCCCGAGACCCGAGGCTGAGGCCGAGCCCGAGGCCCGAAGCCGAGGCTAATAGCTTATTTTTGGCCCGAAGCCATAATAATTGCGGTAAACAACTTTGCAGACCTGCGGAACGGACCACAAGTGCTTATACTAAAAATAATTTTTGGCCCGAAGCCACAAAATTCTACACAAATTCGGCTTCTTCATAATTTTAAAGAAGAATTATATTTGCAAATTGAAATTTATGAGAAAAACTTTGTAAAATCAATAATTACATTTATATGTTCCTCTATTTATTTAAACATCTCTCTTGCAAATTATTATGTATGGTTTACTAGAATTTTAAAAAAATAAAAAATAAAAAAAATATAATCATCTCAGAGATCCTGAGACTGCTCTGCCGTTAGTTAACTAAACTAACGGTGTATGACGTTTCCACGTGGTCTACGAGATAATTATATTTTCTAGTTTACTTTTTCCATATTTTTTGTGTTTGAGATATATGCGTGGTTGTTTAATTTATGCCTGTAGCATATAAACTGTGTGGATGTTTAAAATAAGTAAAAATGTGTCTTTTGGGATCGGCCATTGCATACCTATTTACATTTCCAGCACTTTTCTTTTTTTTGAGAGAATTTGTAAGTGAGGAAATTGTATATATAGCCAAGGCTCGGTGCAACAGCATAAGAAGACGGATGCAGAAATAGGGACCCATCCGGGGTTTCCAAAGTTGTATTTTTCATTCTCTTTTCTTTGGACTGTAATCGGACTTAGGACTGTTTATTATTTTGGGTATCTGGCCGATCCCCGCATTTTTACTTATTAATTTCTTTATGCATGGATTGTTGAATTTATTTTAATTCATACTTATCTTTAAATTGCATAGATAAAATGGCTAAATTGGCAAGCGTAGATTTCGAGGTGCTCGATGCAGCTGGCAAGAATTACTTGAGCTGGCGAGTGGACCTGAAGTTCTACTTGCGCTCCATGGCGCTCCTGCACTCCATCCTGGCCCCCGCAGTGGCCCAATCATCGGCTCCCGCAGCATCCGATGCATCTGCTAGCAAAGCCTCAGAAGCGGCCCCTTCAGCTGGCAGTACCTCTACCACTGTCTCTGACATGGATAAGGCGAAAGCCATTATCTATATCAGACGACACATAGATCGGACCCTGAAGGCCGAATACTTGACGGTAGAGGACCCTCTGGAGTTATGGACAGCGTTAGAGGCACGCTACAGACATCAAATTGATGTCATACTCCCGCGTGCCAGCTATGAGTGGGAGAACCTCCGACTTCAGGACTACAAGTCCGTTGCTGAGTACAACTCAGCACTTCACAACATCACCTCACGCCTGAAGTTGTGTGGTGAAGAAGTCTCGGAGCACCGCATGTTGGAAAAGACATTTACCTCATTTCACGAGAAAGATGCTATCCTCATGCAGCAGTATCGTGAACGCAATTTCACGAAGTTCTCTGACCTGCTTTCTTGCCTCCTGAGGGCAGAGTAGAATAGAGACCTTTTACTGGCCACTCATAACCAGCGCCCGGCAGGCTCAGCTCCTATTCCCGAAGCCCACAGTGTTCACCCCCGAAGTGGAAGAACAAGAAGAGGGGCAGAAAGAACAAAGGAAATGCCCCTATGAAACCAGCCAATGCTCCTCCCCAAAGCAAGAATAACAAAGGGAAGAAAAACTTCACTTGGATGCGTAAGAACACTGATACAGTGTCAAATCCAAAGAAGACATGGGAGGACAAATGTCATCGTTGTGGCATGACTGGACATTGGTCCAGAAACTGTCGCACACCTCGCCACTTCCAGGAACTGTATCAGGCGAGCCAGAAGCCTCCGCCTAAAACAAACATGGCAAATGTGGAAAATCCGACGAATTTCACTTCCAAGGATTTTGAAAATGACGACCTGCTCGATTGAGCCTCATCTTTATCTACGCTTTTCAAAGAATAAATTGTAGCTTCATCTCTAGTATGCTTAATAAAGACGATCTTTTATTTTGAATGTATGAATTTTACATTTCTATCAATAAATTATCGTTTTTGCTTATATAATGAGTGCCAAGTGGACAGTGCCTCGACGCACACTATCCTTCCCGATGAATGCTATTTCAATAGCATAAGTAAATATGACGGTCCTGTCATTACAATTTCAGGACTGTCCAAAATAATCGAAGGATCTGGTGATGCAATATTATTGCTCCCAAATAACACAAGACTAAAAATCAATAATGCACTATTTTCTCCAAGATCAAATAGAAATCTCATAAGTTTCAAGGACATCCGTTTAAACGGATATCACTTAGAAACTAGAGATGAAAATAAGGTTGAATACCTGTATGTCACTCTTCATAAAGATGGCCAGAAGACCATCTGCAAAATATTTAAGGGACTCCCGTCGGGTCTCTACCAAACATACATTCAACCAGTTGAAGCCAATATGACTGAGCACCAGACGTGCCAGCCAATGCCACCATTTCAACTATGGCATAACAGACTTGGTCACCCTGGATCCATTCTGATGCGACACATCTTATCTGAATCCCGCGGACATGATTTGAAGAACCAGAAGATTCTTCAGAAAGGTGAATTTCCTTGTCCCCCTTGTTTCAAGGGGAAACTAATAACGAGACCATCGCCCCTAAAAGTGGGTTTAGAGTCTCCTGGCTTCCTTGAGAGGATACATGGTGACATTTGCGGGCCTATTCACCCCGCAAGTGGCCCATTTCGGTACTTCATGGTACTAATAGATGCATCCACAAAATGGTCTTATGTGTGCCTCTTGTCCACCCGTAACCTAGCTTTTCCAAAGCTGTTGGCACAGATAATTAGGTTACGTGCTCATTTCCCCGATAACCATATCAAGAAACTACGTCTTGATAATGCGGGCGAATTCACATCTCAAGTCTTCGAAGACTATTGACAGGCAACGGGTATAGAAGTTGAACATCCAGTAGCTCATGTTCACACCCAGAATGGATTAGCAGAGTCTCTTATAAAGAGACTCCAATGGATTGCACGTCCATTGCTTATGCAATCCCAATTGCCGGTGGATGCTTGGGGGCATGCTATTCTGCATGCCGCATCTCTTATCAGGATACGCCCCTCTGGAGGCAATACATTATCCCCGATACAACTAGCATACGGCTCAACTCCAGATATATCTCATTTGAGAATATTTGGTTCTGCGGTCTATGTTCCAATAGCACCACCTCAGAGGACCAAAATGGGTCCTCAACGTCGTCTAGGAATCTATATTGGATTTGATTCACCCTCGATTATTAGATACCTAGAAACCCTAACGGGGGACGCATTTAAGGCACGTCTTGCTGATTGTGAATTCGATGAGAAAACTTTTCCAAAGTTGGGCAAACATTCCAAGAAGCCTGAAGCTTCGGAGACCATTAATTGGGAAAATAAGTCTTTGTCCTTTTATGATCCGCGTACAAATCTGTGTGAAGATGAGATCCTGAAGATCCTTCACATCCAGAATACAGTACACCAATTGCCGGATAAATTCACGGACAGCCAGAAGATTGTCCGTTCACACGTCCCTGCTGCTAACACTCCAGCTAGGATTGACATCCCTATAAATGGATGCAATCCACCCGCAGCAGAAATGGCTGTACCTCAATTGAAAAGAGGACGGCCACCAGGTTCAAAAGATAAAGTTCCTCGAAAGAGGAAGATTCCTGGTGAAAATAAGAGTATCCCTCCACAGGATACTGAGCTCAGGACAGCTACCTCTCCCCTCCTAATTTCCCCCGCAGAGGAAACATTAGGAGAAACATCATTAAACTTTGTACGTACTGGGGAGGTACTGGACCGACATAGCACAGTCGTCGTCGACGATTTTGCGTTCACTATTGCCGTTCACGTCGCTGAATACGACGATGACGTCGAACCACTTTCTCTAGCGGATTGTAAACGCAGAGATGATTAGCCAAAGTGGGACGAGGCGATAAGAGTAGAGCTGGACTCACTCTCGAAACGCAAATTCTTTGGGCCTGTAGTCCAAACACCAGTAGGTGTTAGACCTGTGGGATATAAGTGGGTTTTCATTAGAAAAAGAAATGAAGAAAATCTGATCGTCCGCTACAAGGCGCGTCTTGTAGCAAAGGGTTTTTCCCAGAGATCGGGTATCGATTATTAAGATACATACTCCCCGGTAATGGACGCTAATACATTCAGATTCTTAATAAGCCTATCATCTCTGGCAAGCCTAGAAATGCAGCTCATGGACGTTGTGACTGCATATCTTTATGGCGATTTAGATAAAAAGATATATATGAAACTACCAGATGGGTTTAACTTACCCACAGAGATGAAAGAGATAACTCGGGATGTATTCTCCGTTAGACTACATAGATCCTTGTATGGACTAAAACAGTCGGGCAAAATGTGGTATAACAGACTAAGTGATTTCCTTGCACAGCAAGGATTCACTAATAACGAAGTCTGCCCGTGCATCTTTATCAAAAGAACGGGAAACGGATTCGTCATCATAGCAGTTTACGTTGATGACTTAAATCTCATAGGCTCTCCAGTAGAGATTAATGAGATATCTGCAAGGCTAAAGCACACTTTTGAAATGAAAGACATAGGCAGAACAAAGTATTGCCTTAGCTTGCAGATTGAACACCTACAAGGTGGAATCCTTCTACATCAATCCAATTATACCAGGAAGCTTTTAAATAAGTTCCAAATGGATAAATGTCATCCTTTATGTACCCCTATGGTCGTGAGATCATTAGACGTACAAAAGGACCCCTTCCGGCCTCTAGAAGAGGGGGAGGAGATACTGGGTCCAAAAGTACCCTACCTAAGTGCCATTGGTGCACTTCTCTATCTGGCTAACTGCACGCGTCCCGATATAGAGTTTGCAGTCAATCTCCTAGCCAGACACAGTGCAGCGCCTACAAAGCGCCACTGGAATGGAGTAAAGCATCTTCTGCGATACCTCCAGGGTTCCGTAGACCTTGGACTTTACTACCAGAGAGGTGCCTCCTCCCAGTTACTTGGTTATGCCGATGCATGCTATCTTTCAGATCCGCATACAGCAAAATCACAGACTGGTTTTGTTTTTACCTACGGAGGAACTGCTATCTCCTGGAGATCGATAAAACAAACCACTACTGCTACATCTTCCAACCATGCAGATCTCATCGCGATCCATGAAGCGAGCAGAGAATGTTTTCGGCTACGCTCCGTCGTCCAACACATCCTCCAATCCACTGGCCTGAAGACTGGTGATCTGGAGCCTACTGCCCTATTCGAAGACAACGCCGCGTGCATTGCTCATCTTCAGAAGGGCTACATCAAAGGCGACAGGACAAAGCACATTTCTCCCAAGTTTTTCTGGACGCACGAGCAGAAGAACGACAAGCAGATTGAAGTTCGACAGATCCAGTCATGCAACAACTTAGCTGATCTTTTTACTAAGGCATTGCCTAAATGTACTTTTGTAAAGCTTGTAAAGAACATTGGTATGCGATAGTTGAAAGACCTGCAAGCCTGAAGCTTGTACGGATCAGGGGGAGTAACATGTGGGTTGCACTCTTTTTCCTTAAGCTGTTGGGTTTTCCCACTGGGTTTTCCACAGCTAAGGTTTTAACGAGGCAAACACACTTACTCTGGATCCAGAAGTATCCACCCCTTGCCTCAGTAGCTGAGACCGAAGTGATGAATGTGCAAGGGGGAGTGTTATGAATGAGGGAGGCCTTTGGCCTCCCCTCCTTCATTACCCATTCATTAGGTTCCCCATTACTTAGAGTAATGGGGACCCTTGGTTTACTAGAGGCTTTTGGCCTCCCCACTATGAGATAAATAAATAGAGCACCATGGCTCTTAGCCATGGTTACTCATTCCTAGCAATGAAATTGTATATATCTCTCTCTTGAGTTCATTATCATCCAACAGAGATGAGATTATGAGGGATAAGAGAGGAGATGGGGAATTCTGCACATACAACCCGGGTTTTTGCATTTTTGCCCCTGGACCCTCCCCACACACCCACCCACACTTTTTATTCTCCCCCCTACCGACCATTTTTTCCCAATCCTTTGAAGATTTTGAATCTTATCCTACTAGGACAAAGCTTTGTCTTACGTGATAAGTTTGTCCTAGGTGGCAATGACAATATTGGGAGAACTTGAACTTTTGTGGGAAAACTTGAAATTTGGGGGAACTTGAAATTTTTTTTTTTGGGGGGGTGGGTCTCAGCCATTAAATAAACCGTGCCCTATGGGCACGGGTAATGACTAGTATATATATATATATATATATCATATAGATGATATGTGTGTGTGTGTGGAGGGGTTGAGTAAAGATAGATAATGTCATGTATAGATTAATCTTAATTTATCCAAACACCTCAAAGTGTGGATATAATTAAGCCGTAGACTGGTATCATACATGAAGTCCATGGCGAGATAAACGAATTCATACTCAAATAGCGACTATCCATCCGATGCAGAACGTCTGTTCTCCGTAGTGTAGTGCTGATCCAACAAAGTAATCAACAAATCTAGAATACAACAAAAATCTATATCTTAGATAGCTGTGCATGCATTAAGTAAGTTATATTTCTTAAATACTATACTGGGATACAAATCAGAAAATGGTCTTGTTGCATATGATATTAGTTAAGACAGTTGTACGAAGCATAAAGCTATGGTAACAACTACTGATACCAAGCCCAACACCCTCAGTAGCAAGTTGGATTGCGGTTGTAGGTGCAGTAGCAATAGCTTTGGGGTCAAAAACATCTAGTAGTTGGAGGAGGTGGACGGGGAGTGGCATGGAAGTAGAACTACTAGTGGTTCCTCAACCACACTCTCGGATAATGAAGGTGGAGCCATAGGTTTAAGGTTAGAGTAATCCATGGATAATATGTCAGCACAAGAATGAGTGCGTTATGGGTTTTCATGGTAGATGTAGCCCGAGGAAGAACCAGGCAGAACGTTTGCAGTCTTGGGTCCCGCTTCATCGCATCTGGTACCGTGACTAAGGTTCTAGCCCTTCAACACTTCAACACTTGCTTCCTCGGCCTTCCTGCAGAGCGATGTCATGGAACTATCTTGATTAACATAACGATATCGTTGATAATACATACGAGAAGGACAAAACCATATCAACTTTGGTAGAAATGGGTTTTCTTGCCGAGGAGGCATCTTCAGCCATTGATAGGTGTAGTATATTACACAAAAATCCTTCAAGTTTTGTCATCTTCAGCCATTAATATCGTCTACATAAACTTGAATCAAAAGGATGTCATTTTCATAATCTTTAATGAAGAGTGTAGAATCAACTTCTCCCATTTTAAAACCTAAATCCAAAAGAAAGGTCTTGAGTCGATCATACCAAGCTCTAGGAGCTTGTCTCAACCCATATAACACTTTCTTAAGTTTGAAAACATGGTTTGGAAATTTTTCACGAATGAAACCAGGAGGTTGAGAAACATATACTTCTACATTGACAATCCCATTTAAAAATGCACTTTTGACATCCATTTGACGTAGTTTGAAATTTTTATGGGATGCAAAAGATAAAAGCAATCTAATAGCTTCTAATCTAGCTACGGAGGCAAAAGATTCTTCGAAATTAATACCTTCCTCTTGCCGGTTGGCTTGAGCTACTAACCTTGCTTTGTTCCTTGTGATTACCTCATTCTCATCGATCTTGTTCTTGAAGATCCATTTGGTCTCAATGACTTGGTGACCACTTGGAAGAGGAACGAGCTCGCAAACTTCATTTATCTCGAATTGCATTAGTTCTTCTTCCATTGCCACTATCCAAGAGCTATCCTCACAAGCTTCTTGGACGTCCTTTGGCTCAATGGTAGAGACAAATGCGCAATGAGAGAATTCTTCAATTCTTGATCTCGTTCGAACACCCACACCAATATCTCCAATTATTTGGATATATGGATGGTTGCGAACGGTCGGGTAAGCTTTGAGTATTCCTGCATCACTTGGAACATCTTCAACAATCTCATTAGTAGTGTTAGTCTCAATAATGGAATCATTAATCGTAACAGTACTAAGAGAATCACAGATAGCATCTACACTATCATCATCAACATGAGGAAAATCAAAATCTTCATAAAATGATACGTGTTGAAGAAGTTTTGTTGTATATCCGGTAGGCTTTGCTACGTGTGGAATATCCAACAAAAATTCCTTCATCGGATCTTGGCTCAAATTTATCTAAATTACCAAAAGTGTTCTTGATAAAACATTTTAAACCAAAAACTCGAAAATACTTAACTTGAGGCTTTTTGTCATAAAACAACTCAAAACAAGTTTTGTTCATTCGGGGTCTCACTAGGATCATATTGAGCACTTAACGTGCCGTGTGCACCGCTTCTGCCAAAAATTGTAGTCCAAGATGACTATCATGGAGCATAGTACGAGCACACTCAATAAGAGTCCTATTCTTTCTCTCTACAACACCATTTTGTGGTGGTACCCGAGGGAAGAAAAAGTTATGAGTTATCCCGGTGTCATCACAAAACTTTGTAAAAGATTCATTCTCAAATTCTCCTCCGTGATCACTACGGATAGTGATAATGGTGGATCCTAAGAGATTCTGAATCTTCTTTGCAAATATGGTAAACTCTTCAAAAGCTTCATTCTTATTAGTTAAGAATGAAACCCAAGTAAATCTAGAGAAGTCGTCAACGACAACTAATGCATAATGAGCATTGCCTAAAGAAGCGTTTCTAGTTGGCCCAAATAAATCTAGATGAAGAAGTTCTAAGGGCCTCTTAGAAGTAATGCCTTCTTTAAGCTTAAAGGATGATTTACTAAGTTTACCTCTTTGACACGAATCACAAAAGTTTTTCTTACTAAAAGCAATTTTAGGAAAACCTTTGACTAGATCATGCTTAGCTAACTTATATAAGTGCTTGAAATGAACATGACCAAAACAGTGATGCCATAATAGTTGTTCACTTGTATTAGCAACTAAGCAATGTTCTACAGTTTTAGGAAAGCTCAAATAATAAATATTTTTACGCCTAATACTGGAAAATAAAACATTCGAATTAGAATCAACAATTGACACAATCCTTCTCCAAAGTTAACCTTGTAACCTTTGTCATAAAGTTGAATAATGGAAATGAGATTGTGACATAAGCCACTAACAAGAAATACATTAGTAATTAAGGGGTTTGAAGGGTTACCGACAATACCTACTCCAATGATGGTTCCCTTTTGATTACCTCCAAAAGTGACCGTTGCACCATCCTTGATGCTAATTACTTCGAAGAGCAATGATGGATCTCCCGTCATGTGTTTGGAGCAACCACTATCGAGAATCCATCATTTCCCTTTAGAGCTAGTTTGACCTGTATTGCTCTTCTTCTTTCTCTTGGGTACCTACATAATATACCATAAGCTCATGGTACCCAATGTTTGGTGGGTCCAAGGGGATTATCCCTTTGGAAGCCAAGTCCAAGTGGACTTCCGCTTCCCACCATAATTACTATTCTTAATAACATCATGAAAATAGTAATCAACATAAGCATTCCTATCATTTAGGCTAGTGTTCTTAGGACCCCAAATGTTGTAAATTTTGGGAGTCATTTTTCTAGTTTCATGCATACTTGTTAGATTTCTATGCGGTGCATGCTTCTTAGGAACATGTTTCTAGCATAGAAATGAGGTGATAGATATGCATTGAACATACTAGGATGATATGTATGCTTGGGAACATGCATGTTGTACGAAGCATATGGGCCATGCATGACATGAGGATGCTGTGTGTTTCAGAGTGTTTTCTCACTACAAAGCGTTGACCGTGGATAACCCGGTCAACGTGGTCAAAGGGCCCGTTTGGGTCCCTCGGGGGCTTCGAGTCGGTGCGGATGGGGCGAGGGGAAGCCTCGGCCCTGGTTGAGACGCTCGGCCTCTGACGGTCGCGCACGGACTCGGAGGTAGGACAACGATGGGTAGCCTCAGTCGTCCAGCTAGATGCGCGGTCGGCGAAGGGCGAGGAGAAGCCTCGGCCCTGGGCGAGACGCTCGGCCTCGGTGGGATGTGCTCGGCCTCGACGGTCGGACGATGAGGGGAAGCCTCACTCGTCCAGCGGGGTGCACGGTCGGCAAGGGGCGAGGGGGAGCCTCGGCCCGTTGATCAGATGTCTTCCTGCGTAGACGAGAACGCTCGTCAGGGGGCCGGACCTTGGTTCCGGCCAAATCCCCTCCGATGCCTAAGTCAGACAGAGATCTGAAAGAGGAGGCCTGGCGGAGACGGTTCGACTCGTGAGGAGATCGGAACGGCGTCTCACGGCGCGAGCGGGGGAGGAAGGAGATGGAAAGGAGGAACTAGGTCGTTGATGGAGTACCTTAGGCTTTAGATACCTGAGATGCGGTCCCTTTCTTCGTCGTCCTCCTAGCCTTTTTGTAGAGTCCCCAGCGCGATTACCTCTGGCCCACCTCCCTCGCCCGCCCTCAATCGTGCCCCCTCAATCCGCCCCCCGTCGCCGCCCCTTGCGCCACGCCCGCACCTCCCCATTACCGTCATTTAGTGGTCGCGGAACCGGGGGAGCGGTTATCGCAGGAGTGGGCGAGTGACCAGCGGGTACCGGGGCCGGGTCGGATCGATAGCGGGGGGGTCCTTTAGTGGGTCTTGTGAGACGGGCCGGTATACGTAGATGGGCTCCTGGCCAGCAATTGGGCTCCTGGGCTTGTGTCTTTTGGGTCTCGGTTAAATAGGCGTAACAATTGCCCCCATCGGTCGAGTTGATTGGCCTCGGCCGGTTCGGCTCGGCCGATGTGACTTCTGCCGATTTTGACAAGCTCGCCAGTCGATGCCGACTCATTTAGTAGTCGTCATCATGAGCTAGCTCGTTCGATGCTTTTTAAGGTGCGGGTTTCGAAGCGCCGTCGGCCTTCAGACGAAGCCACGTGTAGCTGCAAGCTTATCCCCACCGCTCGCGGGGTCGTCTTAAGTTGAGAAGCTGAGGGGTTCGTGAGCCGACATCCCGTCGCTTTCTTCTTTGCGCCGATCCCTATTCTGCCTGAGCTCTGCCTCATGTCGTCTTCCTCTGCCACGGGTTCGGTTCGGTCGGAGCGCGATGCAGCTCCAGGTCCGGCGAGTGGCGCTCCTTCGGCGATTAGTCAGCACGGGGATGATCTTTTAGGGGTGCCCCCAGAGGTCTTGTTGTGGTCTTTGTCGATCTGCGCCACCGCCATCGGGAGCATGCGCTCCGCCTACTTGCTTCCGCCCTATTCGGCTCGTGCCCCCGGGGCTGACGAGCGGGTCTGCTTCCCTGGCCCCAACGAGGTCGGAGTACATGAGAAATGCTTCCGCTTCGGGCTTCGTTTCCCGCTCCATCCTTTTATCGTCGAGTTCCTTCAGGCCCACAACGTGTGCCTGTGTCAATTCTGTCCCAACGCCGTCGGGCTCCTCGTCGGGTTCGTCGTTATCTGCATGCTGAAGGGTGTGGCGCCCTCTCTTCGCCTCTTTGCCCATTTCTACCGCCTGAGCCACCACCAGTCGGGGGCGTGGATTTACATCAGCGCCCGCCCGAAGATGTCCCTGGTGCTGGGGTTGCCGAGCTCCCTGAAACGCTGGAAGGGGGAATACGTGTTCGTCACATTTCCATCGAGTGTACCCTTCCCGGTTCGGTGGGAGGCGGCTGGTGTAGTCATCCTCGATCTGGGGGAGCCGACGGTTGCCGAGCAGCAGACGGCGAAGGACATGCTGGCGATTCCTGCGAGGGAGCGTTCGATCGATGCCCTCTTTAGCGACCACAACTTGCGCAAGACGGTGTGGCCCCTGGGTAAGCCTCCCCGAGTGCTTGCCATTCGAGGTCACCTGGGCTCTGCTCGGTTTCTCATCTCTTTTTTGAATGCAGGTGGGTTCCCTCTCGGTCCTTCTCCTGCCAGCGCTCTCGTGCAGGTCCCCAACCCGAATCCGCGCAAAAGGGATCATGTGTTGGAGGTCCGGAAGAAGCAGCGGGCTGTGACCGCGACCGGAGGCTTAAAACGGAAGAAGGTGTCGTCTCCCTCCCCCCTTGCTGGGGTCTTCCAAGAGGGTCTGTGAGGGGGTCGAGGGGGTCGAGGTCCAGCCGACTGATGATCGACCTCAACCCACCCCCGTTGAGGTTGCCTGGCCGTGGGCCGGCCCTTCACCTCTCCCAGACGGCACTCTCCCTGACGCCTACAGTCGGTATCTTGGCGCGTTCCGTTCTGCTCCTGGCGAGTTCCCTTCGTCAGGGGAGGGTCTTCTTCGTCCACGCTTCCCAGTGGGGGAGAAGGAATCGGTGTTCTCGAGCCGCGGAGCCGCCGCTCGAGTGGCCGAGAACTGCTGTCTCCCTCCCGATCAGGCGGTGTTGGACGGAGTCAGAGGTGACTGCTTGGCCACCTTCGTGATTCAGGCTGGTCAACAGGTAGTGTGTTTCTGCTTACCCTCCTGCTGTTCTCGTTGTCTTACCTTCGTTGCCTTGGTGCAGCTGTCCTCAGTGGGCCTCTCGATGAGGCGCCAATTCGTGGTTCTTCCCAAAGCCAAATCTGATGCCGGGCGGGGCCCTGAGGCCCCCGGCGAGGAGGAGTAGGCAGGTCAGTTGGAGGAAGCGCGGGTCCAGTCCCTGGACTCCCGCGTAACTGAGCTGTCCTCTGCTCTGGAGGTGGCGGACCGGGAGAGAGCCTTGGCTCTGGCTGCGAAGTCAGAGGCCGAGGCGCGGCTCGCCGAGCTTTTGAAGGGTGCCGCCGCGTCTGGAGGAGCCGAGCAGATCCCCAACCCCGCTACTGCCTCCGAGGCCTTGGAGCTCTCCGACCGTCTGGAAGCGGCGGAGGAGCAGGCGAGGGCCCTTGCTGCCCAACTTGGCGAGAAATCCCGGGAGATCGAGAAGGAGAGGGCGGAGCACCAACGCCAGATTGAGACTTTAGAGGCTCGGATGCGTGGGCTCGAGGAGGTGGATCCGGCCCGGATCGCTCAGGATGCCGTGGCGGAGTATGCCACCTCCTTTGTGGAGACCGCCTTGTCGGAGGCGTTCGAGAAGGGCTTCGCCCGGTGCCAGTCCGAGATCCAAGAGAAGTTCCCACTCTCGGGGGTCAACTTCGGGGATCTTCAGGTGTATCCTGCCGTTGAGCAGGGTGGGGGGGGACCCTAGCGTGCTGCCAGCCTGTGGCCCCGCTGGTGCCCCCGGAGAAAAATGAGGGAGGGGAATGCCCCTCGGCCTCTTCATGCGCCTCTCTGTATATCTTTTTGCTTTATCTGGAAAGGAATGAATTCAAAATAAATTTATTTCATAGGAAATGATACATTTATTGAAAGTACTTGCGCAAATGTTCCGTATTCCAAGTGTGAGTGAGAATCCTCCCCTCCATGTCGGCTAGTCGGTAGGCTGCGGGCCCGAGGACCTCGACGACTTTGTAGGGTCCCTCCCATCTAGCCGCGAGCTTCCCTTTGCGAGCGGTATCAGTGTTGAAGCCCGCTTTTCGGAGGACCAGGTCCCCAAGGTGGAAGCTTCTCCCCCGCACTCGAGCGTTGTAGTATCGGGCCACCTTCTGCTTCTGGCGGACGATGGTGGCCAGTGCCTGCTCCCGTCGCTCGTCGAGGAGCTCCAGATTGATCCCCAGGCCCTGCGAGTTTCGGTCTTCGTCAAAGTATTTGAGTCGGAGAGATTCTTCACCCAATTCGACCGGTACCACTGCCTCAGCCCCGTAGGTGAGCATGAACGGGGTCTCGCCAGTGGCCTCCTTGTGGGTCGTCCGGTAGGACCAGAGTATCCCGGGGAGCTCTTCTGGCCAGTTCCCTTCGGCGTCTTTCACTTTCTTCCGGAGGGGTTCTCTGATGCACTTGTTGGCCGCTTCCGCCATCCCGTTGGTCTGGGGGTGCGCTACTGAGGCGAAGAGGAGCTTGATTCCCCATTCTTCGCAAAAATCTTTAAACCCTGCGGAGTCGAACTGCTTCCCATTGTCTGTGACGATGGCCCGTGGTACTCCGAATCGGGAGATGATGGAATTCCACACGAAGCTTTTCGCTTTCTTCCACGTGATGGTGGCCAACGGTTCGGCCTCGATCCACTTGGTGAAGTAGTCCACTGCCACGATCAGATGCTTTCGCTGCCCTCGTCCTGGTTTAAACGGTCTGAGGATGTCGAGCCCCCATTTCGCAAAGGGGATGGGCTCACGATGGGGATGAGCTCTGACGGAGGAGTCGAGATGTGGTGGGCATACCTCTGGCACTCTTGGCATCTCTGGACGTAGCTTGTTGCATCTTGGTTCAGGGTCGGCCAGTAGTATCCCTGCCTCAAGATCTTCTGCGCGACTATCTTGCCCCCGTGGTGATTCCCGCAGATCCCGTCGTGAACCTCCCGTAGGACATAGTCAGCTTCCTGCTGTCCGAGGCACTTCAGGTATGGGAGGACGTCCGTCTTGGTCCAGCGTCTTCGGTAGAGCGTCCCTTCGTGGATCACGTATCGGAGCGCCTTTCTCTCCAGGGTTCGGCGTTCGTCCCCATCGGTCGGCACCTCTCCATGAGTGAGGTATCGGATGATCGGGTCCATCCAGTTGGGTTCTCGGTCGATCGCCATCAACTCGTGCTCCTCCGTGCTGGGGGACGACAGGTTCTCCACGTAGATGGTGCGGCCCAGCTCCTTTGGCGAGGACAAGGCCAGCTTCGACAACGCATCCGCCCGCGCATTCTCTGATCGTGGGAGGTGCAAGACTTCCACGTCCTTGAACTTGGACATCTCTGTTCTGGCGACATGGAGATATCTCTACATCGCCTCCTCTCGTGCCTCGTATCTCCCCAAGAGTTGGTTGACAATGAGCTTCGAGTCGCTGAGGAGGCGGACGGACTTGGCCCCGAGTTTCAGGGCCAGCCTCAGGCCGTTAATCACTGCTTCGTATTCCGCCACGTTGTTCGTGGCTGGGAACTCGAAACGCAACGCGTATTCTACAATGTTCCCTTCCGGAGATCGGATTGCAATCCCGGCCCCGCCTCCTGACTGTGTGTCCGACCCGTCCACATAGACTATCCACGCTCCTGGATCCCCTGGCTGAAAGTGGTTAGCCAAGAGAAATGACAGGGGTTGAGCAATTACCGTCGCCGGGCCTTCTTCCTCCGGGGGGCCATTTCCTTGCGTTGTGCACTCGGTGATGAAGTCGGCTAGGGCCTGCCCTTTGATGGCCGCGCGCGGTTTGAATCGGAGATCGAACTCGCTCAGTTCCACTCCCCAGTTCAGCATCCTTCCCATTCGATCGAATCTCTTGAGGTTCTGCTCCAGTTGCGAGTCGGTCAGGACCAGTATAGTGTGGGCCTGGAAATAGGGCCGGAGCCTTCGTGCTGAGAGGACGAGGGCGTACGCCAGTTTCTCCATGGGCGAGTATCGCATCTCCGCCCCCTTCAAGATCCGACTCGTGTAGTATACCAGCCATTGCACCCCGCCGTCCTCCCGGATCAGCACTGAACTCACAGCTTCCTCCACGCACGCCAGGTAAAGGCTCAGCGACTCCCCTTCCCGTGGTTTGGACAGGAGAGGTGGGCTGCGGAGATACTCTTTGAGGTCTCCGAAAGCCCTGGAGCAGTCTTCGTCCCAAAGTATCGTCTTCCGATTGTCTGGAGGTTCTGCGATCGCTTTCCTCAGGACCTTGAAGAAGGGGAGCGATCTTTCCGCTGATTTGGAAAGGAATCGCCCCAAGGCTGCGATGCGCCCGTTCAGCCGCTGTAGCTCTTTGATCGTCGTCGGCTCGCGCATGTTGATTAGCGCCTCGATCTTATCGGGATTAGCTTCAATGCCACGGTTAGTTATCATAAATCCCAAGAATTTGCCAGATCTTACCCCGAACGTGCACTTCGCGGGATTGAGCCGAATGTGGTGTCGCCGCAACCGCTCGAAGGTCTCCCGCAAGTCGGCGATGTGGTCTTCTGGACGCTTTAACTTGACAAGCATGCCGTCGACGTAGACTTCCAGGTTCCTCCCGATCTGGGAACTGAAAACCTTGTTGACCATTCTCTGGTAGGTGGCCCCCGCGTTCTTCAAGCCAAAGGGCATCTTCTTGTAGCAGTAAGTTCCCCGGTCCATCGTGAAGGCTGTTATCTCTTCGTCTCGGGGGTCCATCTGGACTTGATTGTATCCGGAGTAAGCGTACATGAGCTTAGCATCTCGTACCCCGAGGCGTTGTCCACCAGGTGGTCGATGCGCGGCAGGGGGTAGCTGTCCTTGGGGCAGGCCTTGTTGAGGTCACTGAAGTCCACGCACATTCTCCACTTCCCGTTGGGCTTCTTGACCATCACCACGTTCGACAGTCATTCCGGGTACCAAACCTCACGTATGAAGCTGGCATCAAGGAGGCGCTCCACTTCCTCGGAGGCTGCCTTCATCTTCTCGCCGCCCAGGTTGCGCTTCTTCTGCCTAACCGGCTTGAAGTTGGGGTCGGCGTTGATCTGATGGACGATCACCTGGGGGTCTACGCCGGGCATGTCTTCCGGTGACCAAGCAAAGATGTCCAAGTTCGCCTCCAGGCATTCGATCAGCTGATCCCTCAGGTCCTGGCTCAGTCCTCTCCCGATCGAGACGAACCGGCCCTCGATGTCCGTGACCGGGATTTGCTCCTGCTCCTCTGTAGGGGCGGGCCTAGGCCCATTCCTCAAGTCGAGCGTGGCCATCCGGTCGGCTAGACGATCCCCGGGACCTTCCTCCGCCAGTTGATAGCAGGTACTCGCTCTCCCCGCGTCGCCTTCGACTTGCCCCATCCCCCCGGCGTTCGGAACTTGATAGTCTGATGGAGGGTCAAGGCTACCGCGCCGACGGCGTTGAGTAGGGGTCGGCCGATAATCCCATTGTACTCCGACCCGATCCCCAATACGATGAATTCCACCGCCAGGGTCACCGAGTCCGGTGCGTCTCCGAGGGTTACCGGGAGATGGATCGTGCCGATGATGGGGGTGGAGTGACCCGTGAATCCAACCACGGGACCCGAGCGAGGTCGTAAGTCTTCTTTCCGCCGCCCCATCTTTTCCAGGGTTGACATAAAGAGGACGTCACAGGAGCTGCCGGTGTCGACAAGCAGCCGTCGTACCATGGTAGTGTCTATGACCACTGACACCACCAAAGCCACGTCCGAGCTGCACGCCGTTACGGACGCACTCGGTCTCCCGACCGGTGGGGAAGGGGAGGGCTTCCCGGCCCTTTCCTCACGATCCTCCTTGCGTCGGGCCTGTGCCCATTCTCGCCAACGATGGCGGGCCCTGTCGCCCCGCGTCAGGGCCCCGCTTTCCTTTCGCCGAGATGAGGGAGGTCGCGTCATCGCAGATGTGGTTTGTTTCTTCGTGGGACAGTTCGTTCCCACAGACGGCGCCAGATGTTTCAGAGTGTTTTCTCACTACAAAGCGTTGACCGTGGATAACCCGGTCAACGTGGTCAAGGGGCCCGTTTGGGTCCCTCGGGGGCTTCGAGTCGGTGCGGATGGGGCGAGGGGAAGCCTCGGCCCTGGTTGAGACGCTCGGCCTCGGACGGTCACGCACGGACTCGGAGGTAGGACAACGAGGGGTAGCCTCAGTCGTCCAGCTAGATGCGCGGTCGGCGAAGGGCGAGGAGAAGCCTCGGCCCTGGGCGAGACCCTCGCCCCTCGCCGACCGTGCACCCCGCTGGACGAGTGAGGCTTCCCCTCATCGTCTGACTGTCGAGGCCGAGCACATCCCACCGAGGCCGAGCGTCTCGCCCAGGGCCGAGGCTTCTCCTCGCCCTTCGCCGACCGCGCATCTAGCTGGACGACTGAGGCTACCCCTCGTTGTCCTACCTCCGAGTCCGTGCGCGACCGTCCGAGGCCGAGCGTCTCAACCAGGGCCGAGGCTTCCCCTCGCCCCATCCGCACCGACTCGAAGCCCCCGAGGGACCCAAACGGGCCCCTTGACCACGTTGACCGGGTTATCCACGGTCAACGCTTTGTAGTGAGAAAACACTCTGAAACACTGTGCATACACATAAGAATGATGCGTATGTGCATTTTGGTGTATAAGAGCAGGTACATGAGTATTTCTCATGTGTGGATGTGTACGTGTCCGTGGGTGTGGAGCATAAAAAGTGTCATGATTATCCACTTGTGAAGTAGGAGGTTTCCTATGTGGATGAGTGTTGGTGTACATGTAAGCATGGCTTCTCTTTGGGTTTCCACCCTTAGTGGGTTTCTTGCAAAAAGGAAGAGATGGTGAAGTGGTGACTTTTTTGGTAGGTTTGCTACCTATAGTGTCTTTGACACCACTTGTGGATGCACCAGAGGATGGCCTCACAAAGTCTATAGTGACACCACTATAGGAGGTGCGATCATTGGATGCATTTGCTTTTACAAAACCAAGACCAATAAGATGTGTGGTCTGAAATTGGTTTGCAAGCAAATCATCCAATTGTCCTTTTTCCTTATTGAATCTCACAATACGGGAGGACATGAGCTCATATTTCTCTATAAGAGAAGAAATATTGGTATCCAAGGTGGACACCCGTGCTTTGAGCTCGTGCACTTAAGTTTTAAGAGAATCATTCTCTAAACCCAATTGTGTGTGACGTGTAACTAGATCACTATTATCCTTAGGATGTGTTTGATCTAGTTGAGATTTGAGGGTATTCACCTCATTTCTCAAAGTGACATTTTGAGAAGCTAAATTCGCTTTCTCAAGAGTTAAAGTATCAACAATGGTGTCATTGTTGATAATGCATGGAATGGATGAATTGCTAACATTCAATTTCTTTAAGCTAGTATATCTAAGCATTAAAGACTGATATTTAGCAAATAATTTTTCATTAGCAATACGAAGTTTATCCATTGTCACCTCGGTATCATCCACGTCGGAATCACTCTCATCGGAGAGTGGATCTTCTCGTGCCATGAAACACATGTGGGCACTCTCACCCTTCTCATCATCGGAATCACTTGATGAGTCTCCACTTGAGTCATCGAACGTACCTACGAGTCCTTTCTTCTTATCTTTCTTGTTCTTGTCGGACTTGTGGTAATTTGGAGCCTTCCACTTCTCTTTGTTTCTTAGCATTGGGCAATCCCTTTTGATGTGCCCTGGCTTATTACACTTAAAGCAAATAGAGGAAGTATTATTAGTATACTCAAATCTTTTGTTAGAGGAGAATTTACCTTTGCGAAAGAAGAGTTGAAACTTCTTTGCCATTTGGGCCATTTCACCCAAATCCATTTCATCTTCTGAATCTTCACTATCGGAGGATGATGAATTGGTGTTGAATGCCAATGCTTTCTTCTTGGCCTCCGAAGGATTCATCATAGCTCGAATCTTTAATCGGTTCTCCCGTCTTACTTCATAAGACATGAGAGTCCCGATAAGATTCTCAACTGTGTAGGTCTTCAAGTCATTGACCTCCTCGATGGCGATAGCTCTTCTTTCCCATTTGGAGGTCGTTCCCATTATGATCTTCCTTACCTTTTCTGGTTCGGTGTAGACTTCACCAAGAGCTTCCAATTCATTAGTTATGTCGGTAAAACGTCCGTACATGGATGCAATGCTCTCATTTTCCTGCATATGAAACAAATCGAAGTTTTGCACGGCAACATATAACTTTGATAGTTTTACCTTGTTCGTTCCCTCATGGGTAACGACGAGATGGTTCCAAATTTGATATGCACTCTTACATGTGCATATCTTGTTGAACTCATTTGGATCCAACACATAATGAAGAGCGTTCATTGCTTTTGCGTTGTTGAATTCGGCGGATTTCTCGGAAGTCGTCCATTTTTCGAAATCCTCTTCGGTGGGCTCAACATATTCCTTATGGAGGGTTTTCCAACGAGAAGCACTCCTTAGAAACGTCTCCATCCTACATTTCCAATAGCCAAAGTTCGTGCCATTGAAACGTGGAGGACGCACCGTTGATTGACCTTCGAAAAGTGTGGATGCTCCATCACGGTCCTGATTGTTGTACGAAGGCGGCGGAGGAACATTGTTGTTGTTGGATGCCATGCTATAACCTTGCGCTCTGATACCAACTGTAAGGACCCTGGCTATGGAGAAAACACTAGAAGGGGGTTGAATAGTGTTTAAGCAATTTAAAAAAATAGTTACACCAATTTAAATGCTAACCAACAAAATATTGCGGAATTAAAATTAAACCCAATTAGAAACAAATGCAAACGCAAGGATGTTTCATTGGTTCGGATTATCCAAGTCACTTCCCGACTTGTTCCCGGTAATCCTACGTCTCTTTTACCCGGATACCTCCGGATACTCAAGTTAGAACCCTAACTTGAGGTTTCCTTAAAACCCACTTGTAGAAACCCTACAAGTGAAATCGAAATACAATCGATTGACCTTGACTCCCACAACTTGGGAGCAAGCAAACCACTCTCACAACCCGAGAGCAAATTCAAATAACGAAAGTAATGAAATAAGAAAGCAACACTTACAATCACCTATGTCTGAAGTAGAACTTGAAGGAGAAGTGTGTTGTGTGTTGAAGACTCTCTTGGAAGAGAGGAGAAAGCCCTTTCTCTTGACTGCACCAAATGCCAAGAAGATAACTCTGTCGTTCTAGGTTGGAGAGCAAGAGATCAAAGATTGGAATTCTTAGGGCTTTTGGATTTAAGAGCTTTTGATCTTGAGAATGAAAGCTTAAGAGATTTTGCAATAGCCTAGGTAACTTCTCAATAGAACATTAGATACTCCTTATATAGGTTTCTCAAATCCACAAAACAGAATTAGCAAAAACCCTTTTGGAATCCGTGAGAAAAATCTCAACGGATAGAATCTGCGCTCGCGACAGTCGACTGTTGACGAAACTATAGTCGACTGTTGCACAGTCAGTAAGGGTGGTGAGAATTCATAACGGTAACTTACCACGTGGACAATCGACTGATGAAGCATAGACAGTCGACTGTTGAACCAACAGGCGATTGTAAATCCTTCTACAGGCGACTGGCCGTAAAATGGGCTAGTTGAAGAATTCTAGAAATCTTCTGAGATAACAGGACAGACGACTGATGAGGATAAAACAGTCGACTGTTAATCAGAACAGGAGACTGTAAATCCTTATACAGACGACTGTCAAAACCCTTAGAATTTCCAGAGAAGTGAGTCAACAAATTGGCTCACAGACAGACGACTGTTGCAGCATAGACAGTCGACTGATCCAATGGACAGCCGACTGTAAATCCAACATAAGTCAATTGGCCGTAAAAGACAGATCAACAGAGTTTAGGCAAAAGATAGACATGCGACTGATAAACAAAACACAATCGACTGTCACTTGGACAGGCACCTGTGAATCGTTCATGAGTCACCTATGGGAATAAAAACAGGGAAGCCCAAAATTAGTTTGTAAAAGATTGTGTATAACAGGCGACTGTAGAACATAATACAGTCGACTGTTTTTGAGACAGACGACTGTAAAACGTTCAGCAGTCGACTGTTATAAATAATACAAGCACAATCAAACAAGAAATGAATTGGAGTCTAAGGACGAATGATCTAATGATGTCCTAAGACTGAATTGAAGATGTGTGTGAGTGCTCCAACAAAGTCTACTTCTAAGCTACATACTAGAAGAGATAAAAGAAATTTACATTGACGAACTCTCTCTTCTATCCAGAGTATGAGCTTGAAGTCTTCATGGATCTTCAATCATCATCAACAATCATCCAATCCATTTCATTTGCCTTCAATGATCTTTGAGAGTCATCCATTGCTAGTAGATCTTCATAATTAGCTTAGGCAATGGATTAACTGCAAAATAGGGGATTAGTCGCAAATATTTATGTTTGCTCATCATTAACACCAAGTAGGGAGAAGTCCAATACTCAACATTTAATTCCTTTTAGAGTTGGCCAGTCGACCGACCATCTTGCCAAAAGATACATGGAGGAAATCGTGAGGCTTCACAGAGTGCATATATGCATAGTCTCCGACCGTGACACCAGATTCACGTCACATTTTCGAATAAGTTTGTAGGCCATTTTGGGAAATCAATTGAGTTTCAGCGCTGCATACCATCCATAGACAGACGGTCGGTCGGAGAGAACTATTCAAATACTAGAAGATCTGCTAAGGGTATGCTGGATTTTAAGGGCTCTGGGGATGAACATCTATATTTGGTAGAGTTCACCTACAACAATAGTTACCAGGAGTATATGCATAACACTGTTTGCAGCATTGTCTGGGAGGAAGTGATGCTCTCCTCTCAGTTGGGACGATGTAAGCGACCATGAATTGTTAGGACCAGATATGATTGCTGAGACGGTTGAGGTGGTGAGAGTCGTCAGAGATAACTTTTGTATAGCCTAAGACCGTTATAAGCATTGGGCAGATGCAAAGAGAGACACTTAGAGTTCCAGCTAGGTGATCAGTGTGTTTTTAAATATCCCGCCTACATGAAGACTAATCCGTTTTGGCAGACAAGGAAAGTTGAGTCCGAGATATATTGGAACATTTGCGGTCATAGCTCGTGTTGGCGAGGTGGCATATAAGATTGAACTACCAGCATCTCTGGAATTGGTACACAACGTGTTTCACATATCACGTCTCAGTAGATGTATTGGAGATCCTAGTCTTGTCGTTGTCTTATCTGAGACCGAAGTACGACCAGACATAACTTATGACCATCAGCCAATAGCTATTTTGGGCTGAAGGCAGAAGATGCTGAGGAAGAAGTCCATCAATCTTGTGAGGATTATGTGGCACCAAGAATCACCGGGAGAATCCATCTGGGAACTCGAAGATGAAATGAGAGAGAAGTACACTCACTTGTTTGAGTAATGATGTAACACAGTTGTAACCATCTGTAAGATATGATAGAATGGTTCCTCCTTTATTTTGGAATTCCGAGGACGGAATTTATTTTAAGTGGGATAAGATGTAATGACCCCAAAATTTATATACGCATATTAATACGTTTTCCTAGGACGTATAAGTGTTCGTATAAATTTCTGGGACACTTTATATATTTTTCTTTGATTATGTGAGGTCAAAATTATTTTTATAAATTTTGTAACACCTTTTGGATTTATTAAAATGAAGTATACATAGGTTAATACTTGTATTAATGGAGGTATATGGTATATGAAAGGGTATAATTATTTTCCTAAAAATTTTAAAATTCTAAATTACCCTCATTAGCCACCTCCTCATTATTATGTGGAATTAGGAGGATAATTCATACCAACCCTAAGCCACATGGCTAACAAACATTGATTTAGGGAGGATGAGGTGGCTTAGTAAGACATTTAAAAGAAGAGAAAAATCTGAGAAAAATCAGTGGAAAAGAAAGAAAATAGAGAACTATCATCCTCACTCACGCTGAAGCCCAACAAACTCCATGATGCCATTCTCCTCAAGCCAAACCAAACACACCAAAACCCTAGTTCTTAATCCATTGGAGAAGAAGGAGAGCTAAGCATTTAGAGGGTCATCAAGGAGAAGAAGGGCCCGAGAATTTGTTGAAGGACTAGCTCTGGTATGATCTTAACTTAGCTAGTTAGGATCGGTTTTAGTTTTGCAAATTTAAATTATTGCCGATGTCGAATTAGACAGCTGTTGAAACCACACGGTTGTATCAACATATCACACGACCGTGTGGAGGTTGCGTCTTCACCATACTGCCGACTTAAGGGCGTGTGATAGTCGTTTGATCATTAGAGGAGTCATACGGTCGTCAAATGACTGTGTCTATGATTTTTGGCCCACACGGCCATGTCATATATTGACACGATCATGTCGTTCCCTGAGTATGAGAACGGCGTCGACTTAGACGCTGTTGGACCGTTTGAGAGCTATTCGCTAGACACGGTCGTATCCATCTACCACACGACCGTGTGGAACTAAACCCACACAACCGTGTGGTTAGGGACATGGTCGTGTGCCCTTTCTGCTACCTTTGAACCACCCCACCCCACACGACTGTATGGACTCTGCCACATGACTGTATGTGTCATTCTTCTTAAGCCTCCCTATGCCACTCCACACGACCGTGTGGAGAGACAACACGGCCGTGTGGCCCTATATTTGTTCACATTTTGGGAGACTTTGAATTTGATTATTTACCTGATATACTTCTTTTATAATTACCAAGTTGTGGATAAAATATACTTGCTAAACCATGATTTAGTCTTCTTGCCAAATAAGTTATGTTAGAACGACGAACTGCTTAATGTTATAATTGTAATTACCATGTTATGATGGTGATCATATATGGCATTAATTCAGTATATATGTTTAGAACTCATGTTGAATTGTGAAAGAGAAATTGTGTGGTATTGTTCATATTGCGAGCATATTATTTCTATGCAAGTTCCATATGAAATTGAAAATGAAAAGTAAGCAAATGGCAATGTGACTTGAATATGATGAGATGCGACATGTGGTATTGAGACCATCAATGAAAAAGTAACATGAACTAATGAAAGAAAAATTGTGATGAGAGAATTAATCTGGAGACTTCTGTCCATTCTAAAATGGGTGAAGATTAAGATGTGGGTTTTGGGGGGAATGCATGTAAAAAGTAAGAGTTAAGGAGCGGACTCATATTGTTATGATTTTCACTCGCTAGTCACACCCGAAAGGGGGAGTTGACTAGATTTAGATAGGCTGGTGGTGTACTTTTGATGCACCATTAGGTAATTGAAGGTTTTCTCTGTTAGTCCCGATAAAAACCGAGAACTGTCTCACTCCCGAAAGGAGAAGTTACGAGAGGCCCCTCAAGTACTCGTGTCGCTGGTTAAGGTACCACTTTTCACCCACCCTGGGTGAAGTCCAACTCCTTTAGTGTCCTACAATTTACACGAGTTCCCAAATATATAACTGATAACTTCATGAAATTATTTTTACTTGACAAAACATGTTGGCCCCCTGATGCTTGCATTTTACAGTTACTTTGAGCGTTTATTTGTCTTGATATATTCCCGAGGAATAGTTTGTAAAACCCCATTACTTTTGAGATCACCATTTAGATAGGTTGTCTGGTTCTAAAACTAGGTCCGACCTAGTTTAGTTAAGAATCCTACTGGGTCACGAGTTGACATGTCCCCTTTATATTTTCAGGTCATGAGATAGTGACTCTCGAGCAGGGACATGTGTAGTAGTCTACTTCCCCTCCTCAGGTACAGATGTAGACTACAGATGGAGATTTCATCCACTTGGACTTTCCTGGGTTAGACTATGGAGTGCGTTGTAAGGGTATGGACACCGTTTGTGTTTCTTTTAAGGGTGGGGTTTTCTTTTTTTTTACCCCCTTTTGTACTTTTTTTACCCTTGTACAGTTGGAAATATGATGTATCATTATATATTTTAATGTTCAGTTCAGCTTTTCATTCAGTAGTTGGATTTAAATTTTGTTGGAGCACAATTTTTACTATCTGTACTATTCCAGTGAGTCGTGGTGGCCTGCATATATAATATTATTTAAATCATAATTAATGCCTAGTAGTATTTGGATGTTAGGGGCTCGAAGCCCAGTGTCTGGATACTACGGTGGCCTAGTACGTAGCGCGTATTCCATAATTGGAAGTGCGGGGGAGTGGTAGTTGGTTTGGCAAGCACCCGCGGTAAAAACCGTAGATGCTCCTTGCAGCTCCAACAAAATCACCAGTTGGTGCTGTATAGTTTTATTGTAGTGAATAGATAAATTTTTGTTGCATTTATTTATTCATTTATGCAAATATATAAATATATATGTATATATTTAATTTGTTTTAAGTATTCGGGTTTCATATTATATTTATAAGCATCATGAACACACACTAGGGTATACATGTATGTATTTATTGTTAAGCATGTCAAGCAAATTATGAAGTGGCTTATTCACATGAGTAAGCCGCCTTTGTCACTATGAACACGAGTAGTTGTAAGATGCCAGCGGTCATGATGTAGTGCACGATAAGAGCATGAACAATCATGGACTAGCTAGGATGTTTAAAATTTTGATACGAAACACCAAAAATATCTCAAGAATAATCTAGAATTTATGAGGATTTTTTGGATATTTATTGTAGATTTTTTAGAGCCTGAAACAATGATGTTCTGAAGCACAGATTTTGATTGTTAATGACCCAGTTCTGTGAACTATGCGACTCAAATACAGCGGCCCACTGGCCGTTGCACGTGTGGCCCATCGTGATTGTAGGCGACATGTCACGCACACGGTGTATTACAACCGGAGATGTGCATGCAGCGTGTGCGTGTGGCGCATGCTAATCCGGGCGGAAGTGATAGCATGGGTTTGGGGGCATGATTTCTGAATTGGATTTTTATCTGATTCCTATTACAGACCTTTTAGTATTCAAAGGTATTCTCCCATTATTTTTGCAAGGGTTTTGATGTGATTCTTAAGCGGATTTGCGTGAGATTTCATATACAAGTTTACTACTACCTACAGAAAATATAGAGGGCAAACTGAGGTCAATGGAAGGTTGTTTGAGAGAAATTTTCTCTATTATTTTACTCTCTGATTTCATATAAAGTTTGGTTATAATCTTGAACCAAATGTCATAACTCGTTATCCAACAATATTGATGCATTATTGATCCATTCAACTGGAAGTACATTAAGTATTGGGTAAAACTAGTATCAATCTTGGTGTCAGGTGTATGTTTATCTTTTGTTTTTCGTTACTTTCATGTATATTACCATGTTATGAGTTTTGTAGAGAACATCATTAGCTTCATTCATTGCTTCAACGATATTGGAATTCCAATAGATGATTACTTTCTTGATAAGCCAATCAAAAGGGCATAGGAGCCCAAGAGAGGTGATCTCAATCACTCACAACAATTAGTATCAGAGCAAAGTTCATGAACAAGTCTAGGACGATGGTGGGGAGTTCCTCTTCAAAAGGTGGTGAAACTAGAACATCAACTGTTTCGACTTTGCATGAAAATCATATGTGACGTTTGGAAGGGTGCAATATAAAATTTAAAAGTGTAATGGAAAGAAAAACTTCAAGATATATCAATACAAGTGAATGCAATCTTGAGAAAGGATCATGTCCATTAGGTAGTGTATGACTCAGAGACTTTATTGACAGATATATCGAAAACAGAGAAGAGGGAGATAGAGGACTCAATGACGACATCCATCCACCTCAGTTTATCAGACGAAATGATTTATTAGTTGTTCGAGGAGACTATGGCCAATGGATTATGGGAAAAGCTCAAGAACATGTATCTAAAAAGTCACTCACCAACAGGCCAATTTTACTGAAGACTTTCTTCACGTTCAAGATACGAGACATGACCTCAATGAAGGATTACAAGGATACATTCTATGGAATATTGATGAAGATGAGGGCCATTGGATTGACTATAGGGTAGGACACGAGGCAATGATTCCACAACTGTCATTGTTAGAGTGATGCATGATGTTTCTCAACACCATGGTCTACAGTTGGGATACTCTCAGTCTTAAGGATGTGAAGGTACGAATCTACAGTAAGGAGTTGAGATATCAGATGGCAATAGTTGGCTTGAGTAGATGAGATTCAAACATCAATGGCCTATTAACTTCAAGGCAAAGAAATGCGAGAAGCAGCAACCAAAGGAGATCGAAATCGAGGACTATAGTTGCGCCATCATATATTTACAAGAAACCAAGACATTGGAAGGGAGACTACCGAGAAAGGAAGAATATAGATAATGAGAATATGCTAGCATCTTTGTCAATTGTTGTTGCAATTGGGTACACCCATGACGGGTTTAACCCAGAAGTAAATCATAATTATAGTATTATTAAGGGGTTATATGTAAACTAAATTAGCATATGTGGATAATTGCAATTTAAAAAAGTTCAGGGTTCCCAATGCAAATATGGTTTCGAACTACCCTACCGTTGAAATAATTATGTTATTATTTCAACGTTAAGAAACTTCCTCCCCTTAATTCCCATATAAACTCCATATTTCCTATGAGAAAACAATTAATTTGAACAGAACATTTTTCTCCTCTCCCCAACACAAACATAAATAAGAAGAAGAAGAGGTAATCTTGGTGGTGAGAATTTTTGGTTTCCTTCATTGATTCCAAATCCGATCCGATGTGTTACTCCTATATTCCGTTGAAATCTAGGTGATGTCCTCAGTCCTCATCGAAGAGAAAAAACATTGGTATCAAAGGACACACTCAGTCACCTCCCCTCTGACCTTTGCTGCCGTCCTGCCACTCTGAGTGGCGACTGCCCCTGTGATGGGTGAAGGAGGGGGGTCTACGTTGTAGCGAACGCATGAGGGACTCCGTCGAGTGTTGCCTCTGCCCTAAGGGGCTTCGAGAGGCCTTCCATCTTCGTGTTGAGGCCATCGTCCGCCGTTGATTCGGGGGACTTTGCCCGGGGGCTTCGGCCCTCTGCTACCAAAGGCGAACAAGGGGTTTTGCCCCGACGATTGGAGGAAGCGAGCCTCCTCCCTTGCACTCGGATGATGATAGAGGGCTCCACCGTGCTCTGCCTTGAGGGGCACCACCGCACTCTACCCTGAGGGGCTCCGCCCTGTTCATCAGTCGATTGGCCGACTGAGGGGATCCCACCCCTCTACGTTCGATGGAGGATGGATCCACCCCTCCGACCAAGTAGGGGGTCCTCCTTTGGGGCTCCACCCCCTACACCCAAGTCAAGGGGGCTTCACCCCCTGTGGCTGAATCAAGGGGCTCTGCCCCTTGCGCTCGATAAAGGGGGGCTACGCCCCCATCGCACTAATCGAACGAGGGGTCTTTGCCCCTCCCCCTTTGCATTGCATCGGAGAGGATCAACCCCATTATACTTATTATTATTATTATTATTTATTGTTAAATACCCTTTTTTCAAGATCTATTATTGCATAAAAAGATTCTTTTAAAGGAAGAGTTGCAAATAGTTAGAGTTTGCATATATATTTCAGATGGGAAATATTGCAAAAATTGTATTTGTAGATTTATTTTAATGGAAATACTGCAAGTTATTTAATACTCCATAAAATTTATCTTAAATGGAAGCGATGCAAAAAGGTATTATTTGCTTAAATGATTTGCAGAATTTGTTTCAAAAGGAAATAAATTGAACATAATATTATGATTGCATAAAAAATTTAAAGGAAATTTTTTGCAATAATTATAAATTTTGATAATCAATTATTTTGATTAAAATTATTATATTTAAATGGTATTGTTGTAATAGTTATACATCATGTAATCAATTAGTTTTATTATAATATTTTAAATTAATAATTGAAATAAATATGTTATTTCATTTGAAATTTGTTGCAAATGAAATATGGCATATTTTGAATGCATATGTTGCATATTAATTATCATGCATGTTTTTGTAATAAGTTTTTGCATGAGTTAAATGTTTATTTTTCCTAAACAAAACTTTAATGTTATATGTTAACATTTAATTTGGCAAGTTTAGTTTGCTTAGTTTTTTTTATCAGAACCATCCCAAAGTTTTTATAAATAATTTCATAGTAATATCTTATGTAACTATTATTTTTGTAAAGGAATGTGTTTCTAATTAAATTTATAATTTAAATACTATGAGAATATTTATTAAATTAGTGGGAGTAATATTGTGTTCTGTTAATACGATGAGGACTTATATTTTTTTTAAGTGAACAAAATATATGAATATGTTGTGAGTTGAGGGAGGCCTTTGGCCTCCCCCTCAACATCTCACCATAACTCCCCACTAACTTAGTGGGGAGTCCCTTGGACCCCTATTCTCTAATTGAATATATAGAGAGCCATGGCTTGTGCCATGGCTACTCCTAATTTTTGAGATTCTTTCCACTTCTTCTCTAAATTCCTTCAACATGTTATCAGCACGTGTCTTCTACAAATTTTGAGCCAATAAAATTATTCCAGATCCCCTCTAAATTAAACTCCTACGCGAAGGAATCTAATTGTTGTTGCGGCGATCCGTTGCGGTTTTTCGTTGCGGCATTTACTGGGCGTTCTGGAGAGGGGAATTCTATCTTCGGATTTTATATTACGATCGTCCCTAGATCTTTGATCTAGAGGTAAAAAAATTTCGATCTAGTAGACAAGTACAAAATAGAATTTGCTTATGATTTTACCATGTTTTTCTATAAGCTTGTGTAAATCAAATACATTCTGTTTAATATCAAATTTAACTAAAAAATACCCAAGAACAACCCTTCACCTCCCCCCGAAGGGGGGTGTAACGGTCGGTTTTCACTATTCGTAATACGGTTGTGCGTATAGCAATTTCGGGTATCTGATTGGTCTTGTTGCTTTGTGTGTGAGTCGTGTCGTTGAGTCGATAGGGACGTAGCATCTTGGTTGCATCCTTAGCGAGTCAACCCCGACGTGTACCCAATTTGAGATTACGGTCGCCTTTAGACCCCAAATCCTTTATACGCTTACGTGCACGTAGTCTTGTTTGTGCATGTAATTATTTTAGATCTTGTCTGTATCCGAACCCTATAGTGTGATATGCCGTTGTGACCCTCTCTGAGAGTATTAAAATTGTGGTGGTAATTGGGAACGTCATTTCATGAGTCTTTCTCCCACGGTTTGACCCTGCTTGAGAAGACGTCACGGTATTCACTTCTGTCGTGGGGCCTTTCTATTTTTAATTTTGTTTCTCGTCGTCAAAATTGGGATCCTTCTTCTTTGTCTTCTTTCTCTCGTCGTCACGGTCACCCCAGTATTTATTTCACAATTTTTGGGCCTCGTATGACCTACTTTCACCTTTTACCCACTCTATTATAGTTATTTTGACCCTAAGCCTTAATGATTATTTTCCCTAAATTTATGAGTATAACTTTTTCCATCAGCCTTAGCTTGGCCCTCTTGGTTGCATGGGCCGACCCCCTTGAGCCCATCTCACACGCACCCACCAAGTCCTCTTTTCATGTTGATAATAATAACTGAATGACGAATCTTATAATAACATTTCCCCATCACATAGGTTAACCTATAGCAAGGCCTTCACGTGCTGCTGCTCTGATTTCTCCACACACATAATTTCTTTTGGGTCGTACGGCCCTACACCTACTCACATGAAGCCCATGCGTTAGCCCTACTCCTATTTTAATATTAAACCCACAGGCCCCCTTCATTCACGTGAGTACACATCATCCCTAGCAACCATTTTAACCCTAAGCTATAAATAATAATAACATATGTTCACAGCAACCAAAGAAACAAGCCGCCGCCCCTATAACATTCGTTCGCAGTCTTCTCCCCTACCGCCGCCTTCCTCCTTTTTTTCGCACGAAACCGAACCCCGACGTCGCCGTGACATCGTGTCTCCGCCCCGACCCTCACCGTAGGCTATCTCACCTCCACAGACCGCAGCAGCGCCGTCAACAGCGACTGCAAGCGACGCCGCACGTCGAGACCCCCGTCTGCCCGTTCTCGACGACTTCCCCCGGAGATCACCGATGACAACGCCTCCAGGTGCAGATCACGACGGCAGCGACACCCAACGCCGACGACCCTCTCCTCATCCCTGACCTCCCACGTCGCTGCAGGCCACTGCATCCTTGTCATGACCCGCCGGAATCCGCTGCAGCGACAGCTGCAAATCGCCAACAGCTGCTGCGATTCACAGCAGCGCACGGTGGCGCCACCCCCGCGCATCCGACACCCCCGACGGCTTCTCCGACGCCTCTAAAATCCCAAACCCCCATCAGCCAATCCCCACCGCCGTGTGACGCCACTGCCGCTAGAGGTCGCCCCCCCACCTGCAAGCAACGGTGAGTAGATAACTTATATTATTTATGTTTTAAAAACATTATATGTTATAGGTGTTACTGTTAATATGTGCCTAGGTTATCTCAACTTAGGGTTTAATAGGTTGGGGTGCTGTTTTGTAAATAGCAACGGAGGGTTGGGGCTTAATAAAATGTTGTGTTGGCTGTTATAGGCTACAGCCAATGTGGGTTTCGATGTTACATTTTTATTAACCCGTATGTTAGCATGGGTGGTTGTTTTCAGTAGCTAAATTCTCTTATAGGGTTAACTATATCATGTCACTGGGTTAGGGATTTATGTTGTCAGACTATAGAATGTCGTAATTGTTAGTTAGCGAACTTGTTATACTTTATCACCAGTTGCTAAATGATGATCATGGACTTAAATACCTAGGTTGTAAGACCTCTAAATGTCTTGTTAATGAACTTTATAATAATTTATAAAGGATGCTTTCCGGAAAATTCATATGGTTAGTTTCTGATTATGTCCCCTAACAGATATTAATCTAGGATGCTCTGATCAAATGTTATAACTCATTTGAACCAGAAGTTAACTTGGTGGCATTAAGGTTAGTTGTGAACCCGTAGCGAATTGGAGACCTAATTAAAATTAGATCACTAGACGCTTTAGAGTTGCCTAATAATTTTTGGTTCCGTCAACGAACTTATTGAACCCGTATTTTATTGGCCGAGAACCCGACGTTTCGTACCGTTCACGCTACAGGAATCCAACCCCTGACGTCGCTACCCGACGTCAGAATAGCTCTCGCGTCGTGTTGAGGCTGATTGTTGGACCGAGCATGGGAGCTCTGGTCATTGTGAATCCGTGATCAGACGTTGAGGATTGTGATACCAGCACGAATTTCAGGCAAGTGAAACTTGCCAACTTGTGTGTAGGGCCATGCTTTAGGCCACTTCCTTGCTTTTAGCGTAAAAGAGACTCGACAGTGAAATGATAGTTGTACAGTGAAAGAGACTCGACAGTGAAATGACAGTAACTTTAAGATCTAGCTTGACAACGAAGCTAGATCTGTTACCCTGCCATGTCATTCATGCATTGTTATCTGTCATGTTTAAATTCCTTATCTGTACGCCTTGCTACCTGCCATGCCATGACATCCATGCATTGAATGTTGCATTCGTAGCACACGCTACATACTTGTACTTGCTTGTCCAGGCTAGGTGCACCCCTATGCCATCATGAAAAACACTTCCTGGCTCGTGATCCAGAAGCGAGCATTCATGTTCGGGGGTAAGGCCCTAGCTCGATACACGTGGAGGGGTAGGGTTGAGCGACCACTCAGCTTAGGAGTTGGCCCGATCAGCCACTCTAGCTGTAAGGCGTGAACTCTGTGCACGACATGAAAACGTGACTTGTGAATGATAGTAGTTTGCTACTCTTGCCATGTCATGCTAGACACCTGTTGTACTTTACTTTACTTGTTGCACTCATACTTTAACTGCCATGTCATTACATCATGCTAGAACTGCTAGGTTGCTTTACTTTTAGTTTCAGTTTCCTTGCACAAGTCTCTTGTAGAATTGCTTACATGTGCCCCTTGCTCTTTTGGGTGTCACATGTTAGACCCTGAGCCAGATACCGTAGCTGAGTACGTGGTTGTTGCTGACGCTGAGCCTGAGTCCATGTTTGCCCAGGAGGAGTTTGTGGACACCGGTGACCTTGCTGAGTTCCCTTTTGTTTTAGGATTTCTGTTAGTTGTCGGTGCATGGCACCTTTACCTTGTACGTTGTACTTTTGTTGGCCATGCTGGGGCCTTGTAGATTCTTTTCTTTCAGCCTGGTGGCTTTTTCTGTGATGTTGGAACTTATTTATGGATATTCTGAGATTTGCTTTTGTCGCATTTCCTTTTATTATTATCTTTGTTTCGTATCGCATTGCAAGGACCTGTCATATAATGTTGTTTGACGCTTATCGGACTTGCAGCTTTGCAGCTTTAAGTCTGAGCGGACCTACTCACGTCTCGCCTCCATATTTTTGGGAAGCGGGGCGTGACAGGGGGGCTATCTGTCCTCCGACAAGGGGTCTCTGTTCGCCCTAAGGAGTCTTCGAATTTGAAAAGTTTGTGTTTGGAACTGTGGTAGGGACTGCATGTTTTCTTTCGATATTCATTTGTGAAAACATTTTCAAAGCTCTACTGATGTTGATTTTTTTTTAAAATGTCTGTTGACTTGCTGAGATCAATAGTTCTCATCAGACCTCATGACTTACACTTAGGTACTCCTTATTAGAGAGTTGGAATTAAATGCATGAACCCTCTGTTTGTAGCACAATTACCTAATTCAAAATTCAAAACCAATAAAATCGTAAGGTTTGATGGTGTCAGCCTTAGGCATCTTTCTATGCAAATCAGTTTATTTCTAAATAATCAAGAGGTTTAAGTAAAAGAAACACTTTTCTTTCCGACAAACTACATATGAGCAAATTCAAGGAATGAATAGCATATGATAAAAATAAAGGAATTTCTTTGCCCTCCAATGTGAAGGGGCAGATTATGCACCTTGTTAAGTTTTTTTTTAATCAGCTTGTTCCCCGACGGGGCGGGGGGTGTCTGTCCCCCCCCCCCCCCCCCGCGGCAGGTGGGGGGCCCTGCGCCGCCTCCCTCGGCAGGGGGGCCTCTGTCCTCCACGCACCCCTCCCGGTAGGGGGTCCTTTGTGTGTCTGGCACCGCCCCCCATCCGAAGGGAGGTTGACGGGGGCTGGGGTATCTTTTTTCGATTTTAGGGACAGACTTAGGGTTTATGGGTTTTTGGCATTCCACAGCCCAAAAATGGGGTAAAAGGCCCCATTTACTTAATAATTATTTTGGCCTACCAAAAACGCGCATGAAGCCCAGTAATTCCTATTGCAATCTTCATTGTGTTAATTATAATTTTGATTATTACAGTAGTTTAGCTGTTTAATTGGGCCTGAAGCCCAGATTATACATGAAAATAAGTTTTATGGACCTGCAGCCCCATTCAGCTTAATTATTATTCGGGTTTTTCCCAATTGGGCTAGAAGCCCAGTAAATCCAATTGCAAGCTTATTTTGTCAATTAAAATTTTGCCAATAGGCCTGAAGCCCAAGTATTAATGATATTTTAATTTGACTAATTCGACCTGAAGCCAAGTTAATTCAATTGCAATACTTTATTTGTTAGTTTTTGGCAAATGGGCATGCAGCCCAAATAATAATAATATATTAAAATGATTAATATTTATGGGCCTGCAACACCATTCAAAATATTAATTTATTTTAATTCTTTGTTATGAGCCTGTCACGTCATATTGCTAAAATTATACCACTCTTGCATTATTATTAATTTATGGAATATTAGGATGTTTTCAAAATATAATTAACTTAAGGATCCTGCGACCGCTCTGTCGTTAGTTAACAACCTAACGGTGTATACGTCTCCCCGTGGTCCGAGAGATTATTATATTTTCTAGCCGATTTTTCCATTTAATATATGCCTGTGTTATATACATGCGTGGTTGTTTCTTTTGTGCCTGTGGCATTTATAAATACATGGATGTTTATATAAGCTAAAATGTGATTTTTGGGATCGGCCAATTTGATACCCTTTATATTCCTTGCAATTTTATTTTCTTTTTGAGAGAATTTGTAAGTGAGGATTATATGTATTTATGCCAAAGACGGATGTACCGACAAATGAAGACGAAGGCCAAAATTGGAAAATATAGGGACCCATTCTGGGTTTCCAAATTGTATTTTTCTTTTGTTTATGGACTATATATTCGGACTTTGGACTTTGTATTTCTTTGGGTATCTGGCTGATCCCCACAGTTTACTTATTTTATTTTTAATGCGTGAATTTCAATTTTAATTAATTCATGCTTATTTTAAATTGCGTAGATAAATGGCAAAATTAGCAAGCGTCGATTTCGAGTTCCTCGATTCTGCAGGAAAAAATTACCTGAGTTGGCGAGTGGACCTGAAGTTCCACTTGCGTTCGATGGCCCTCCTTGGCTCCATTTTGGTTCCTCCTTCGGCCCCAGCAGTGGCCGATGCTTCTGCTACATCTAGCAGTAGCACTCCTACCACTGTCTCCGACGTGGATAAGGGGAAATCCATAATCTACATTAGGAAACATACAGATCGGACCTTAAAGGCCGAATACTTAACGGTAGAGGACCCAATGGAGCTGTGGACAGCGCTGGAGGCACGGTATAAACATCAAATTGATGTAATATTACTGTGTGCCAGTTATGAGTGGGAAAACCTCAGACTTCAGGACTATTAGTCCGTCGCTGAGTATAATTCTGCACTTCATAATATCACCTCACGCCTGAAGTTGTGCGGTGAAGAAGTGACAGAACAACGCATGTTGGAAAAGACATTTATCTCATTTCAAGAGAAAGATGCAATCCTCATGCTGCAGTATCGTGAACACAACTTCACGAAATTCTCTGATCTGATCTTATGCCTACTTAGGGCAGAGCAGAATCGAGATTTACTGCTAGCCACTCATAATTTACGTCCAGCTGGCACTGCACCTATCCCTGAAGCCCACCACGTTTCTCCCCAGAAGTGGAAAAACAAGAAGAAGGCTAATAATAACAAAGGGAAAGCTGTGATGAAGAATGGACGAGGAGCATCACCTCCGTCCAACAACAACAATACAGTAAAGAGTAACTTCATATGGAAGCAAAAGAACACTGACCAAGTGTCACTTCCTAAGAAGAACTGGGAGGATAAATGCCATAGATGTGGCATGACTGGCCATTGGTCCAGAATCTGCCGCATTCCTCGCCACCTCCAGGAACTATATCAGGCGAGCCAGAAGTCTCTTCCTGAAACAAACTTGGCAGCTGTTCAGTGACCGGCCACCCGGGCGGGCGCGTCTAATCCGCGTCGGATGTGTGCAATGATGCGAATGGGGGTGTGAAATTTAAATATTTGTAACCGCAAGCGCACGGTGTTGAAGTGTGGCTTGGGGGTCGAACTCAGGGAGGCGTGGATGTGCTTGTGTCAAAGAGGATCAAAATCACCCCATGGGCGTGCTAGCCCAGATCGAATGATGGGTTGTCACTGTAAAGGAATGCAAGGTATATACAATATGAAGGAAAAACCCAGGACTTTGGTTTCCACCCCAACGAGCCACTCTCGCCGATATGGCCTACGCGTAGGATGGCGATCAGAATTAGGATCTAATGGTGAGACGTTGCCTCTGAAAGTGGTACCGACATCCCATGGGCCCGATATTCTGGTCGGTGCCCAGGATGATACGTCGGACTTCCTGGGTTCGATCAGTGGGCACTCCCATGTCCATTAACACTGATCGACTCCGGGAGCACTAAGCTCGCAACGATAACTCCCAACGTCTCATCAAGCCGCTCCCGCACGCTAGGATTCGGCGTCTACGCTAAGGGCGAGAGCTATGGCTAGGAAGTCAACCGCCAAGTTTATTCCCCCTTGGCCCAACGGTCAAAGGCGGACTTTTTCCCGCCGATGACAATAAAACACCCCGTGTAACCGTTAGATTCCTAATCCCTATCGATTTCCTATCCCTATGGACGCATCGGGAAGAGCCCACGAAGGGGTTTCCGCCAAAATCCCAGATTTGAGAACCACTCACACATATTTAGTAAAAAGCAATCTAAACAGAAATCGACCGTAAAAATCATGATCAGACAATAGAAATGCAATGGTAGTAAAGCAATTAAGATAATACTAAAGTTTGACAAAGATCCGAAAACTTATAAAAACTGAGAAATTACAGCCGTCACAAAATGAAGAAAACAGCAAAAAATAACCAACTCCCGAATCTGGGAAACCTAGGGCTCTATTTATAGAAAACGACATCACCCGATCGGTTGACAAGTCAACCGATCGGGTGAACCGCTTCGCAGAATTACAGCGCAATGCGGGATTTCACCCGGTCAGGATGAACCGGTCGGTTGGATCTTGGATGCGGTCGGTTGGATCTTGGTAACGACCGGGTGAGGAGACCGGTTGGATCTTCGTGTCTTGGCTGTTGAAATTCAGCTACAGTTGAACTGATCGGGTGAAGGTCACCCGATCGGTTGGCAATCATCTTCGAATTCCAGAGACTTTGAGCTTTTGACCCGGTCACTGAACCGACCGGCTGACTTCTCGAGAGCTCCAAGCTACGTCCGGGTGGTGCACGCGTGCATCACCCGATCGGTTGAAGACGATCAACTGATCGGGTGAGGGGCTGAAAGATGCAATCTTCATCGTTTGACCCCCTGGATCACGCGTGACTCCTCCCGTTGCTCAGGGGACACATGATATCATCGTTTTATGCCCCATAAGCCAGTAAACTCATGCAAAACACGGAAAACACGGAAAAGTGAAAGAAAATAAGGAAACACGAGAAAACGAATATAAGATGGCGGTAAAATACGGAAAAAACACGGAAGAAAACGTGCGTAAATATATGAAATATAAACGCACGTCAAAATCCCCAAAGCTGAACTCTTCCTCGTCCTCGAGGAAGACGAGTGAGAGTAGGAGCTCGGAGAGAGAAAATAAAAATAAAGAGAAAGAAAGAAAAAGAAAACTTTATATCCTAGATCGCCCGTCAGGGTCAACAAAATCAAAAATGACACACCAAGCAAGCAAACGCCAAATCACATCACTAAACCGAGGAGTACGAGTCCAGACAAGTGCCGTGGGCCCACGCGGTGAAGCACGAGTGAGTGTGGTCGTGCGCTAGCAGTCCGTGTCACTATCTACGATGTGCGATAAAGCTCGATATACACAAATCCAGGAAATGACCCAAATATCGATTCGAATTGAATAAGGCGGTGAATATATGTAGCTCAAGCATGCATGAGAATAGAGAGAGAATCGAAACATATCATGCGTCGGGGACTCCACAACTAGGGTTAAGGAAATCACCACACTAAACCCTAGATAATAGCTAAAAAGTTCCTAAGCCAAGTGTTTTCGAAACCGAAGGGGGTTGAGATGATGTGGAGAAGAACACTCGGTGCAAATTCTCGCCTTCCCTTTATTCTCGGCAAGTAGTAAAATATTCACACTGGAATTTTTTTGGGTTTTGGGTTTTTGGATTTTTTTGGATTTTTGGCTATACAATTTTTTTTTCTTTTTGTTTTTTTTCTTTTCTTTTCTCTTCTTTTTGGGTTTTTCTTTTCTTTTCTCCCTTTTTTTGGATTTTTGGGGTTTTAGCTATACACATGTGTACTCTCCCAAGTGGGAGAACGGTACACGACGAGGGGATTTGCACCAAGTAAAACAAAAAAGAAATCGGAATCTAGACACTTGGGCAAAGGAAACTATTCTCGCTAATTAGAGCATGGGCTAAATGGGTTATCCTAGTCCTTAATTGTGGAATCACGACACATGCGAAATGAAGCATACGATATGTATATAATCATGCATACAGAAACAGGCAAGAGAGGCAAATACCGCATTATTCATATCGACTCATGATAATCTAAGGGTCATTCCTGGATAGGTATATAAAGTAAAATCACAAAGCAGAAGCACACCAAACAGCTAGGCACGACACACGACTCACAAAAAAGCTAAGTGGACCCACGATGCGTGAAATGCAGGGGGGACTCGATAGCCTAGGGTTAGTGAGTGTGATTATCGATGCTATGCTAGGTGTGTGTGATTTTGTGGCAATTCATCATAGGGTTCATCTCTAGGAGAAAGAGATAAAAAGAAGAAAAGAAAATTTAAAACACGATGAAAACGGCACAAAAACGAAAAAGAAAGACTCAAGTGACGCACAAAGTGCGACTCCCCCAAGCTGAAGCTTGCATTGCCCTAAATGCAATAAGAGTGAGTACGGGAGGGCAATGAAAATGGGGGGGGGGAATGCGCACAGATACAAAAAGACACAAAAAAACAAGAAAAACACAGATACGAAAATGAAAATAAAGAAAAATCAAAATCAAACCACACGACATAAAGATAGAAAAAGAAAGAAAAAGATGAAGGAGACACGACACACAAAAATAAAACAAGCACACACACAAACAGAAAATAAAACACGACGACGCAGCAAAATAGACATCCCCCAAGCTAGACATGACAATGCTAGCAATGAAATATGATCGTGAAAGTGCAGAGATATGCAAGGGGGATGTCAAAAAACAATGTGAAAGGAAATAAAAATAAAAAGGAAGCGGTTCGACAGGTGAATGAGTCCTCCCCCTAGCAGTGGTAAAGCAGGGCCCTACAAAGACAGATGGGCACTAGAAATAGGGGGGACAAAAACGGGATGGGAAAATATCAAGCAGAGGCACCACCCTCTGGGGGTGGTGATGGGGGCCTGTACTGGGGACTAGTAGTGGTGGGGGGGTGGGATGTGAAGCTCGGAGACACCGGGTGGGTCAGTTCGAATGTGGCGAATGAAGCTTTGAAGAAAGGGCAGGTCTCGGTCGACGGACTCCTGAGTTATCCTACCACCATGTCTAGCTAGGAGGATCATGGCAGCGAATCGGTCGGCTTGGTCGTCGTCTTAGAATGACGGATCGCCAATGTAAGCGGGGGAAGTGTGGTGTGGTAGATGAATTGGTGGTGGTGGATTAAGCAGGGGGTTATGTGCGACGAGCGCGACGAGTGGGCCTAGGGTTGGAAGAGCTGGCGTCAGTGGGCTTAGCACGGCAAGGAGGCATTGTGCAGGAGTCGTGTGTGTGTGTGTGTGTGTGTGTGTGTGTGTGTGTGTGTGTGTGTGCAAAAAGACGATGAAGACACACAAACACGACCAACGAGCAAAATGGAATATTTGGGGAAAAATAAAAATTGAGCTAAGGAGAGAGTTTACCCAAATGAGATGAAGATCGTGCTCGTAGACGCCCCAATGCTACTCGATACGAGCACGTGTGAAGCCGCGGTAATCTCTTCAGCAAGTTTCGAAATTGGGGGAGAATGGGTGAAAGTTAGGGTTTTGTGTGCGGGTGGAATCGAGGAGGATGGAGAGAAATCGATGGAGAGATGGATAGGGAAGGGGGGTCGATTTGGATTGATTTTGGGGAAGAACGAGGTCAGGCGCAAGAGGGGGAGTCGAAGCGTCGGTCTGCGATTCGAAAATGGGTGAGGGCAGATTGAACGGGTGGGGGCGGCCATTTATATGGATTTAAGTCGAACCGATCGGGTGAGTTGTCACCCAATCGGTTGACTTCGTGGTCGAAAAATTTGGCTGAAGAGTTGCTACAGGTGAAACGATCGGGTGATAACTCACCCGATCGGTTGGTCGCTCCACAGATTTTCCCGAAAGTTTGGGGTTTCTCACCTGGTCCCTCAACCAGTCTCGAATCTTGTCACCCAGTCGGTCGACAAATCCCTGAAATTTTCCCGAGAGTTCCCCCAGGTCACCCGGTCTGCTCACCCGGTCTCTTCTTTCTCCACCCAGTCGGTTCATTGAGTTACAGATACGGCTGTTAGCTGATACATCCCAACCGATCGGGTGAGTTATCACCCGATCGGTTGGGGTCGTGTCTTCTGCAAAAACCCAAAAATCGCCTAAGTTCCACGACGGAAGTTCTTGCTGCTGGATTTATTTATAAAAATAGATAAAATAAAGTTGAAAATAATCCTAAAAATTGAAACAAAAGTTTAGAGCATAGGTTGCCTCCCATGAAGCGCTTTTGTTTAACGTCGTTAGCTCGACGCCCGTTGATGATGTTCATGGTGGGCGATACGGGTGATGCCCAAAATCCGGCATCTCTTCAACTCCAGAGCTTGTGGCCATTGGTGTAGTCGGTGGCTGTAAAAAGATTTTCTCAACTGCCCTCCCTTTGTCAACAGGATCCGGGGGCTTCTCCCTCAAATTGGCGTCTACCGCCATCTTTTTCAGGATCCGGACCTCATCGCCGGTGAGGTCCATGGGTTCTTTCCCTTTTCTCCTCGTAGGAGGAGACTTAGGGAATCCGGGAGGGATCACATGTCGCGCGACCGCCTCAGTAGCAACTTCATTCTTTGGGGAGCCAACTTGCTCTCCAAGGTCCCCCAATCTATCGGGGGGATTCCTCGAGAGCACTTCCCAAGCACTTGTTTCAACAGCTTTATCTTCTTCGTTCTCCAGCATACTGATACTAGGATCGTCCGGGGGATTTGGATGCTTCATCGACAAGCCTAAGTCAAATTCGACTCTTTCCTGGCCCACATTGAGGGAACGCTTCCCATTCTTCACGTCTATCAAAACTCCGGCGGTTGCCATAAAGGGCCGTCCAAGGTTAATTGGGGTATGCTTGTCTTCCGGCATGTCCATCACTACAAAATCAACCGGTACATGTACTCCTTTCACATCGACGGGGAGGTCGTCCACTACTCCCACCGGGTACTTGACTGAATGGTCAGCAAGTTCTAATGTCATGCCGATGGGCTCTAAGTCTCCCATCCCTATTCTCTTGTACAGCAATAGGGGCATTAAGCTTACGCTCGCGCCTAGATCGACGAGCGCCCTCTGGATTTGCACTTCCCCAAAGAGCAAGGGATGGAGAAACTTCCGGGGTCCTTGAGCTTGGGCGGATTTGCGCGCTAAATGAGCGCGCTGCACTCCGCCGTTAACACGACCTTCTCTTTTCTAGATCCCCGTGTCACCAAGTCTTTCAGAAATTTGGCATATTAGGGAATTGTCTCGAGGAAGGGTATTTGTAAGCTCAGATCTTTCACCATGGCAAAGAATTTTCCATACTTCTCATCGATTTTGGCTTTGGCAAGCCGTTGTGGGAAAGGCACAACGGGCTTGAACACTCTTAGGTTCCCTTCCTCATCCTTCTTCTTCTCCTCTCTATAAACTCCCTCCGGAGTAGTTGGCTTTGATGACGAAGCACCGTCGTCAATTAATTTCTCATTTGGTCGTTCCACGACCAATGGTGCTTCCGGTCCTTTGGGGGTCTCTCTCATAGGTATTTGCGTTCCGCTCCTCAAGACGATGGCGGACACGTTCTCATGCTCATGTGTGAGCGCCAAGGTCCGATTTACCCCCCTCGGGTTCACCTCAGGCTATGGCGGTAATAAATTCTGCGGTCTCTGAAGGTTCGCCACTTACAACCCCAGCTGGGTCACCTGATCAGTGAGGACTCTTTGTCCCATCTCCAGCTTCAGATTTATTTTCTCCTGATTGGCGATGTATTGAGTCAGGAGGGACTCAACCGGAGAAATGGCCCTCTGCTGGCCGTATTGCTGCTGGGTGGACTGCTGATTCCTAGGAGCATACTGTTGATACTGTGGTGGAGGTTGTTGCTGCTGAAATTGCTGCTGCTGAAACTGTTGCTGGGGCCTAGCCGGCTGATATACCTGATGTTGTTGCTGCTGATATGGCGCCCGATAACTAAGGTTCAAATGATTCCGGTTGTTTGGAGAGTAGGCCGGATTTGAGTTGGTTCGTGGTGGAAAAGGCGCATTCCCTGTAGGATTGTAAAATAATGCGCTCGCCTGATCCAACGGTGGTGAGATGTCACCACCGTCGAAGTCTCCAAAACTTCGGATTCCACCGCAGCAATCTGTTGTGTACCGGCTCCACCGGCGCCTACCATCAATGCGGAGATCTGGGTCGACAGCAAGTCAAACTTGCTTGACAATTTGTCGACGTCTTCGACTCTATGGATGCCCCCAGATCTTGGTGTGGCTCTCTCGTCACACCATCGCTCGTTGTTAGATGCCATATTTTCCAGAATCTGTCCGGCATCTTCTTCGCTTCTTGACATGAAGGACCCTCCAGCCACGGCGTCCATGGAAGATTTTAAATCGTCACTCAACTAAGCGTGGATGTGCTTGTGTCAAAGAGGATCAAAATTACCCCATGGGCGAGCTAGCCCAGATCAAATGATGGGTTGTCAAAGAGGATCAAAGAGGATGTGCTTGTGTCAAAGAGGATGGGGGTCGAACTCAGGGAGGCGTGGATGTGCTTGTGTCAAAGAGGATCAAAATTACCCCATGGGCGAGCTAGCCTAGATCAAATGATGGGTTGTCACTGTAAAGGAATGCAAGGTATAGACAATATGAAGGAAAACCCTGGGACTTTGGTTTGCACCCCAACGAGTGACTCTCGCCGATACGGCCTACAGGTAGGATGGCGATCAGAATTAGGGTCTAATGGTGAGACGTTGCCTCTGAAAGTGGTACCGGCATCCCATGGGCCCGATATTCCGGTCGGTGCCCAGGATGATACGCCGGACTTCTCGGGTTCGATCAGTGGGCACTCCCGTGTCCATTAACACTGATCGACTCCGGGAGCACTAAGCTCGCAACGATAACTCCCAACGTCTCATCCAGCCGCTCCCGCGTGCGAGGATTCGGCGTCTACGCTAAGGGCGTGAGCTATGGCTAGGGAGTCAACCGCCAAGTTTATTCCCCCTTGGCCCAACGGTCAAAGGCGGTCTTTTTCCCGCCGATGACAATAAAACACCCCACGTAACCATTAGATTCCTAATCCTTATCGATTTCCTAGCCCTATGGACGCATCGGGAAGAGCCCACGAAGGGGTTTCCGCCAAAATCCCAGATTTGGGAACTACTCACACATATTTAGTAAAAAGCGATCTAAACAGAAATCGACCGTAAAAATCATGATCAAACAATAGAAATGCAATGGTAGTAAAGCAATTAAGATAGTACTAAAGTTTGACAAAGATCCGAAAACTTACAAAAACTGGAAAATTACAGCCGTCACAAAATGAAGAAAACAGCAAAAATAAACAACTCCCGAATCTGGGAAACCTAGGGCTCTATTTATAGAAAACGACATCACCCGATCGGTTGACAAGTCAACCGATCGGGTGAACCGCTTCGCAGAATTACAGCGCAATGCGGGATTTCACCCGGTCAGGATGAACCGGTCGGTTGGATCTTGGATGCGGTCGGTTGGATCTTGGTGCCGACCGGGTGAGGAGACCGGTTGGATCTTCGTGTCTTGACTGTTGAAATTCAGCTACAGGTGAACCGATTGGGTGAAGGTCACCCGATCGATTGGTAATCAGCTCCGAATTCCAGAGACTTTGAGCTTTTGACCCGGTCACTGAACCGACCGAGTGACTTCTCGAGAGCTCCAAGCTGCGTCCGGGTGGTGCACGCGTGCATCACCCGATCGGTTGAAGACGATCAACCGATCGGGTGAGGGGCTGAAAGATGCAATCTTCGTCGTTTGACCCCCTGGATCACGCGTAACTCCTCCCGTTGCTCCGGGGACACATGATATCATTGTTTTATGCCCCATATGCCAGTAAACTCCTGCAAAACACGGAAAACACGGAAAAGTGAAAGAAAACAAGGAAACACGAGAAAACGAATATAAGACGGCGGTAAAATACGGAAAAACACGGAAGAAAACGTGCGTAATTATATGAAATATAAACGCACGTCATTCAGCCACCAATATTGTTCACTGCAAAAGACTTCGAGAACAACGACCTGCTCGATTAAGCTTCATCTTTTATCTATGCATTTAAAATTCAATGTTGCTTCATCTTTAATTTGCTTAAGTACGAACGTTTATTTTGAATGACTTTTTCATTGACTTAAATAAAATTTCGTTTTACTTATAAATGAAGTATGGAATATTGTGGACAGTGCCTCATTGTACTGGTGTAGCATTGATATTGCTCCCACATACAACGAGACTATAAGATGCAAATTCTCCTCTTAAACATATAGGAAATCTCCAATTTTCAAGGATATTTATTTTAAAGAAAATAACTTTAAAATTGTGGATAATATATATTGAATATTAATATGTAACTCGTCAAGAGAATGGCCAGAAGGCCATCTACTTACGATTTCATTGTACCCCCGTCGGGCCCCTATAATTACAGATATTCATCCTATAGAAAGCCAACTCAACTAAGCACCAGAAGTGCCTTTCTTTGCCATAGTTTTTAACTCTGGCAAAATGGACTTGGTCATCCTGGATCAGCGATGATGGACGCATCATCAAATGAATCCATTGGAGAACCTGAAGATTCTTCAAAAGGTTTAGTTTTCTTGTCCCCATTTGTCATAAGGGACAACTAATAGAGAGACCTTCCCTCCTGAAAGTGGATTTAGAGTCTCCTGGCTTCATTGAGAAAATACATGGAGACCTTTTGTGGGCCTATTCACCTCGCAAATGGCCCTTTTTCGGTACTTCATTATTGTACTGATATATGCATCTACTAGATGGTCTTATGTGTGCCTTTATATTCACTCGCAACCTAGCTTTCTCAAAAGCTTATAATGTGGATGAATTTACTACACATATCATTCAAGACTTCTGCCAAGCAACTGACATTAAAATTGAACATCCTGCAGCATGTTCAAACTCATAACGGGTTAGCAGAGTCTCTGGTAAGAGACTCCAATGGATTTCACGTTTATTGTAAAATCGAAGTTGCCTGTTGATGTTTAGGGACCATCACACTGCATTGTGCATCGCTTATCACGATACGGCCCGCTTGTTGCCATATCTTATTGCTGATGCTGCTTGCTTATGGTTTACCACCAAGTCTTGATAAATGTGAATTTGATGAGCAAAATCTCATTGAAATAGGCATGCAGTCTAAAGAAGCATGAAGCTTCTGAGACAATATTAAGGGACGCAAAAGTCCTCATCTCGTTATGATCCGCATACTTTTTCTGTGTGAAGTTGAGATCCAGAAGATCCTTCACATTCAGACTAAAGTACATCAATTGAAGGATAAATTTGCGGACAACCAGAAGATTGTTCGTTCACACGTCCATGTTGCCACCACGCCAGCTAGGATTGACATTCCCAAAGATGTATGCAATCCACCGACAGCAGAATTGGCTGTACCTCAATTGAAAAGAGGATGCCTGCCAGGTTCAAAATATAAAATTCCTCAAAAAAAGAAAGATTCCTGGATATATCAAAATAATCCAACCACATGATGCTGAGCTCAGACCAGCATCCTCTCCCCTCCTAATTTCCCCTGCAGAGGAAACAACAGGAGAAACATCATTATATTACGTACGTACTGGAGAGGTACTGGACAGATATAGCACAGTCGTCGTCGACGGTTTTTCTTTCGCTATTTCTGTGCACGTCGCTGAATACGACGATGACGTCTACCCACTTTTCTATAGTGTAAACGCATAGAATAGCCAAAGTGGGATGAGGCAATAAGAGTAGAGCTGGACTCACTCTTGAAAAGCAAAGTCTTTGGACCAGTAGTCCATACACCTGAATGTGTAAAAACCTGTGGAATATAATTCGGATTTCATAAAGAAATTGAAATGAAGGAAATGTGATCATTTTCCTACTAAGCCTACACTTCTCTGAAAAAGCCAATACATGCAGCTTATGGACGTTGTGACTGCATATATATACATCAATATAGATATAGAGATCTATATAAAACTTCCAGAAGGGTTTACTCAAACCCCCCCCCAGAGATGAAAGAGAGACGTAGAAACGTCTTCTCCATAAAAGCTAAAAAGATCATTAGTTAATCTTAAGCAATATTCTGCATGTGTATCTTCTTCGAAAGATCGTTGACAGGATTTGTGATATTCGTTGTATATGTGGTCGACTTAAAGCTAATTGGATCTCCTGCAGAGACCATTGAGATATCAGATAGCTTTAAGCATACCTTGGAAATGAAAAACCTAGGTATAACAAGGTATTATCTCGGCTTATATATTTAACACCTTCGCGGTGGAACCCTTTAGTATCCTTCATGCACCTGGAGTTTATGAAGAATGATGTCCATTTGCAACCTATTAAAAATGGATGCTTATTTATGACACCTTCCAGTAGCTGGAAGAGGGGGAGGACATCCTAGGTCCCGATGAGCCTAGCTCTAGTGTACTTGTTACACTTCTTTATCTGGCCAACTGCACGTATCTTTGATAGAAAGTCTCCAGTAAAGTTGTTAACCAGATACAGTGTTGTCCTGGAGAGCAACACTGGACAAAGGATAAGCTGCTTCTGCGCAACTTCCAAGGGTCAAGGAATATATATCGCATATGCAGGTTTAAAGATCATCGCGATGACTAAAACACAATAGGCCATCCACCTCCTAAATATCTACACATCATCCTCCAATGACTACATCTTCTGAGAAGCTCATCATCCAAGAAGCAAGTATTGAAAACGCTCAGCCAGGTCCAACAGTACCTCGCAGACATACTGAAGACTGATTCAATAAGTTCTTTAGTGGCGTCATCTACCAAACTTCGAAGAGCATTCCACTCCAGAACGCCACTGTTTTACTATAACCGCTAGATGAGTGAAACTTGTATAGATGAGTGATGATTGTATTTTCTTTCAGAACATGATGGATGTATAGATGAATAGGAGATGATTGTATAGATACATAGGAGATCTGTAAGCCTGAAGCTTGTACAGATCAGGGGGAGTCCCTCAATAGTTGTACTCTTTTCCCTTAAGCTGCTGGTTTTTCCCACTGGGTTTTTCACAGCTAAGGTTTTAACGAGGCAACCACAGTGACTCTGGATCCAGAAGTATCCACCTCATTGGCATACTGAATCCTGAAGTATTCATATGCTTAACCCAAGGTAATGGAGAGATGAGGGGGAGTGTTGTGAGTTGAGGGAGGCCTTTGGCCTCCCCCCCCTCAACATCTCACTATAACTCCCCACTAACTTAGTGGGGAGTCCTTTGGACTCCTATTCTCTAATTGAATATATAGAGAGCCATGGCTTGTGCCATGGCTACTCCTAATTTTTGAGATTCTTTCCACTTCTTCTCTAAATTCCTTCAACGAAAATATATTGTAGCGAGATTCTTTAATATAATGATGAATTTTTAGTTATGGATGATGATTGGGAATTTAATGAACTTTCGACTCCATACTATTAACTAAATCATTATAATTAAAGATTAAGTTGATGGCAAATATATATATATAATTTTTTGGCATAGAACTAATCTTATGATTGTTTCTTTATTTCAGTTATTACTAAACCAGCCTACATAATGGCTCCTACCAAAAACATAATTTCCGACCTTAATAAAGGTGATCGTCTCAATGGAGACAACTTCAATGTCTGGAGTTTTTGTATCAAATATATCTTGGACGAACAAGAAGTCATTAAAGCTATTAATCATAAGTTGGAAAATCCTGGTGAGGGAAACACTGTCCAGCACATACGTGTTGAGACTTACAACAAATGGAAGAAAAAGGATGCAGCTGCAAGTGGTATACTTGTAAGCTCAATGAAGGATGACTTGGCTTGTGAGTACATGGACTATCCTACAGCCAGTGAACTGTGGAAGGTTTTGAATGATAAGCAGGGAGGAACTTCTCTGTAGAAGTTGAGGAAGCTTACCATTAAGTTTGAGAGCTCCAATCAAACTATCAAGCAACATCTCTAAGAGATGTCAAGAATGATTAAGGAGCTGCTGCTACTGGGTGGAACCTCACTAATGAACAACAAGTACATGATGTGATTTGCTCCTTGACCAGTTCCTGGGAGCATGTGAAAGTAAACTTGACACATAATGCAAGTGTTAAAAATTTCGATGATGTGGCATATCACGTGGAATTGGAAGATGAATGGTTATCTTTCCTAAAAACACGTTCTCATTTCTACGTCACTGAGTCAAGTTCCAGGGAAGGTAACTTTAAAAGGAAGAGGTTTTGGAAGAAGAACAAATTCAAGGGTGCAGCTTTGCAATTCAAAGAGCCAAGGAAATTTGATGAGAAGAAAAATAACAAGATGAATGTTAATAAGCTGAGATGCTTCAACTCCCGTCAGAAGAGATACTTCGCTCAGGATTGTCCTGAGCCAAAGAATGTAAATTCTGATTCTTCTTTTATGTCTTATCATAGTGCATGTGTCTAGCTCTATTATGATCATTGAACTTAATCCTTGGTGGGTTGTTGATTCAGGAGCGACAGACCATATAGCCAGAGACAGAGACTACTATGTGGAGTATCGTCGTGTTCCTGTTGGAATAAAATGTGCATATGTGGGCAAAAACAACAAATTAAGGGTAAAGGGAGTCGGCACATGGAAAGTGGAATTGCGTGGAGGACGAACTTTATTATTACATGATGTGTTGCACACTCTTGATGTTAGGTGAAACTTGGTTTCTGTAATTTCCTTAGCCAAGTTTGGATTTGATTTGTTGTTTGATCAAAATGGTTTGCAAATAAGTTTGTATAATGAATACTATGCATCTAGTACTTATTTTAATGGATTGGCATTTCTTAATACTAATACTTGTTCTTTTAAATATATGTTAACCACCTCTACTTCTGAATCATATGACAATGATGCATTGTTATGGCATGCTAGACTAGGTCACATAGGAAAAGCTGGGATAGAACGTTTGGGAAGAAGGTTTTTTTGGGATCTCTTACTGAAATAAATATTACTGTATGTGAACCATGTCTACCAGGTAAGATAACTAGGAAACCATTTGGTATGGCAATGCGAGCTGACTCTCCATTAAAAATTATACACTCTGATATTTGTGAACCCATGATTATGAGGGCAAGGCATGGTGTCCCATATTTCATTACATTCAGAGATGACTACTCTCAATTTGGAAAGGCATACCTTATATTCCATAAATCCGAAGCGTTGGATTGTTTTAAATTTTTTCTCAATGAAGTATAGAATTAATTGGATAGAAAGGTTAAAACCTTAAGGACAGATTAAGGAAGAGAATATCTATTAAATCAATTTAAGGATTTATGTAATGAAAAACGGATTCTAAGACAATTTACTACTCCTTATACACCTCAGCAAAATGGTTTGTCTGAGAGAAGGAATAGTACGCTCTTAGAAATGGTTCGATGCATGATGTCACAAGAAAATTTACCAATTAAATATTAAGGAGATGTATTGTTGACAACATCACATATTTTGAACCTAGTACCCTCCAAATCGATTCATAAAACCCCATATGAACTTTGGACTGGTAGAAGTCCAAACTTGAGTTTCTTAAAACCACGGGGATGTGCAGCTTATGTACATGACACTTCTCATAAGCATGGAAAGTTGAGACCCAGATGAAAGAAGCGTATATTCATTAGATACTTTGAACACTCAAAGGGTTATGTTTCCTTGGATGAGCAAAGACGGCACTATCACGGAATATGAATCAAGGGATGTCTCGTTTTTAGAGGATATGTTCCATAAACAAGGGGAAGTCAGAAATGAAGATGATCTCCATGAGTTGGAAGATCTAGACTTTGTGCGTATAAGGTCATTTAAGGTGCAAGAGAATAGTTCTCAAGAACCAAAAGTTAGTGGCAGTGGTATGTCCGAAAGAGAAGTAATTCAAAATTCTCAGCTTAATGACCCAGTTGGGAGAGGTAAAAACGGTTAAGGATTCCTGAAGTAGATTTGTGATCGGAGGGGAAGCCCTAATTGCTGTAACTCAAGATGACGAGGAACCTCAGAGTATAGAAGAAGCTCGATCTGGTCATGATCGAGATTATTGGAAGAAATCTATGGAGGAAGAGATGGATTACATGAATGTTAACCAAGTTTGTGAATTGGTTAACTTACCGCCTAATCGAAACATAATTGGAAATAAGTGGATTTTCAACATAAAAAGAAAGGCAAATGGATCCACTTAAAGATATAAAGCTCGTCTAATGGCAAAAGGATATACCCAAAAGGAAAGTATATATAATGAATAAAAATTTTCACCAGTCGTTAAGTTTACCTTTATGCGTCTTATACTTGCTTTAGTTGCTCACATGGATTTAGAACTTCACCAAATGGATGTTAACACAGCATTCCTAAATGGTGAACTAGATGAGGAAATCTACATGGTTCAACCAGTATGTTTCATTGTTAAAGGCCAAGAAAATAAAATCTGTAAATTACAAAAATCTATATATGGCCTTAAACAAGCATCTCTGCAATGGAATCAGAGGTTTCATGGAGTTGTCACCTCATTTGGTTTCAAAATGATCGAAGAAGACCATTGTATTTATGTGAAGCAACATAAAAACAAATTGGTCATCTTGAAATTTTACATAGATGTCATTTTGTTAGCTAATAATGATATGGAGTTCTGTTAACCATAAAAATGGTTATCATCAAACTTTGAAATGAAAGACATGGGTCAAGCGGATTATATACTTGGTGTAAAAATCCAGAGAAATCATTCTAAAAGATTTCTTGTGTTTTCACAAGAAACATATATCAATAAAGTATTAGAGTGATTCAATATGTTTAAATGTAATTCCGTTGAAAATCCAACTGCGAAAGGTGATAATCTAAGTCCGGATGGTTGTCCTAGTACGGCATACGAAAAGAGCAAATTGTCAAGAGTGCCTTACGTAAGTGCAGACGATAGCTTAATGTATGTTATGTACAAGGCTGTGAAGAAGATCATGAGATATTTAAAGGGTACAGCCAACTACATTTTGTGCTACAAAGGTTCGTCCACCAAAATGGATGGCTATACTGATGCAGACTAAGGGGGGAGATGTAGGTGAGAGGAAATCTACATCAGGATATGTTTTCTTGCTTGGAGATGGGGCCATTTCATGGTGCAGCAAGAAACAAACTTGTGTATCTCTATCCACCATAAAAGCGGAACTTGTTGCTGCTTCACTAGGAGTCCATGAAGCAATTTGGTTACAACAGTTCCTACAGAATTTGGGTGTAAAACAAGAACAATAATTGTCTACTGTGACAATCAAGCTGCTATAGCTTACACCAAGGACCCAACCTATCATTTTGTGAGAGACATTGTGGCTGAGAAGATAATTTCTATCAAATATATATTTAAGCACAAAATGGTTGTTGATCCTCTTACTAAGCACAAAATGGTTGTCAAGGCTCTGGGATTGCATAGAAATTGAATATATACTCGTGATTGTACTCTGTAAAACGGTAAATTTGTTCAATTAAAATTTTTCTACTTCATTCATTGCTATAATGAATTTTTACTGAAAGTATGTCAATAGGCATGAAATTATAATGAATATTTAATGTTATTTGTTAAACATTTATTCAGAGTACCTACGAAAGTATGCCAATAGGCATGAAAGATTGGCCTTCTCACACAAGCAATCGCCTCTGAAATTCTAAGTGAATGAGCAGGGATGAGACTTGATGCTCTTTGAAAGTCGCCTTGATTAAGTTTCAAGATGAGGTCATTATATATATATATACAAACAATGACCGATATGAACTAATTCCCCAAAGTTCATCTAAGCTTATTCATAAGCCAGACACGAATTTTTGGAGCAATTGATTGATGTAGAATTCAAGGTTAATTGTATGAGTACAATTAGCAAGAGTCTAAAAGGTGTTAGATTTAAAATACTTAAAAGACATACGTAATACATCGTTGCATGTGATTCTTACCACATGTGCTGGAATCGACCATAATGGGAAGTGAGAAAGTGGATCCCTGCCTTTCCACCATGTAAGTCCCTAGAGGATTTGCTTCGTCACAAATGCCCTTTGACTAATTGACTGATATTCAAAATCTCAATCTTGGTGATATCTACTTTAGCATATTTTTTATGACCACGAAATATTCGTCTAAAAGGATATGTCTAGGAAAGCAAATAAGTTAAGACTTAGAATATTCAGTGCAAAGAAAATACTAAGTTTGTTGATATAAAGTTTGATGATCTCATAGGCTGGCCAATCTATGTGATTAAGAGACATCAATTTGAAAAATATTTAAGTATTTCCTCAAGAGTAAATTATTACTAAGAGGATCATGAATACTTAAATTGATATAACAAATTAGACCTAAGGTTTTATAAGCGACAGAGAAATTTTAGAGGATCGAATTTATAATGGGCAGTTGTGTATCTCTAACCAGAGCACAACAAGATTGCTTATATTTGTGTATGGGTGGCAAGACCAAGTTACCAAGAATAAAGTATTCTTCACATGTTGTTTTTGTAACAACAATCCCATCAGTGCGAGTGGGAGATGTTGGAATTGGGTACGCCCATGACGGGTTTAACCTAGGGGTAAAATCACAATTATAATATTATTAAAGGGTTATATGTAAATTAAATTAGTCTTTATGGATAATTGTAATTTACAACAGTTCAGGGTTCCCAATGCAAATATTGTAAGGACCATCTGCTATGAGAAAAACACTAGAAGGGGGTTGAATAGTGTTTATAAAATTAATAAGACAATTATGGCTAATTAAACTCCTAACCAACAAAGATGCGGAATTATAATGTAACAACAATGATCAAGCAAACACAAGGGCGGTCAAGGGTTCGGATTACCCAATTCAAACCTGACTTGTTCCCGGTAATTTTAAGCCCCTAACACCTGGGCTACCACCCAGATACTCAAGCTAAAACCCTAGCTTGAGTTTTCCTTTCAACCAACTTTTAGCAACTATACAAGTGTAATCAATACACCATTGATTTCATTGAATCCCACAACTTGGGATCAAGCAAATCACTCTCACAAACCGAGAGTAAAACAAAATTACGAAAGTTATGAAATTTGAAATAACACTTACAAATCACCTATGCCTATGCCTTCAAATCACTCTCACAAGTCACTTACAAATCACTTATTTGAAATAACACTTACACTTACAAATAACACTTACAATAGTAAGTTACCGTTTGAATTGTCACCTATGCCTTGAAGGAGCAAAGTGATTGGAGCGTGTTTGATCTCTTCCTAGAAGAGAGATTAGCCCTTGCACTTGTCTTCACTAAAGCTAAAGGATGTGAGTTGATTCTAGTTAGAAGACAATATGAGATTTGGAATTCTAGGGCTTTGATTACAAATGAAAGCTTGAGAGAAATTAAGCTTGAGAGATGAATGCAAGAATGTCTAAGAAACTCTTAATGGAACATTAGCATGCCTATTTATAAGTCTCAAACCCTCAAATGAAATACCCAAAGACCCCTTCAAAATCCATGTGGAAAATCCCAACGGATAGATTTTACAGGCAGGACATGCGACGGATGAAGAACGGACAGTCGCATGTTGCACTGTGTCAGAGGGTAGGTGACAATTCAAACGGTAACTTACTACGTAGGACATGCGACTGATGAAGGTTGGACAGGGACCTGAAAACAGACATGTGCCTAAGAAACCTTCAACAGGCGTCTGAGTGGCAAAGTGCGAATGTTGATAAATCTCAAGAATTCTTGGAAGTAGGGGCATGCGAATGATGTGGTATCCACAGGCGCATGTGCTATGGGCAGGTGACCGGAAAACCAACGTCAGTTGTCTGTGTGCACAAGGGCACAAGTACGAATCTTGCCAAAATGAATGATCTGTGTAAGGATGGACATGTGATTGATGTGGTACACATAGGCGCATGTGCCATGGGCAGGTGACTGTGAAACCAACATCAGTCGTCTGTGTGCATGAGTGTGTATTAAGTATTAGTGTTTCATATCAATGTTATTTTGATGATGATCACAACATTATGTTGTTGCTAATGACTCTCTTGTTTTAGTCTCATAGTGAACATTTCAAGAATATCATTTTTGGAGACTAAACACTCAGTGCAAGGATGGACATCAAGAGGAGAAATGCCAAAGCTTGGACTCAAGAGGTGCCAAAGCTTGGAGATGATGGAGAGCACCAAGGCATCAAGATTGAAGCCATAGACTCTAAGAAAAGCATGTAATCCATGTATTATTTCATTTATTGTTTTTCTCTTTTTGAGTCTAGGTTTAATGTAATGCCTTGATAGATAGTCTACTCATTCATGCATGTGCATTTAACCATCTTAGTGAGCCTTAGGATTATTATAGAATCCAACCCAATAGGTTCATCTTGCCCAAATACACAATTGGAGTCTCGGGCTCTCCAACAGTCGCCTGATGAAGGTTGTACAGTCGACTGGTGATTCCAGGCGCATGTCGAGCCTTGTACAGTCGACTGTAGTGCACTGCTCAAGTCAACCTTTTATTGACTCATACTTGAGCTTATGGAACAGTCGACTGACGGTCAATTTACAGTCGCCTGTCTTCTAACAGTCACCTGTGAATTGTTATACAGTTGACTGTACGCAACTTGCATTGTCTGGGCTTCATCCCAATTTGCAAGTCAATCGACTGTTGCAGTTTTTACAATCGCATGTCCATTTGACAGTCGCATGTACTTTGGCCATCAGTTGTCTGTCTTCATACAGTGTGTAAGTTGCATCTCTTTGTTTATTTCCATCTTCTGCAGCAGTCACCTGCTGAAGGATTTACAGGCGCATGTCCTGTATACATTCGACTGTGTAGTCTTCATCAGTTGACGGTCCTAGCTCAGATTATAGCCGTTCGGATTTATTTAGCCGTTGGACAGTCGATTATCAGTTGTTCATCAGTCGACTGTGGATGACATTTTTTCCCAGATTCTAGCCGTTACATCTTTTTGTTTTTGGCTATTTCCTTGGGTTTTGAGAGTTCATATAGGGTTCCTATATATATGAGAGGGCAGAGTTCTTTAGAACTTCTTGATGATATTGAAAATTATTAGAGTTTAATTAAGCCACTCTCAAACTCTCTCATTTCCCTCTTAGAGCTCATTCTCTCCTTCATGCATTGAAGTCAAGGTCAAGGGAAATCATCCAAGTGCATTCCAAGAAAATCTCATCACTTGGAGATCCTCTTCCATGCCGTACATTCATTAATGAGTAAGTTCATCTCAAGGCATAGGTTATTGTATTTGTTTTACTTTGTGTTTCTTTGAAATCCTAATTCTCTTTGTGGAAATTAGATACTCTCTTTGTGGGAATTACTCTCTTTGTGTGAGTTTGGTGTCCTACTGTAGGTCTAACCCTAATTCTCTGTGTGGGAGTTAGTAATTCTCTGTGTATGAGTTAGTAATTCTCTGTGTGGGAGTTTGACCCTTGTGTAGTGTTGGTTTGGTTCTTGTGTAGAACAAAATCTACTGTGTGAGGTATCTCTTTGTAGGATTGTATTTACTTTTCTGTGTGGGAATTATAGTGAATATTGGTGCGGCTGGACGTACCCAAGTTGTGGGAAACCAGGGTAAAATCTTGTGTTTGCATTTGGTTTGATTGTGATGATTAATTCCTCTTGCATTTATTATTCTGCATTTGCAAGTTAAATTTTAATTGCACAATTTATTGCCATTACTCTATTCACCCCCCCCCCCCCCCCCCTCTAGAGTGTTTGTTGTAAGTATTGCAAGTAGACGGTCCTTACAATTGGTATCTGAGTGAGGTTATAGCATACTGCAACGATGGTATTCAACGCTACATCCACGTCTCATGAAGAAGGTCCATCTATTGTTCGACCCCCGCTCTTCAACGGAACCAACTACCCAAGTTGGAAGATCATGATGATGATCTACATGGCGGGTCAAGATCTATGGGACATCACGGAGCTGCCATTTGAGAAGCCTTCTAATCCTGCAGCTTCAAGGATAAAGATGGAGAAGGACTCCATCAAATTCAATGCGAGGGCAATGAATGCATTCCATTGCGCCCTCACTGCAAATGAGCAACCGCATCTCCATGTGCAAAATGGCCAACGAAATTTGGCATACTTTGGAGATATGTCATGAAGGGACTTCAAAGGTAAAGAAATCTAAACAAACTGAGTTAGATCAAAATATGAAATGTTTAAGATGTAGGAAGGAGAAAGCATTTCAGAAATGTTCACAAAGTTCACAAACATCGTGAACACTTTGGAAGGACTTGGGGAGGTGATTTCCCAATAGGATCGTATGGAGAAGATCCTTGACTCACTCACATCTCATTGGGAGTCAAGGCCAATGGAATTTTGGAGTCAAATGACATGTACAAATACACCATTACGGAGTGCATTGGGAATCTCTTGGCGTATGAAGTGAAGCTTCAACACAAGAAGGAGATTCAATCATACAAGCCCTAGAAGCCGGAGAAGAAAAAGGGGGTTGCATTCATTACCGAGAAGGAGCCAATCGAGTGGAGAAAGAAATTCCATCGAGAAGCCTCGAGTTAAGAAGATGGAGAAGAAAATGTTAGCGATGATGATTTCATCGAGCTTGTCAAGCAATTCAAGGCATTCCTCAAAGGCAAGCAAGGTAAATCTTTGTCAAAGTTTGCATCCAATTCTTACAAGGTTCCTATTTTTTACACTTGCAGTGGTAAAGGTCATCGCTATATCGAATGCCCTTCCAAACCCTCCAAAGTTTACTACCAATGTAAAGGAAAGAAACATTGGAAAGGCAAGTCCAAATTCAAGAACCAAAAGAAGGGACTTGTCGGCACATTCGATGACTCGGATGAGGATATATCAAGTGACGAAGAAGTAGATGATAAGGAGAAAGCTCACGTGTGATTTGCGGCATTTGATGTCTCTTCGCTAATCTCCTCTAGCTCAAGTGAAAGAGAAGTATAGGCGTGGCTCAACCCCAATGAGGAAATGTGCTTTATGGAAAACGGGAAGAGTCGTCGTCAAACTCTAGCGAGGAAGAAGACGATGAAGAAATCGAGGAGGAAAAGATATCATACGAGGAGCTCGAATATCGTTTCGACATGGTCTCAGAATGGGCTAGTAAGTGCACCAACTCTTACAATAAATTAAAAGCTAAATATAAGGATGCTAAGAGTAGGTTGCATGGACTAGAATCTTCTAGTATAAACAATAATGATATGCATATTTGTGACACTAGTGAGAGAGACACAATTCTCTCTCAAGTTAAGGAATTGAGCATGTCAAATGATAATTTAGCAGATCAAAACCTTAGCTTAGAAACTCGCATTCAATAACTAACGTTGAAATGCGAAGAGGAATCACGTAAGCTCAAAAGCTTTGTTTATTCTAGGGATTCACTCCATAGTTTGCTTGAAAAACAACATCCAGCAAACCATAGAGGAGGTTTGGGGTATATTCAAAATGTAGTATCCAAACCCACCTCTAATTCCTATTATGGTGCAAATACAAGAAATATTGCAAAAGCACCTAAGAAGAATCACCATGCTTTCTTGTATAACATTAACACCAACAAGAAGCATGTAAATCATAAGGTAATAAGGAAGAATAAAAATCCTTCATTTTTTGCTAAGAAGCAAAATCCTCATTCTATGCATGCTATAAAAATATTTTCTACACCTAAGAATGCCACATCCACCCCTCTTGCTAAGGCAAAACCCTTGTATAGGAATTCCTTGAGTCTTTGGATTCCTACTAAGGTTAGTGTGCAAGAGAGGGATAGTTTCATTAACTCTCTAGTTAGGTATGTGATCACCTCATGTGATTACATTAGGAAATCAAAGTCATCTTGGGTTTGGTTCCCTAATGTTTAGGTTCCTCACACACATGCATATTGCATGGGTATTGTGCTTAAATGTTTATTTTAGCATACCCATTATTTGTTTGTGTTTCATGATTTTGAAAATATTTTCAAATTTATTTTTCATGAAAATAGGGACCTTGGGGATACATTGTCATGCATGCATTCATTGATCCATATATATGACAATGGGGGAGTTAATATATTGTATATTTAAAATAATTTTAAAACATATTTTGACTCTCATTTCGGGGTATTTTTGATATCAATGTTTACATTTGGTTAGTTTTGGTCTCAAACTCAACCCCTTGGATATTGCCAACAAGTTTCATGTTATACTTTGTTTTGGCAATGTCATTGTGTATCAATAAAGCTTGATTTTTCCATATCTATTGCTTTGATACACTTTAGGCACGTGGCTCCAATTATGAGCAACAATTGGTAAAGAGGATTATCTTTCAAGATTCTTTTTCTACAATTGTCTCAATTGTTAAAGATCATTTATCTCCTTCTTTACAATTGGTATTAGATCCTAGAAGTCAAAAATTTAACTATTTCTATGATCTGGGGGAGCATATGATAGTGATTGATACCCACTAAATTTAACATGTTTGGTATCATACATCTCTTTAACTCTTGCATATTGTCACATCTTTAATTAGGATGTCAAGGGGGATATTATTGATATCCACCTTTTTAACAATGACAAGGGGAAGAGAAATATGTATTATGTAAATCTTGTATGTCATACATATGCATTTGGGAAGAAAGATATATCTATGCGGGGAGATATGTGGGATTATGTAAACTATTCATGTGTGCATGTTATATAATTATTGCAGTTGGTTTATGTAATCCATGCCTATTATATGTCACCATGGTTTCTCATTATTTCATTTGGTATAATGAGTATTTACAATTGTATATCTCATTTTACTATTGGTGCATATAAGTAGGGGGAGCTCATTAGCATTGTGGTTTACTTTCTTTATGTTTACATAATATGTGTCATCATCAAAAAGGGGGAGATTGTTGAGTATTGGTGTTTCATACCAATGTTATTTTGATGATGATCATACCATTATGTTATTGCTAATGACTCTCTTGTTTTAGTCTCATAGTGAACATTTCAAGAGTATCATTTTTGGAGACTAAACACTTGGTGCAAGGATGGACATCAAGAGGAGAAATACCAAAGCTTGGAATCAAGGGGTGACAAAGTGTGGAGATGATGGTCTACACATTCATGTAAGGATCCTGTCTATGGGGAAAACACTAGAAGGGGGGTTGAATAGTGTTTATGCAAATTTAATAGGAATTTATGCCAAATAAAATGCAATCCAACAAATAGTGCGGAATAGAAAACAACCCAAAGAGAAACTCACGCAAACGCAGTTATGTTTCAAGGGTTCGGATTACCCAAGTCAACTCCCGACTTGTTCCCGGTAATCCTACGTCCCTACCACCCGGATACCACCGGATACTCAAGTTAGAACCCTAATTTGAGGTTTCCTTAAAACCCCACTTGTAGCAACCCTACAAGTGCAATCGAAGACAATTGATGTCCTTGACTCACACAACCCGGGAGCAAGCAAAAACCACTCTCACAACCGAGAGCACAATTCAAATAATGAAGTTATGAAATCTGAAAGCAACACTTACAATCAAATATGCCTTGAAGTAGAACTTGAAGGAGAAGTGTGATGTGTGTTGAAGAACTCTCTTGAAAGAGAGGAGGAAAGCCCTTTCTCTTGACTGCACCAAATGCCTAGAGGATCAATCTTTGGTTCTAGGTTGGCGAGCAAGAGAATCAGATTTAGAAATGCTAAGGGCTTTGGATTTGAAAGCTTTGATCTTTGGAAAAGAAAGCTAGAAAGATTTTTGCAATGAATGAGTATGTAAGTTGGTAACCTTCCAATGAAACAGTAGAAGCACTATTTATAGCTTTCTCAAATCCACAAAACAGTTTAGGCAAAAACCCAATCAAAATCCGTGAGAAAAATCTCAACGGATATAATCTGAACTCGCAATAGTTGACTGATGAACAAAACACAGTCGACTGCTGCACAGTCAGCAAGGGTAGGTGAGAATTCATAACGGTTACTTACCACGTGGACAGTCGACTGATGAAGCCAAGACAGTCGTCTGTAAAACCAACAGGCGACTGTACATTCTTCGACAGGCGACTGGCCGAGAGAAGAGTAAGTTAGAAGAAAACCTAGAAATCTCACAAGATACAGGACAGACGACTGATGCAAGGAACACAGTCGACTGTTAATCAGAACAGGCGACTGTATATCCTTAAACAGACGACTGTCACAGACAGGAGGAATTTCCAGAGAGCTAAGTCAAAGATTATACTTACAGACAGGCGACTGTTGCAGCATAGACATTCGACTGATCTAATATACAGTCGACTGTATATACAGCATAAGTCGACTGGCCGTAGAAATCGGATCAAACAGAGTTTGGGCAAGGAGAGACAGGCGACTGATGAACCACTCACAGTCGACTGTCGCTAAGACAGGCACCTGATAAACGTTCAACAGTGGCCTGTGCGAGATAATCAGAGAGGACCCAAAAACTGCATTGTAATAGTCTGTGCATAACAGGCGACTGTAGAACAAAACACAGTCGACTGTTTTTGAGACAGTCGACTGCAAACTGTTAAGCAGTCGGCTGTTATAAACAATCCTAGCACAAACAAAAGAGAAATGGATTGCGATCAAAGGACGAAGTTCTAGAGATGTCCTATGATCGAAAGTAGATGTGTGTGAGTGCTCCATCATAGTTCTACTTCTAAGCTACATACTAGAAGAGATTAAAAAATTACATTGACGAATAATCTCTTCTTTCCATCGTATGAGCTTGAAGTCTTTACAGAGCTTCAATCATCAATCTACGATCATCCAATTCATATCATTTACCTTCAATCACGTTTGTGAGTCATCCATTGCTAGTTGATCTTCATAGTAAGCTTAAACAATGGATTAACTGCAAAATAGGGGATTAGTCACAAGTATTTATGTTTGCTCATCATTAACACCAAGTAGGGAGAAGTCCAATACTCAACATTCTCCCCCTTTTTGATGATGACAAACAAACATAAACAAAAAGATAAATAGTTGTGCGTAATGAAAACTTACTCCCCCTACATAGATGCCAATCAAGTTAGTCAATAAATATTAGAGCCTCTATATAGCAATTGAAGAAAATGAGTGAGATAAGAATGAATTTAATTCAAGGAATCTAGGAAGTAAAATCCATATTCATTGTAATCTTACTCCCCCTGAATCTAAGGCATCGAAAATCTTAGATTCAAGCGTTAGAACATACTTAGCACATCCATTATGAATCTTGTATGTTTATTTCTCTCCCCCTATGGCATTATCCAAAAAGGTGGGAGCAAATAACAACAACAATAATAGTGCTAAAATACGAACTAACAACAATCAAGGAGTATAAAGATATATCGAATCAAAAATCTCATAAAATCTCATCATATACACATGTGAGTAAAGGAAGTGAAATCCAATATCAACATTTTAGATATTCGAAATGAAAATACTTTTCACATATTCATCACCTCAAGGAAAGAGCATGAATTATCCAATATCAAATTCTCGTATTGTCTCAAAAACATAGCAAGATGAGTGAAACATTCATAGAGACAAAAATATCATATATCACACAAACGTTAATCAATAAAGCATAGTGTGACACAATAGAGAGATGCAACATCATATATATATAATATAAAGCAGCTGAGTACATCAACGGATGGTCATCAACATGGCCATCCCAAAAAGATACTTTATGAGCAACAAAAAAATAGCTACATCATGACAACATCAAAGACTGTATCAATACACATATATAAAAGTATCACATACATCATCATCCATCAAACAACGACAAAACATATATCATCACTCATAAATATCGATCTAAGGGTGAGTGTCTCCAGGGTCTGCGGATGAGGGGGCAGGCTCTGACTCAGCAGGAGTGGCCTCTGGAGAAGGATCAGATGGAGCAACAGAAGCAACAGCAGTAGCAGCATCCTGTGTAGAGGCAACACCAGGAGGCTCAATGACACCAGAAGGCTGAGGAGGCACATGGGTCTGAGGAAGATACTGTCTCAAATCCTCAGGGAAGGGAATTCCCTGATGGAGGAGCGAGAGAGACAGCAGCCGGTAAATACCAGAGATCATCGACATAATAGTATCCTGAGACGGTGGAGCAGATGATGATGAAGGCAAATCGGCTGGAGGCACAGTGGATGAGGATGGAGCAGAAATAGTCTTCCTCTTCTTCGATGCAGTCTGCAGAGCCGAAGAGGACTTCGACTTCGTAGAAGCGTCGAGGAGAGGGCCAAAGGGCATGGGCTCGTAATGGGTCAGGTCAATACCAAAGTGACGGAAGACACGAGTCAAAAGACCACCAAAGGGAATGTGAGACGAGGAGGACGTGAACTCAACCTTGTCCATCCTGTCAAGGAGGACACCGGCCCAGTTCACGGGCATGCCAGAGAGAATAGCATACATACACTTTAGTATATCCTGAGACGGCTGATCGAACGATCCATATCTCGACAGAATGTTGGACTTCACCACTAGGTGAACAGCCCATCCCCGTGCAGAGAACATGGATGATCTGACACCCGAATCAAGAGCTAAAGGAACCTCTCGAAACATATCCCGGAGAATAGACTAATCAAGATCGTCAATCTCAGAGAAGCTGATATCAGTGGGGAGGGAACCGACAGAAGGAATCCTAAGGATAGTCCCGAAAAGAGAGGAAGTGAGCTGAATGTGGGTTCCCTGGACGACAGTATCAAGGATGCCAGTAGTCGAATACTCACCGCGAACGCGGTTCGCATAGAAGAGCTTCACCAGAAATGGGTAGGCTCTAGGGGACTCGCTCTGAGAGAAGCGAAAAAGATCGGCCAGATGAGTAGCGGACAGAATGTCAGAAAGTCTCTCAGCAGTAAATGCGGGGAAAGAAATGTACCGCTACCTAAGCAGATTGATCCCAAGAAGAGAATGGAACTTTGCCAGACAAAGATCGTCTCTGCAAACGGGAACCAGGGTATCAGAGGGGGGTACAGCAGGAGTTTCTTCAGACGAACTGGATGCAGAAGGAGACACATGAGGACTCTCAGCAGCAGGCTCACTGATGTGAACACCGGTAGGCTTGTGCTGACGACGAATCAAGGAATGCGCATCACTCGACGAAGAAGAAGGAGAATAACCCGGTGACGATGAACGTATGGGTGACTGGGCAAACTTGGTTCGAGCTTTATAGGGTTTCTTTCTCTTGGCGATGAGTTTCTTAGGAGCCCTAGGTTGTTTAGAAGCAATGATCTTCTCTTTTCCCTTAGGTTTAGGAGCCATGGGAACAAGAGAGGAAAATCAAACACAACAATCGGAAACGATAGTCGAGAGAGAGAAAACACACCATGTAACGACTGGTTTTCATGTATCTGGATTTATTATATTATATTATATGTTTTGGTGGATTTTCTCCTTGTGTGTGGTTTTCTTCTCCGTAGCTTTCATTTTCGATCGTTTCGTCGCGTTTTCCTAGCTTCTTCTGTTGATCGTCGATTTTGAATAAGTCATTCGTGACGGGCTTCATATCGGTCATATCTTATTGTTAGATGTAACGACTGGTTTTTCATGTATGGATTTTATTATAAATATTTATATATTTGGTTGCTTTCCCTTGTTGAGATTTCCATTTCCGTCTCCGTAGTTTCATTTTCGTTCGTTTCGTCGTGATTCTCTAGATTCTTCCGTCGATCGGCGTGTTTGAAATAAGTCATTCGTGACGGGCTTCATAACGTCGATATCTTAGAGTTAGAACGAGCCTAGGAGACTTAGGAAACCATCCCGGAGCTTCACGCTCCATTTCGGAACTTTTGGTGCACGTTAGCCGGTATAAGAAGGGGCACCGACCGACTAGATGACGATCCAGTCGGTCGGAAAACATTCTTGAACCGAGCTTGAAAAGTTATTCATGAGTTACTGTTTGTCGTTAGTCGGTCTAAGAACGTTGGTTGACCGACTAGGTTGCAAACTTGTCGGTCAGCAATGCTTCTTTAACCGACTAACTCATTGACTAATTTTAGGTATCAGTACTATTCATTCTTAGTCGGTCTAAGTTCATCTTTCGACCGACTAGTTGTTAAACTAGTCGGTTAAGTTTTGTACTCAGACCGACTAATTCTTAGTTCTTCTGTACAGTCGAGTTACTGTTTACTCTTAGTCGGTCTAAGAACGTTCATCGACCGACTAGATGTCAAACTAGTCGGTCAGTAGTTGTTCTTTGACCGACTAACTCTTAGTTCGGGTTTTCGACTGGAGCTACTGTTTACACTTAGTCGGTCTGCGTTGGTCAACCGACCGACTAGTTCTCAAACTAGTCGGTCGGCAGTTGTTCTTTGATCGACTAAGCAGTGCAGGAAACCCTAGTTTTGCCCTAGCCGCCACCAAACTCTATAAATACCCCTCCAAACATTTTCTTCTCCTCCCTCATGACCTAAAACCCTAATTTCTCCGCCATTGAGCCCCTATCTTCCTCAAACCATTAATCCTTCATCCCAAGCTCATCCTTCATCATCCAAACCATCCCTTGTCACAACCCACCTTCCATCTTCCCCAAACCTTCATCAAACCCCCAAAATCCACATCAAACCCCATTTCTCCAGATTTTTCCCTCATTTCCAGATCTGAACCGGATCGTTCTTCCGTTGCTGTGGTTGCTCGGCATCATTCCTTCGTTTCTTCACGGTAACACTCGATTCCTTTAGTTTTAGCATAACCCACATTGACATTGTGAAACCCTAATAAAATGGAGTATTAGATGGTTAGGGTTCCATTAAGAAATCGATTTAGAATCGTTGTTCTAATAATTGTTTTGCTATAACAGTGATCCATCCGTAGTTTAGCTTGCGACGATCTTCATTGCTCGTCAACCCCGGTATCAGGCAAGTGAAACTTGCATCTCTTGTTTTGGGCCATGTCTTAGGCCATTTCCCTTGCTTTTGCGTAAAAGAGACTAGACGGTGAAAGGATAGCCGTCTAGACGCCCATGACCTAGCTTGACAACGAAGCTTGGTCCGTCACCTTCATCATGCTTGTATGTCACGTTTAAATTCAATTAACGGTATGCAAATATTTGTTCATGGCATTGCATATTGACTATTCATCGTGATTGCGTAGCACACGCTACAATATTTATATTCCTGGCTCGTGTTCCAGAAGCGAGCTCAGTTAGTTGGAAACCCCAACGCTCGACACATATGGGTGGGGTAAGAGATATGCGGCCACCTGAGCCCCGAGTTGGCCTGATCCGCCACTCCGGCCAGCAGGCGAAATCTCTAGTGCACAAGTGATTAATAGTGATAAGAGATAAGCGGCCTGAGCCACGAGCTGGCCAGCAGGTGGACTCTCTATGCACTAAGTGATAAACAGTGATAAGTGATTAGTGATTAGTGAATTGGTAGCTTTCGCTACATCGTGCGTGCTTGTCTCTCTTTTAAACTGCTGCATCAAACTAAACTGTCATGTCATTGCTAATATTATAAGTGCTAGGTTGTTAGTTACTTTCAGTTTCCTTGCCCAAGTCTTTTAGACTTGCTGACATGTGCCCCTTTTCTCTTTTGGGTGACACGTGTTAGACCCCGAGCCAGAGTTACTTGCTGAGGGTGAGGTGTTTGCGGACGCCGAGCTTGCGCCCGTGTTGGACGAGGACTTCGTAGACACTGGAGATCAGTCTTAGTGTCTACGTCTAGTTTTGTTAGATTGCTTAGGTTGTCGGTGCGTGGCACCTAGTTTGATACTCTGTTATATTTGTGCTTTTGTTTGGCCTTGTTCTGGGCCTTGGACTCTTTCTTTTAGCCTGGTGGCTTTTCTGTGATGTTGAACTTTTGTGGACAAACTGTGGGATTGGTATTTCATATCTGTCTCATCCTATTATTATTATTGTTGTTGTTTCGCTTGCAATTACAGGGACCTGCTTATACTAAATTTACGCTTATCAGGCGTGCAGCTTCACAGCTCCACGCTTGAGCGGACCTTCTCACGTCTCGCCTCCATTTTAGGGAAGCGGGGCGTGACATTAGATCAAGCCTAGGAGTCTTAGGAATCGATCCTGGAGCTTCGCGCTCCATTTCAGAACTTTTGGTGCACATTAGCCGGTGTAAGAAGGGGCACCGACCGACTAGATGACGATCCAGTCGGTCGGAAAACCTTCTTGAACCGACTAGTGGGCTTTGTTAAATGTTCAGGAGTTACTATTTATCGTTAGTCGGTCTAAGAACATTGGTCGACCGACTAGGTTGCAAACTAGTCGGTCAGCAATCGTTCTTTAACCAACTAGCTCTATGATCATTTTTGACACCAAGTACTATTCATTCTTAGTCGGTCTAAGAACGTTCATCGACTGACTAGATTCAAAACTAGTCGGTCAGTAGTTTTTCTTTGACCGACTAAATCTAAATCCTATTTTTGTCCAGGAGTTACTGTTTGGACTTAGTCGGTCTGCGTTGGTCAACCGACCGACTAATTCCCAAACTAGTCGGTCAGTGGTTGCTCTTTGACCGACTAATTCATTACCCAGATTTTTCCCTAATTTCGCTGCTTGGTGTTAGTCGGTCACAGCTAATCGACCGACCGACTAGTTGCTAAACTAGTCGGTCAGCCAACCTTCTATGACCGACTAATCAGTGTCGAAACCCTAATTTCTGGGCAGCCGCCAGCACTTCCTATTTAAACCCCTCCCAAACGTTTTCTTCTTCTTCTTCTTCAACTCTAAACCTAATTTCTCCCCCATTGAGCCCCCTACTACCTCAAACCCTTATTCCTTCATCCCAAGCCCAAAATCCATCATCCAAACCCTCACTTAACACATTCTACCTCTCATCTTCCTCAAACCTTCATCAAATCCCCCAAAATCCCCCAAAACCCCATTTCTCCAAAATTTCCCCATCTATTCCAGATCTGAACCCTAGGTTCCCCGGAGCGTTTCTTCTGTTGCCGTGCTTGCTCGGTATCATTCTTCCGCTTCCGATACGGTAATAATCGATCTCTTAATGTTTTCATAACACGTTATGTTTTTGTGAAACCCTAATGAATGAATGTTGTCTTGATGATTGTTTCTCCATAACAGCGACTTCCCCGTAGATTAGCGTCCGTGAGACGAACCCTCGTTGATCGTCATCCTCGGTGCTAGGCAAGTGAAACTTGCCACTTAGGGTTTGGGCCATGTCTTAGGCCAATTTGCTTGTTGTAGGCGTAAAAGAGACTAGGCGACGAAATGATACTCGCATAGGCGCAGTTTCCGGAACTAGCTTGACAACGAAGCTAGGACCGTCATTTATCATGTTGCATAACTATCATGTCATGTTTAATTTTGATTAACGGTACGCGAATAAATTGTCATCCATGATATCCATGTTGTATGTCGCATTCGTAGCACACGCTACAATACTTGTGTTTCCTGGCCCGTGTTCCAGAAGCGGGCTATGTGAGTTGGTTGTTAGCCAATGCCCGATCTACTTGTTTACCAGCTAGGCACCTGTGTTGCAGGCATAACCCTACGCCATACATGTTAAATACACTTCCTGGCTCGTGTTCCAAAAGCGAGCATTCCGTGTTTGGTGTAATTCCCTGGCTCGATACACGTGGAGGGGTAGAGATAAACGGTCACTTGAGCTTAGGAGTTGGCCCGATCAGCCACTCTAGCCAATAGGCAGAATCTCTGTGCACAACTTGTTTACTTGACTGTTCACTTGACGTGAACCACTTGACTGGTACTTGTCTGTGTTTTACTTGATAGCCATGACATACTTGCTACTCGTACTTCCCTTTACTTGTCGCTTCCATACTATACTTGCCATGCCATGCATCATACTATAAATGCTAGGTTGCTAGTTTACCTTACCTTCAGTTTCCTTGCCCAAGTCTTTTAGACTTGCTGACATGTGCCCCTTTACTCTTTTGGGTGACACATGTTAGATCCCGAGCCTGAGTCCGTTGTTGAGGACGAGGTGTTTGCGGACGTCGTGCCTGAGTCTGTGTTTGGCGAGGAGTACGTGGACACTGGGGACCAGTCCTAGTGTCTTCGTTGAGCTTTCCCCTTTTTGTTTTAGACTGCTGTTTTGTTGTCGGTGCGTAGCACCTATACTCTGTTTACGTTTGTCTTTGTTTGGCCTTGTTCTGGTCCTTTAGACTCTTTCTTTTAGCCTGGTGGCTTTTCTGGATGTTGAACTTAATTTTAAGGTTGGACATTTTCTGAGATTGAGATTTGTTTATGTCTCTCCTTGTGTTATTATTGTTGTTCCGCTTGTGGTTACAGGGACCTACTTATGTTTTATTGACGCTTATCGGGTTTGGGGCTTCACAGCTCCACTCTCGTGCGGACCTTTTCACGTCTCGCCTCCATTTTAGGGAAGCGGGGCGTGACAGGTTTTGTTGGTGGCCCATGCAAGTCCTTCTGTACCTGCGAATTGTCGAAATAGCGATAATAATATTAGAATGTCCAATAAACTAAGTTCGACGTCCGAGTCATAAGCTATGAGTCTAATTGTTTCGTTTTCTATGTCACTAGATGGCAAGAAGACGAATCACCCGTGGTGGAGGTAGTGGTGCGCCCCCTTATGACGAGGAGCCTGAGCGGGAACACACCAGTGGGGAGATGATACGGATGATGCTTTAGATGATGCAGGTGCAGCAAGGCGTGCTCCTGCAAGTCCAGAATGCTCCGGCTGGTCGAGCTCCTCGGGCGACTCCGGAGGCCCCTCGCTCCGAGCCGGGAGCGAAGCAATTTCGGGAGCTGGGTCCCGCATATTTTGATGGGTCTGAGGGTCCTCTGGCTACCGATGAGTGGATTCAGAACATTGAGGATAACTTGAAGATGGCCAAGATCACCCCGGCTGGATGGGTTGATTTGGCAAAGAGGCAACTCAAGGATAATGCTCGGAACTAGTGGGATGCGGAAGAGAAGATGCTGGTGGAGCCGATAGCTTGGGCTACCTTTAAGTCTAGGGTTGATGAGGACTTCTTTCCGAAGGCTGCTAAGAAGGAGATGCTGCAGCGTTTCATTGATCTGAAGCAAGGGAGTTTGACGGTTGACCAGTACCACCAAGAGTTCACTAGGCTTAGTCGGTTCGTGCCGAAGATGGTGCAGGATGCTGATGAGAGGGCTCAGAGGTTCTTGCAGGGACTTGCTTTGGAGCTCCAGAGTTTTGTGTCTTCCTCTGATCTGGACTCTTATCAGAAGGTTCTGGTCGCTGCAAGGCGGCAGGAGCTGAACCTGAGTCAGAGGAGGGGACATGTTTCTGGTGCTGGGAAGAGGCCTATGGAGCATGCCAGAGCGGTGGTTAAGCCTGGTTTCAAGCCTAATCAGCCAGCTCAGTTCAAGAGGCCAGGAGGGCATATTCTGAAGACTTGCCATTTCTGCGGTAGGACCGGGCACGTCAAGGATCAGTGTAGGAGATTCCTGGGCCAGTGTGTCATCTGTGGGGATCCTACTCATGCCATGAAGGATTGTCCGAGGTCGAAGCAGCCTTGGAGGGCACCTGTTGCAGCACCGCCGTTGCAGCAGAGAGCCCCTATGCCCGCTGGACGTGGAGCGCCCCTTGTTCCACAGAGACAGGCTTTTCGGCAGGTTGTTCTGCCGAGAGGGCAGGCCTTTCTGATGACTGAGGAGGAGAGCATGGCCGTGGAGGAGGTTATTACAGGTACTGCTCATTCTAGCTATTTTCTTCCTTAGTTAGTTTGATTGTTGATTATGTTGGTTGCTTGCTCATGTTTGTTGCTAGAATAGGATTTGATTGTTAGACTGTTTGCTAGGTGTTGGTTTGCACATTCCCTGCATGAGTCCTCTTTGACTCAGGTGCGTCGATGTGCATTTTGGCCCGGAGCTTCGTGGAGAAGCATTCCTTGTCGACGTCCTCTCTTCCTAAGAGTTGGAATATCGTCACAGGGAACGGTGTGGTCTCGGTGCATCGTGGGTGCAATTCTTGCCCGTTGGTGGTTTGTGGACGTGAGCTTTGTGTTGATTTCATTGTCCATGACATCATCAACTACGATGCGGTGCTTGGGATGGATTGGCTTGCGAGCTTCTATGCTACGATCGACTGTCGGAGGAAGAAGGTGGTGTTCGAGATTCCTGGACATCCTGTATTTGAGTTCAGCCGTGGTAGTAGCTCACTTGGTCCTGTCAGATTTCGGGCCAGGCCGATGGAGGTTGTGGCTATGCAGATGGAGCTGGAGAGGCCAGCGGTTGTGCGGGATTTTGATGACGTCTTCCCCGAGGAGATGTCTGGTTTGCCACCTGATCGATCTTTAGAATTTTCTATTGATCTTATTCCGGGAGCGCAGCCGATTTCGAAGGCGGCGTATCGTATGGCACCCGCTGAGTTGGAGGAATTGCGGAAGCAACTGGATGAGCTTTTGCAGAAGGGTTACATCAACCCTAGTGTGTCTCCGTGGGGAGCACCGGTGTTGTTGGTGAAGAAGAAGGATGGCTCGCGTCGCATGTGCATGGACTATCGGGAGTTGAATGCGGTGACCATCAAGAACAAATACACGTTGCCTCGCATCGATGATATTTTTGATCAGCTTGGAGGATCGAGGGTGTTTTCGAAGTTGGATCTGAGGAGTGGTTATCATCAGCTGAAGGTGAAGAAGGATGATGTTCCGAAGACAGCTTTCAGGACGAAGTATGGACACTATGAGTTTGTGATTATGCCTTTCGGCGTAACTAACACACCCGCAGTTTTCATGAATCTGATGAACCTGATTTTCTATGAGTTTTTGGATAAGTTTGTCGTTATCTTTATTGACGACATTCTGATTTATTCAAAGTCGGAGGAGGAGCATGCCTCGTACTTGAGGACGGTATTGGAGATTTTGAGGAAGCATCGTTTGTATGCTAAGTTTTCGAAGTGCGAGTTTTGGCTGGATAGAGTTGCTTTTCTGGGGCATGTGGTGACTTGGGATGATATTTCAGTGGATCCCGAGAAGATTATGGCCATCAGAGAGTGGCATGTTCCGCAGTCAGCGTCTGAGATCCGGAGTTTCCTTGGACTTGCTGGTTACTATCGGCGTTTCATTAAGGACTTTTCCCGTATTGCCGAGCCGATGACCAGATTGACGCGGAAGGATGTACCTTTTGTTTGGTCGGGTGATTGTGAGAATGCTTTTGGTGTTCTGAGGGAGAAGTTGACGACTGCCCCTATTCTTGTTGTGCCTGATCGCAGCGGTGGATTTGAGATCTTTTGCGATGCTTCTGGTAAGGGTCTCGGTTGTGTGTTGCATCAGCACGGGCATGTTGTGGCTTATGCGTCTCGTCAGCTCAAAACTCATGAGAAGAATTACCCGACGCATGATTTGGAGTTGGCTGCTGTTGTGTTTGCGCTCAAGATTTGGAGGCACTTCCTGCTGAGTGAGAAAGTGAAGATCTTCACCGATCACAAAAGCTTGAAGTATATTTTTACTCAGAAGGAGCTCAACATGCGACAGCGTCGATGGTTGGAGCTCATGGCGGATTATGAGATTGATTTACAATATCACCCTGGTAAGGTGAATGTGGTTCCTGATGCGCTGAGTAGGCTTCCAGCGGTGATGATTTTGACCTCGCAGTGGTGATTAGAGCAGGATTTTTGCGAGTCTGGTGTTGAGATTGTTCTTCCTGGGGAGGCTTCTTCGTTGATGTGTATGCAGATACAGTCGACGATTGTGGATCGGATCAAGGCTGGCCAGGCTGAGGATCCGAAGCTGGCGAATATTCGGGAACAGGTAGAAGCCGGTCTGCGGACTGACTTTTTGATTCATGAGGATGGCTCGCTGAGGTTTGGAGCCAGGTTGTGTATGCCAGCTGGGGATATTAGAGAGGAGTTGATGGTGGAGGCACACAGTTCGCCGTATTCTGTGCATCCTGGTGGGACCAAGATGTACAAGGATCTTCGTCTGAATTATTGGTGGCATGGTATGAAGAGGAGTGTAGCCAAGTGTTTGGTTTGCCAACAAGTGAAGGCGGAGCATCAGCGTGCGGCCGGGTTGCTACAACCGCTTCCGATTCCGGAGTGGAAGTGGCAACACATCACTATGGATTTCGTGACTAGACTACCTCAGAGTCCGAAGCAGAATGACGTGATTTGGGTGATCGTAGATCGATTGACCAAATCCGCACACTTTATTCCGTTCCGAGTGGGACAGTCCACTGAGGCGCTAGCGAGGAGATATATGGAGGTAAATTCTTTTACTCTCCGTTTTTATTTCCTTTTCCTAGTTTAGATAGTGATGTAACGTGAATCGTGCAGGAGGTCGTGCGACTTCACGGAGTCCCCGTACGTATCATGTCGGACAGAGACACGAGGTTCACATCTCAGTTCTGGCAGAGTTTGCAGAAGAGTTTGGGTACGCGTCTGATTTTCAGTACGGCGTACCATCCGCAAACAGATGGCCAGTCCGAGAGGACGATTCAGATCTTGGAGGACATGCTGAGGGCGTGCATGTTGGATTTCAAGGGTTTGTGGGAGGACCATCTACATCTGGTGGAGTTTTCTTACAACAACAGCTTCCAAGCGAGTATTGGCATGGCGCCTTTCGCCGCTCTTTATGGGAGGAAATGTCGATCGCCATTGAGTTGGGATGACGTTGGTGATCGTGAGCTGTTGGGACCTGAGATGATTGTGGAGGCCGTGAATGTTGTCAGGAATATTCAGGAGAGGTTGAGGATTGCTCAGGACCGTTTTAAGCATTGGGCGGATGCTAAACGTCGTCCTTTGGAGTTTCAGCCGGGCGACCATGTGTTTCTGAGGATTTCCCTGAATCGTGGTGTGATTCGCTTTGGGAAGCGAGGGAAGTTGAGCCCGCGATACATTGGACCGTTTGACATTCTGGAGAAAGTTGGCGAGGTAGCCTACCGCTTAGCCTTACCGCCATCTTTGGAAGGAGTTCACGATGTTTTCCATGTGTCGCAGCTTCGTCGATACATTAGCGATCCATCTCATGCTGTGGATTTCTCGGAGATTACCATTCGCCCCGATATGACGTATGACCAGCAGCCAGTGCAGATTCTGGACAGGCGTCAGAAGTCACTTCGGAACAAGGTTGTCAATCTTGTGAGGGTGATGTGACGACATGGCTCACCTGGAGAGTCTACTTGGGAGAATGAGGATGAGATGCGAGAGCGTTTTCCACTTTTGTTCCCGGACACGTGAGTGTTGGGAAATTCCGAGGACTGAATTTTTCTTAAGTTGGGGAGGATGTAACGACTGGTTTTCATGTATCTGGATTTATTATATTATATTATATGTTTTGGTGGATTTTCTCCCTGTGTGTGGTTTTCTTCTCCGTAGCTTTCATTTTCGATCGTTTCGTCGTGTTTTCCTAGCTTCTTCCGTTGATCATCGATTTTGGAGTAAGTCATTCGTGACGGGCTTCATATCGGTCATATCTTATTGTTAGATCAAGCCTAGGAGTCTTAGGAATCGATTCCGGAGCTTCGCGCTCCATTTCGGAAATTTTGGTGCACATTAGCCGGTGTAAGAAGGGGCACCGACCGACTAGATGACGATCCAGTCGGTCGGAAAACCTTCTTGAACCGACTAATGGGCTTTGTTAAATGTTCAGGAGTTACTATTTATCGTTAGTCGGTCTAAGAACATTGGTCGACCGACTAGGTTGCAAACTAGTCGGTCAGCAATCGTTCTTTAACCGACTACCTCTATGATCATTTTTGATACCAAGTACTATTCATTCTTAGTCGGTCTAAGAACGTTCATCGACCGACTAGATTCAAAACTAGTCGGTCAGTAGTTGTTCTTTGACCGACTAAATCTAAATCCTATTTTTGTACAAGAGTTACTGTTTGGACTTAGTCGGTCTGCGTTGGTCAACCGACCGACTAATTCCCAAACTAGTCGGTCAATGGTTTCTCTTTGACCGACTAATTCATTACCCCGATTTTTCCCTAATTTCGCTGCTTGGTGTTAGTCGGTCACAGCTAATCGACCGACCGACTAGTTGCTAAACTAGTCGGTCAGCCAACCTTCTGTGATCGACTAATCAGTGTCAAAACCCTAATTTCTGGGCAGCCGCCAGCACTTCCTATTTAAACCCCTCCCAAACGTTTTCTTCTTCTTCTTCTTCAACTCTAAACCTAATTTCTCACCCATTGAGCCCCCTACTACCTCAAACCCTTATTCCTTTATCCCAAGCCCAAAATCCATCATCCAAACCCTCACTTAATTCATTCTACCTCTCATCTTCCTCAAACCTTCATCAAATCCCCCAAAATCCCCCAAAACCCCATTTCTCCAGAATTTCCCCATCTATTCCAGATCTGAACCCTAGGTTTCCCGGAGCTTTTCTTCCGTTGCCGTGCTTGCTCGGCATCATTCTTCCGCTTCCGATACGGTAATAATCGATCTCTTAATGTTTTCATAACACGTTATGTTTTTGTGAAACCCTAATGAATGAATGTTGTCTTGATGATTGTTTCTCCATAACAGCGACTTCCCCGTAGATTAGCGTCCGTGAGACGAACCCTCGTTGATCGTCATCCTCGGTGCTAGGCAAGTGAAACTTGCCACTTAGGGTTTGGGCCATGTCTTAGGCCATTTGCTTGGTGTAGGCGTAAAAGAGACTAGGCGACGAAATGATACTCGCCTAGGCGCAATTTCCGGAACTAGCTTGACAACGAAGCTAGGACCGTCATTTATCATGTTGCATAACTATCATGTCATGTTTAATTTTGATTAACGGCACGCGAATAAATTGTCATCCATGCTATCTATGTTGTATGTCGCATTCGTAGTACACGCTACAATACTTGTGTTTCCTGGCCCGTGTTCCAGAAGCGGGCTACGTGAGTTGGTTGATAGCCAATGCCCGATCTACTTGTTTACCGGCTAGGCACCTGCGTTGCAGGCATAACCCTATACCATACATGTTAAATACACTTCCTGGCTCGTGTTCTAGAAGCGAGCATTCCGTGTTCGGGGTAATTCCCTGGCTCGATACACGTGGGGGGGTAGAGATAAACGGTCACTTGAGCTTAGGAGTTGGCCCGATCTGCCACTCTAGCCAACAGGCGGAATCTCTGTGCACAACTTGTTTACTTAACTATTCACTTGACGTGAACCACTTGACTGGTACTTGTCCGTGTTTTACTTGATAGCCATGACATACTTGCTACTCGTACTTCCCTTTACTTGTCACTTCCATACTATACTTGCCATGCCATGCATCATACTATAAATGCTAGGTTGCTAGTTTACCTTACCTTCAGTTTCCTTGCCCAAGTCTTTTAGACTTGCTGACATGTGCCCCTTTACTCTTTTGGGTGACACATGTTAGATCCCGAGCCTGAGTCCGTCGTTGAGGACGAGGTGTTTGCGGACTCCGTGCCCGAGTCTGTGTTTGGCGAGGAGTACGTGGACACTGGGGACCTGTCCTAGTGTCTTCGTTGAGCTTTTCCCTTTTTGTTTTAAACTGCTGTTTTGTTGTCGGTGCGTAGCACCTATACTCTGTTTACGTTTGTCTTTGTTTGGCCTTGTTCTGGGCCTTTAGACTCTTTCTTTTAGCCTGGTGGCTTTTCTGGATGTTGAACTTAATTTTAAGGTTGGACATTTTCTGAGATTGAGATTTGTTTCTGTCTCTCCTTGTGTTATTATTGTTGTTCCGCTTGTGGTTACAGGGACCTGCTTATGTTTTATTGACGCTTATCGGGTTTGGGGCTTCACAGCTCCACTCTCGTGCGGACCTTTTCACGTCTCGCCTCCATTTTAGGGAAGCGGGGCGTGACACACCAACCGAAGGAAGATAGACGATCGCGAAGATGAAGATCAAATACGAAGGTAGAACACGACTGACAGCGACGAATGGGAGGAGATCGGCGGTTGAAGACACGAAATCGATTGATTTTGTAGAGAGAATCGAGCGGGAAGTTGAACGGTCGATGCGGAGGAGAGAAAACGACATGGGGAAATGAACGCGTCGATTGAAAATAAGGTCGGGAAAATCAATCTGAGCCGTTGGATCAAAGAATCGACGGCTCGGATCAAATCAAATGAACCGACACAGCAGGAGACAGTCGACTGTAAGAAGTGATAAAATTAATTCTCAGAAAGATGGGCAGTCGACTGGCAAGTAAAATACAGTCGCATGTCTGCTGGACAGACGACTGACATATACTCAACAGTCGGCTGGCCGAGAATCAATACATATCACAAGAAAAAAACAGAGAATACTGTAAAAAATTGACAGACAGAACAGTCGCCTGATGACTAAATTGCAGTCGCCTGTTACATGAACAGTCGACTGTAAAACAGTCAACAGTCGGCTGTGCGAAAGATATCAGTTTTCATATGAAAGATATGAAGTAGGGCAGTCGACTGTCAAAAGAAACACAGACGTCTGTCCTGGTCCAAAAATGCACAGTGAGATAGAATTCCAGAGAATAAGAACACTCACCTTAGGACCTATACTCTAATCACAAATACATATTAAAATCCTTATGAAAACAATAAATCTATTGAAACACAAATTATTCCAATCAACATTGAAAACTCATGAAATCAAATAAGTCACAATTGCCTTTCTTAATCTCATAAAACAATAAAGCACTTGAAAAAAGACAATCAAATATATATGAGCTCAATAAGGAGTTATAGCATGAGGAATTGAGCTTCTAGATTTCAGATTCACCCATAATTCCCAATTCTCCACGCAACCTCACAAATGAATCTTCTTTAAGAGGTTTAGTGAAGATATCGGCAATATGTTTTTAGGTTTCATTGTACTCTAAGATGATGTCCTTCTTAGCTACATGATCATTTATAAAATTGTAACGGCTGGTTTTTGTATGATAAATATTATTTATATCTATATGCAATTGTTCGTCTTCTTTCTTTACTTCTCCGCGCTCCCATCTTAGTATAGGATCACTCTTGGAACTCATTAGGATCATCCCGAAGCTCCCCGTTGCATTTTGGCGACTTCCTGTGCAAGTTAGCCGGTTCACGTTGAGGAGCCGACCGACTAGATGTCCATCTAGTCGGTCAACAACTCCTCATAGACCGACTAGTTTTTGTCAGGCTTTTTCCTTGAGTTACTGTTTACGGTTAGTCGGTCTAAGTTCAACCGTCGACCGACTAGTTTTCGAACTAGTCGGTCAACATCTCTTCGCAGACCGACTAAGTACAGAGATCATTTTTCGCATCAGGTTACTGTTTATCGTTAGTCGGTCAAAGAATGAAAACCGACCGACTAGTTGACGAACTAGTCGGTTAGGTATCCTTCTCTGACCGACTAACCTTCAAAATATATTGTTGATCATTTTCACCCTTTAGTCGGACTATGAACACTGGCCGACCGACTAGGTTGCAAACTAGTCGGTCGACGAGCCTTCACAGACCGACTAACTCTATAATTTTTCAACAACCCTGTTCACGGTTTGGGTTTTAGTCGGTCACAGTTATACGACCGACCGACTAGTTTCCAAACTAGTCGGTCGACCGCCCTTCTCTGACCGACTAGTTGACCCCGAAACCCTAATTTTTGTGCTAGCCGCCGTTTCATTTTCTTATTTAAACGGGGCTTTCTCTTTCATTTCTTCTGATTATTTTCAGTCTCCATCTTCCCCAATCATACTCCCCTACCTCCCACGTCCTCCCCTTGCTCCTTCCTCCATCGTTGCGCCTTCCATCTTCCCCAAAAGCTCTCCCTCTTCTCTCTTTTCCCTTTTCTTTTGCCCTAGCACGGAGTTCTCGTCTCAGATCCAGCAGCAACTACGCCGAGAGACGCTGAAATCTTCACCACCACCGGCGATCAACATTCCTCGTTGCGCTACCCGCGGCCTAGGAATTTCCGGACGGCGCAAAGCTTCCATCTTTCCAGATTCGACGCCGGATTTTCGTGCAAACGTCAATTTCAGGTTAGTGCCCTAAATTCGTAGTAACCCACACCATAGATGATCAAACCATAATTAAAATCAGCAACCTAATCAAACTAAATTTATTTTCCGCTGATCTTTAAAACGTTGTACAAACCGTAGAAATCGACGAATGGACATTATGCATGTACACATAGGATAGATCGTCGATTAGGTTAATTATATTAAAAATGTGATTTTTAATTGAATAGGATAGACCCGATAATCTAGACACTACCCTAATAGGGATTAATGAATCGTGATCTGACACCGTCGCCGTGTCACGATTTTCAGACCCTTTTCCGCCGACGAAACGATTGGACGAGGCGTACCAGGGAGACGACGCGCTCGCCACCACAGGCAAGTGTATCACTTGCGTTCTTGGCCATGTTTAGGCCTTCATCTTGTTAGGATTGTTAATTTAGAAACTTGAGAACCGGACGTGAAATGATAGCGTCCGGGACGCCCTTGATGGCTCACATTTGACAACGAAATCTGAGTCCAACAACAACAATTTCTGACATCATAGGATTGACATGCGTGTGCGTGAGTTGTGGACACCCTAGTATAACCCTTCCTGTTTTGTCGTGTCTTGTTCCTTTCCGTCTACACAGCCCGCTGGGCAATAGGGCACTCGCCAAGCCAGAGCGAGTGATCCCTTATACTAGTTCACAGCCCGATGGGCAATTGGGCACCTGTCAAGCTAGAGCAGGTGATCCCATGTACCGATACACAGCTCAGAGAGCAATTGGGCACTTGTCAAGCTAGAGCAAGTGATCCCATGTCTTGTCACGATTCTTGGGGTTCTGGGGTAGGGTTGAGCGTGCAAGCGGCAAGAGGGATTGATCCCCCTCGAACCGATCAGGCGTGAACCCTTTCGTGTCTTGTCTTGTCTTGTCTTGTCTTGTCTTGTATGGCTTCCCGTGTTCCGTCTTGTCTTGACACCTGTAGGCTAGTCCCGTAGTCCATAGCACTCGTTGTGACTACTACTTGTCTTGTTTACTTGTTTGTTGTGTTTTCTTTCTGTTGTTAAGAACCTCAGCATGTTAATCAACCAGTAAAATGTTGTAAGTAATTGGTACACTTGTAGTTTGGTCTAATCTTTCATTGTAGACCTTACCTGACGTACAGTTCCTTCTCCTGGTGCTGTACGTCAGGGATTGAGCCAGAGTACGTGGAGGAGACTGACTTGCCAGCCGACGTGGAGCCAGAGAGCGTTGATCCCGAGTACGACCCTGAGGAGGATCAGAGCTAGAGACTGTTGGTAGCAGTTTCCAGAGGCGATATTATTCTTGTTGGGTGCGTAGCACCTTTTATGTTTCTTTGTTTAGGTTGGGTGCTTGCACCATTAGATTTACTTTTCTGCTGTTGTAGCCCTTCGGGCGTTGAGACTTGGTACTTTGATATGTTGGAATAAAATTTGTGATGTTCTTTCCTTCTTATACTTTTATTGTTCTGTACTAATATGCAGGGACCTGTACCTTCGTCTTGGTACCACAGAGACGCTTATTGGGTCAGGGCTCCTCAGCTCTGGCCTAAGCGGGCCTCGTCACACTTCGCCTCCGCTGTTTTGGGAAGCTGGGCGTGACAGGTTTTAGTTGTGGCCCATGCAGGTCCACGTCCCATCTTCTGCAAGTACAGAACAGTAAGAGTAAGGACATTCACTTTTGATATTCAAACATTGTACGAGTCTAACCTTCGTCTTTCCGTCAGTAGGATGGCCAGACGACGCGTTACCCGATCGGGAAACTTAGGCGATGGAGTCTCGGATGACCAGGGCGGAGAGTTCCGTCAGTTTCTGGGTGTGATGAGGGAGATGATGGATGTTCAGCATTAGCTGGTTCAGCAGTCTCAGCGTGCTGCACAGGCTCCACCTGTTGCCCCACCTCCACCTCTGCCTGCTCCGCGAGCTGCTTCAGGAGTGAAGCAGTTCAACGAGCTGCAACCGAAGACCTTCTCTGGGAAGGAAGGACCTCTGGGTGCCAATGAGTGGATCCAGAGAACTGAGGAGAAGTTGGTTGCTGCGAAGATTCCTGATGATACCCGTGTGGAGATAGCAAAGATGCAACTGACAGAGAATGCGAGGAACTGGTGGCGTATCGAGGAGAGGCGTCTTGAGAAGCCAGTGGGATGGAAGACCTTCAGGTCTATGTTCAAGGATAAGTATTTCACCAAGTCTGCTAGGAGGGAGCTGCTGAGCAAGTTTATAGACCTGAAGCAGGAAAATATGACCGTCGAGGAGTATGAAGCCGAGTTTGAGATGCTGAGCCGGTTTGCCCCACACATGGTGAAGAAGGAGGAGAAGCGAGCTGATCGCTTTCGTCAGGGACTGCATCCAAAGATTCAGGCTTCGATGTCTTCGGCGAGTTTCTCGACTATGAGGGAGGTGCTTGATGCTGCAAAGAATCATGAGCTCATAGCTCTCCTGCCTGACCCACCAGCTGATAAGGGGAAACGCCCCCTGGAGCAGTACCGGCCACCTGCTAAGCCGGCGATGAGGCCAGTCCAGACTGTGTCGTTTAAGAGGCCTGGAGCACCAGTGCAGCAGCAGAGCAAGGGTCCGTGCCATTTCTGCGGCAAGCCTGGACATGTTCAGACCAACTGTCGGAGGAAGCTGGGATTGTGCCTACTTTGTGGAGATGCTTCGCATGCTGCGAAGGACTGTCCTAGGGCTCGCACTGCTGTTGTTGGAGCGCCAGCCCCGTTGCAGATGAGGGCACCTGCTCCGGTTCAGAGAGGACCTGCCGTTCGTGGACCACCCTTGGTGCCACAAAGGCAGATGTACCAGCGAGCAGTGCAGCCTCTGAGGCCGGCTTATACTATGACTGCTGTGGAGACCGAGGAGCTGGATGGAGTGATTGCAGGTAACATCTTGACCTAGTCTTTCCATTTCATAATAATATGGTATTGCTAGTATTATTAGTGTGTTTTTCTGTCTGATTGTTAGAGTAGTGTTTGACCTTGGACCCTTGTTTTCTTAGGCACCATTCTTGTGTTTTCTCACCCCGCTTTGGCTTTGTTTGACTTCGGTGCATCTATGTGCATCTTATCCCGGGGGTTTATAACAAGGCACTCCATTCCTACCCATACACTTCCTAAGTGTTGGGACATCACTACTGGGAACGGAATAGTGACGGTGAATCTGGGATGTCAGTCGATTCCTTTAGTGGTTAGTGGACATGAGCTATATGCAGATTTCATCGTTCACGATCTACCACATTTCGATGTCGTCCTCGGCATCGATTGGTTGGGAGATTTCCACGCATCGATCGATTGTCATAGCAAGAGAGTGGTTTTCTGAATTCCAGGTCATCCGGAGTTCGAATTCCGAAGCCGAGACGATTCGCTTGGGCCCATTAGATTTCGGGCCAAACCGGAGGTGCTGGTGATGGCAGCGTTGCAGATGGAGATGGAGATTGACCGACCAGCGGTTGTCAGAGACTTTGACGACGTCTTTCCGGATGATATCTCGGGTCTGCCACCCGACAGAGCTTTAGAGTTCGGTATCGATCTGATACCGGGTGCGCAGTCGATATCGAAGGCGCCGTATCGGATGGCTCCCGCAGAGCTTGAGGAGCTACGGAAACAGTTGGATGAGTTGTTGCAGAAGGGTTTCATCCACCCTAGTGTGTCACCATGGGGTGCACCTGTTTTGCTTGTGAAGAAAAAGGATGGGTCCCGCAGGATGTGCGTGGATTATCGAGGGTTGAATGCTGTCACCGTGAAGAATAAGTATCTGCTGCCGCGCATCGACGATATCTTTGACCAGCTTGGAGGTTCGAGAGTCTTCTCAAAGTTGGACTTGAGGAGTGAATACCACCAGTTGAAAGTTAAGAAGGATGACGTCCCGAAGACAGCTTTCCAGACGAAGTACGGGCACTATGAGTTCATGGTCATGCCGTTTGGCGTGACCAATGCGCCGGCTGTGTTCATGAATTTGATGAATTTAATATTCTACGACTTCCTGGACAAGTTTGTTGTCATCTTCATTGATGACATTCTCATTTATTCGAAGTCTGAGGAGGAGCACAGCTGTCATCTGAGGACAGTGCTGGAGACGCTGAGGCGACACAAATTGTATGCCAAGTATAGCAAGTGCGAGTTCTGGCTGGACAGAGTCACGTTCCTGGGACACGTGGTGTCTGGTGATGGCATATTTGTGGATCCGGAGAAGGTCAGAGCAGTCAGAGATTGGCCGACCCCACAGTCAGCATCCGACATCAGGAGTTTTCTTGGCCTAGCAGGCTATTATCGGCGGTTCATTAAAGATTTCTCGAGGATTGCGGAGCCGATGACGAAGCTGACAAGGAAGGATGAGGAGTTTCTGTGGTATGATGCTTATGGGGAGGCTTTCAGTATCTTGAAGGCAAGGTTGACCGTTTTGACGGTACCGGATCGGAGCGGAGGCTTTGAAGTTTATTGTGATGCCTCGGGGAAGGGCCTGGGATGCGTTTTGCATCAGCATAGCCACGTGGTCGCGTATGCTTCTCGTCAATTGAGGACTCATGAGAAGAATTACCCGACGCACTATCTGGAGTTGGCAGTAGTGATCTTCGCACTGAAGATTTGGAGGCATTTCTTGATGGGTGTGAAGATTTTTACAGATCATAAGAGCTTAAAGTACATATTCATGCAGAAGGAGCTCAACATGCGTCAGAGACGATGGTTGGAGCTCATGGCTGACTACGAGATAGATTTGCAGTATCATCCGGGGAAGGTGAACGTTGTGTCGGACGCTTTGAGTAGACTTCCCACAGCTATGGTCTATACTGCTGACTGGAGGATTCAGCAGGAGCTGAAGGAGATGGATTTGGAGGTTGTCCTACCTGGTGTGGTTCATACTTTCATGAATTTGCAGATTCAGTCCACGATCGTGGATCGGATCAAGGCAGCACAGGCAGGGGATCCGAAGTTACAGAGGATCAGGAGGTAGGTTGAAGCTGGGCTGCGTACGGAGTTCGTGATTCATGAGGATGGTTCACTGCGGTACGGCAGCAGACTCTGCGTACCTGCAGGTGATGTTCGGGAGGAGTTTTTGAGTGATGCTCATAGCTCTCCTTATTCTATACATCCTGGTGGCACCAAGATGTATAAGGACCTCAGACAGAATTACTGGTGGATTGGCATGAAGATGAGTGTGGCACGGAGCGTTGCCAAGTGTTTGATATGCCAGCAGGTGAAGGCCGAGCACCATCGAACTGCTCGGTTTTTGCAACCGCTTCCTATTCCGGAGTGGAAGTGGCAGCATATTACGATGGATTTCGTGACTGGTTTACCTCGGACCCCGAAACAGAACGATGCAGTCTGGGTGATCGTAGATCGGTTGACTAAGTCTGTGCATTTCATTCCTTTCCGAGTGGGTCAGTCTACGGAAGCTTTGGCAAGGAAGTATCTAGAGGAGATTGTACGCTAGCATGGGGTCCCCGTGAGCATCGTGTCTGACAGAGATACGAGGTTCACATCTCAGTTCTGGAGAAGTCTGCATGAGCATTTGGGTACGAGTCTGAGTTTCAGCACGGCGTACCACCCGCAGACCGACGGCCAGTCCGAGAGGACTATTCTGATTCTGGAGGATATGCTGCGAGCTTGCACACTCGATTGGAAGGGATCATGGGAGGATCAACTCCATTTGGTGGAGTTTTCTTATAACAACAGCTACCAGGCGAGCATTGGCATGGCGCCGTTTGCTGCCTTATATGGGAGGAAATGTCGATCGCCACTGAGCTGGGATGACGTTGGAGATCGGGAGCTGTTGGGTCCAGAGATGATTGTTGAAGCTGTGGATGTCGTGAGAGACATCAGGGAGAAGCTCAGAGTTGCGCAGGATCACTTTAAGCATTGGGCGGATGCCAAGAGGAGACCTTTGGAGTTTCAGCCTGGAGAGCGCGTTTTCCTGAAGATTTCTCCGAACCGCGGAGTTATTCATTTCGGGAAGAAGGGGAAGCTAAGCCCGAGGTACATCGGACCTTTCGATGTGCTGGAGCGTGTGGGAGCAGTGGCCTACCGCCTTGCTCTACCACCATCCTTGGTGGGAGTTCACGACGTTTTCCACGTATCTCAGTTACGTCGGTACGTCAGTGATCTGTCGCACACGGTGGATTTCTCGGAGATCACGGTCCGTCCGGACCTGACCTATAACCAGCAGCCAGTGCAGATTTTGGACCGTCGACAGAAGCAGTTGAGAAATAAGGTAGTCGACCTGGTGAGAGTGATGTGGCATCACGGATCGCCTGGAGAGTCCACGTGGGAGAGAGAGGATGAGATGAGAGTGCGTTACCCTCACCTATTCTGAAAGAAATTCTGAGGGCGGAAATTTTCTAAAGGTGGGTAGGATGTAACGGCTGGTTTTTGTATGATAAATATTATTTATATCTATATGCAATTGTTCGTCTTCTTTCTTTACTTCTCCGCGCTCCCATCTTAGTATCGGATCACTCTTGGAACTCATTAGGATCATCCCGAAGCTCCCCGTTGCATTTTGGCGACTTCCTGTGCAAGTTAGCCGGTTCACGTTGAGGAGCCGACCGACTAGATGTCCATCTAGTCGGTCAACAACTCCTCATAGACCGACTAGTTTTTGTCAGGCTTTTTCCTTGAGTTACTGTTTACGCTTAGTCGGTCTAAGTTCAACCGCCGACCGACTAGTTTTCGAACTAGTCGGTCAACATCTCTTCGCAGACCGACTAAGTACAGAGATCATTTTTCGCATCAGGTTACTGTTTATCGTTAGTCGGTCAAAGAACGAAAACCGACCGACTAGTTGACGAACTAGTCGGTTAGGTATCCTTCTCTGACCGACTAACCTTCAAAATATATTGTTGATCATTTTCACCCTTTAGTCGGACTATGAACACTGGCCGACCGACTAGGTTGCAAACTAGTCGGTCGACGAGCCTTCACAGACCGACTAACTCTATAATTTTTCAACAACCCTGTTCACGGTTTGGGTTTTAGTCGGTCACAGTTATACGACCGACCGACTAGTTTCCAAACTAGTCGGTCGACCGCCCTTCTCTGACCGACTAGTTGACCCCGAAACCCTAATTTTTGTGCTAGCCGCCGTTTCATTTTCTTATTTAAACGGGGCTTTCTCTTTCATTTCTTCTGATTATTTTCAGTCTCCATCTTCCCCAATCATACTCCCCTACCTCCCACGTCCTCCCCTTGCTCCTTCCTCCATCCTTGCGCCTTCCATCTTCCCTAAAAGCTCTCCCTCTTCTCTCTTTTCCCTTTTCTTTTGCCCTAGCACGGAGTTCTCGTCTCAGATCCAGCAGCAACTACACCGAGAGACGCTGAAATCTTCACCACCACCGGCGATCAACATTCCTCGCTGCGCTACCCGCGGCCTAGGAATTTCCGGACGGCGCAAAGCTTCCATCTTTCCAGATTCGACGCCGGATTTTCGTGCAAACGTCAATTTCAGGTTAGTGCCCTAAATTCGTAGTAACCCACACCATAGATGATCAAACCATAATTAAAATCAGCAACCTAATCAAACTAAATTTATTTTCCGCTGATCTTTAAAACGTTGTACAAACCGTAGAAATCGACGAATGGACATTATGCATGTACACATAGGATAGATCGTCGATTAGGTTAATTATATTAAAAATGTGATTTTTAATTGAATAGGATAGACCCGATAATCTAGACACTACCCTAATAGGGATTAATGAATCGTGATCTGACACCGTCGCCGTGTCACGATTTTCAGACCCTTTTCTGCCGACGAAACGATTGGACGAGGCGTACCAGGGAGACGACGCGCTCGCCACCACAGGCAAGTGTATCACTTGCGTTCTTGGCCATGTTTAGGCCTTCATCTTGTTAGGATTGTTAATTTAGAAACTTGAGAACCGAGGTGAAATGATAGCGTCCGGGACGCCCTTGATGGCTCAGATTTGACAACGAAATCTGAGTCCAACAACAACAATTTCTGACATCATAGGATTGACATGCGTGTGCGTGAGTTGTGGACACCCTAGTATAACCCTTCCTGTTTTGTCGTGTCTTGTTCCTTTCCGTCTGCACAGCCCGCTGGGCAATAGGGCACTCGTCAAGCCAGAGCGAGTGATCCCTTGTACTAGTTCACAGCCCGATGGGCAATTGGGCACCTGTCAAGCTAGAGCAGGTTATACCATGTACCGATACACAACTCATAGAGAAATTGGGCACTTGTCAAGCTAGAGCAAGTGATCCCATGTCTTGTCACGATTCTTGGGGTTATGGGGTAGGGTTGAGCGTGCAAGCGGCAAGAGGTATTGATCCCCCTCGAACCGATCAGGCGTGAACCCTTTCGTGTCTTGTCTTGTCTTGTCGTGTCTGGCTTCCCGTGTTCCGTCTTGTCTTGACACCTGTAGGCTAGTCCCGTAGTCCATAGCACTCGTTGTGACTACTACTTGTCTTGTTTACTTGTCTGTTGTGTTTTCTTTCTGTTGTTAAGAACCTCAGCATGTTAATCAACCAGTAAAATGTTGTAAGTAATTGGTACACTTGTAGTTTGGTCTAATCTTTCCTTGTAGACCTTACCTGACGTACAGTTCCTTCTCCTGGTGCTGTACGTCAGGGATTGAGCCAGAGTACGTGGAGGAGACTGACTTGCCAGCCGACGTGGAGCCAGAGAGCGTTGATCCCGAGTACGACCCTGAGGAGGATCAGAGCTAGAGACTGTTGGTAGCAGTTTCCAGAGGCGATATTATTCTTGTTGGGTGCGTAGCACCTTTTATGTTTCTTTGTTTAGGTTGGGTGCTTGCACCATTAGATTTACTTTTCTGCTGTTGTAGCCCTTCGGGCGTTGAGACTTGGTACTTTGATATGTTGGAATAAAATTTGTGATGTTCTTTCCTTCTTGTACTTTTATTGTTCTGTACTAATATGCAGGGACCTGTACCTTCGTCTTGGTACCACACAGACGCTTATTGGGTCAGGGCTCCTCAGCTCTGGCCTAAGCGGGCCTCGTCACACTTCGCCTCCGCTGTTTTGGGAAGCGGGGAGTGAGAAAAATGGTGTCTCACGTCTATGTGTTTGGTACGGGAGTGGTGTACCGGATTCTTGGAAAGACAAATAGCACTTTGATTATCAACCATGATAGGGCAAGTATCACAATTGACACCATAGTCACTAAGAGTGTGTCTCATCAAAAGAACTTGTGCACATGCAAGACACGCGGCAATATATTCTGCTTCAGTCGTGGACAATGAAGCCGAATTCTGTTTCTTAGAGAACCAAGAAACCAAGGAATTTCCTAAGAAATGGCATGTGCCACTAGTACTTTTCCTATCGGACTTGCATCCGGCAAAGTCGGCATCACTATATGAGATTAACTCATATGTGCTAGACTTAGGGTAAAGTAACCCATAATCTAGGGATTGATTGAGATAATGAAATATTCGTTTAACCGCAATCAAGTGTGACTCTTTAGGTCTTGCTTGATATCTAGCACAAATACATACGGAAAACATGATATCGGGCCTACTAGCGGTTAAGTAAAGTAAGCTACCGATCATACCTCGATATAGACAAATGTCTACATCTTTTCCTCTTTCATCCTTGTGTAGATGAGTAGTAGTACTCATGGGAGTCCTTTTGCTTGATGACGATTCCATCCCGAATCGCTTAATAAGCTCCCCTGTGTACTTTGTCTGATGTATGAAAGTGACATTCTCCATTTGTCGAATTTGCAATCCAAGGAAGTAGGTGAGCTCTCCCATGTGGCTCATCTCAAACTCATCCTTCATAGATTTGGAAAATTCTTGACAAAGATGAAAGTTAGTAGAACCGAAAATAATGTCATCTACATAAACTTGAATCAAAAGAATGTCATTTTCATAATCTTTAATGAAAAGTGTAGAATCAACTTCTCCCATTTTAAAACCTAAATTCAAAAGAAAGGTCTTAAGGCGATCATACCAAGCTCTAGGAGCTTGTCTCAATCCATACAATGCTTTCTTAAGTTTGAAAACATGGTTTGGAAATTTCTCATGAATAAAACCGGGAGGTTGAGAAACATAGACTTCTTCATTTACAAACCCATTTAAAAATGCACTTTTAACATCCATTTGAAATAATTTAAAATTCTTATGGGATGCAAAAGATAAAAGCAACCTAATAGCTTCTAATCTAGCTACGGGGGCAAAGGATTCTTCGAAATCAATACCTTCCTCTTGCCGATAGCCTTGAGCTACTAACCTTGCTGTGTTCCGTGTTATTACCTCGTTTTCATCCGTCTTGTTCTTGAAGATCCATTTGGTCCCAATAGCTTGGTGACCACTTGGAAGATGTACAAGTTCCCAAACTTCATTTCTCTCGAATTGCGCTAGTTCTCCTTCCATAGCCACTATCTAAGAACTATCCTCACAAGCTTCATGAATGTTCTTTGGCTCAATGGTAGAGACGAATGCGCAATGGGAGAATTCTTCAATTCATGATCTCGTTCGAACACCCACACCAATATCTCCAATGATTTGGTTATGAGGATGGTTGCGAACGGTTGGATAAGCTTTGGGTAAACCTGGATCACTAGGAACAACTTCAACAACTTCGTTAGAAGTGTTAGTCTCAACAATATTATCATTAATCTTGACATTATTAAGAGAATCACAAAGAATGTCTACATTATCATCATCAACATGAGGAAAATCAAAATCTTCATAAAACGATACGTGAAGTGATTCCTCAATCGTTGAAGAAGTTTTGTTGTATATCCGGTAGGCTTTGCTACGTGTGGAATATCCAACAAAGATTCCTTCATCGGATCTTGGCTCAAATTTGTCTAAATTACCAAAGGTGTTCTTTATAAAATATTTTGAACCAAAGACACGAAAATATTTCACTTGAGGCTTTTTATCGTAAAACAACTCAAAATAAGTGTTGTTTGTTCGGGGTCTCACTAGGATTCTATTGAGCACATAACATGCGGTGTGCACCGCTTCTGCCCAAAATTGTAGTCCTAAATGACTATCATGGAGCATAGTGCGAGCACACTCAATAAGAGTCCTATTCTTTCTTTCTACAACACCATTTTGTGGTGGTGCACGAGGAAAGGAAAAGTTATGAGTTATCCCGGAGTCATCACAAAACTTAGTAAAAGATTCATTCTCAAATTCTCCTCCATGATCACTACGAATAGTAATAATGGTGGATCCTAAAAGATTCTGAATCTTCTTTGCAAATTTGGTAAACTCTTCATGAGCTTCATTCTTATTAGTTAAGAATGAAACCCAAGTAAATCTATAAAAGTCGTCAACGACAACTAGTCCATAATGAGCATTACCTAAAGAAGCGATTCTAGTTGGCCCAAACAAATCTAAATGTAGAAGTTCTAGGGGCCTCTTAGAAGTAATCCCTTCTTTAAGCTTAAATTAAGATTTACTTAGTTTACCTCTTTGACATGAATCACAAAAGTTTTTCTTATTAAAAGCAATCTTAGGAAAACCTTTGACTAGATCATGCTTAGCTAACGTATATAAGTGCTTGAAGTGAACATGACCAAAACGGCGATGTCATAATAGTTGTTCACTTGTGTTAGCAACTAAGCAATGTTCTACGGTTTTAGGCAACCTTAAATAATAAATATTTTTACGCCTAATACCGGAAAATAAAACATTTAAATCACAATCAACAATTGTACACAATCCTTCTCCGAAGTTAACCTTATAACATTTGTCACAAAGTTGACTTATGGAAATGAGGTTGTGACATAAACCACTAACAAGATAAACATTAGTAATTAGGGGTTTGGAAGGATTACCAACGATACCTACTCCAATGATGGTTCCCTTTTGATTACCTCCAAAAGTGACCGTTGCACCATCTTTGATGCTAATCACTTCGGAGAGCAATGAGGGATCTCCCGTCATGTGTTTGGAGCAACCGCTATCAAGAATCCATCCTTTCCCTTTAGAGCTAATAAGGCATTTATTGCTCTTCTTCTTTCTCTTGGGTGCCTATATAATATACCATAAGCTTATGGTACCCAATGTTTGTTGGGTCCAAGGGGATTAGCCCTTTGGAAGCCAAGTCCAAGTGGACTTCCGCTTCCCAACATAGTTACTATTTCTAATTACATCATGAAAGTAGGAATCAACATAAGCATTCCTAACATTTAGACTAGTGTTCTTTGGACCCCAAATAGTGTACATCTTGGGAGTCCTATTCCTAGTTGCATGCATATGAGTTGGATTTCTATGTGGTGCATGCTTCTTAGGAACATGATTTCTAGCATATATATGAGGTGGAGGATATGCATTGTACATTCTTGAATGATATGAATTCTTGGGAGCATGCATATTATAAGAAGGATATTGATCATGCATCACATGTGGAGAATTATCATATATGAAAGAATGATGCGTATGAACATATGGGTGTGTGGGAGCACGTACATGAGTATTTCTCATGTGTGGTTGTGTACGTGTCCGTGGGTGCGGAGCATAAAATGTGTCATGATTATTCACTTGTGAAGTAGGATGTTTCCTACGTGGATGAGTATTAGTGTACATATAAGCATGGCCTTGCTTTTGGTTTCCACCCTTAGTGGGTTTCTTGCCAAAAGGAAGAGAAAGTGATGTGGTGACATTCTTGGTAGGATTGCTACCTATAGTGTCTTTGACACCACTTGTGGATGCACCGGAGGAAGGCCTCACAAAATCTATAGTGACACCACTATAGGAGGTGCGATCATTAGATGCATTTGCTTTAACAAATCCAAGGCCAACACGATGTGTGGCCGGAAATTGATTTGCAAGAAAATCATCCAATTGTCCTTGTCCCTTATTGAATCTCACAATACGGGAAGACATGAGCTCATATTTCTCCTTTAAAGAAGAAATGTTGGTATCCAAGGTGGACACCCGTGCTTTTAGCTCGTGCACTTGGGTTTTAAGAGAATCATTCTCTAATCCCAATTGTGTGTGGCGTGTAACTAGATCACTATTATCCATGGGATGTGGTTGATCTAGTTGAGATTTGAGGGAATTCACCTTATTTCTCAATGTGACATTTTGAGAAGCTAAGTTTGCTTTCTCAAGGGTTAAAGTATCAACAATGGTGTCATTGTTGATAATGCATGGAATGGATGACTTGCTAACTTTTGATTTCTTTAAGCTAGAATATCTAAGCATTAAAGATTGGTATTTAGCAAATAGCTCTTCATTAGCTATGCGAAGTTCATCCATTGTTACCTCGGTGTTATCCGTATCGGAATCACTCTCATACGAGAGTGGGTCTTCAAGTGCCATGAAGCACATGTGGGCGCTCTCACCCTTCTCATCATCAGAATCGCTTGATGAGTCATCACTTGAGTCATCAAAGGTACCGACGAGTCCTTTCTTCTTGTCTTTCTTGTTCTTGTTGGACTTGTGGTACTTTGGTGCCTTCCACTTTTCTTTGTTGTTTAGCATTAGGCAATCCCTCTTGATGTGCCCTGGCTTATTACACTTATAACAAAGAGAGGAAGTAGCATTAGTAGATTCAAAACGTTTGTTGGAGGGAAATTTACCTTTGCGGAAGAAGTGTTGGAACTTCTTCGCCATTTGGGCCATTTCACCCAGATCCATCTCGTTCTCGGATTCATCACTTTCGGATGATGACGAATTGGCGTTGAACGCTAAAGCTTTCTTCTTGGCCTCCGAGGGATTCATCATAGCTCGAATCTTCAATCGGTTATCCCGTCTTACTTAGTAAGACATAAGAGTCCCGATGAGATTCACCACGGTGTAGTTCTTCAAATCATTGACCTCTTCAATGGCGATTGCTCGTCTTTCCCATTTGGAGGTCATCCCCATGATAATCTTCCTTACCTTTTCAGGTTCGGTGTAGATTTGGCCAAGGGCTTCCAATTCGTTTGTGATGTCGGTAAAGCGTCCGTACATCGACGCAATGCTCTCATTTTCCTGCATGTGGAACAAGTCGAAGTTTTGCACTGCAACATATAACTTTGAAAGCTTTACCTTATTCGTTCCCTCGTGGGTAACGATGAGATGGTTCCAAATTTGATATGCACTCTTACATGTGCATATCTTGTTGAACTCATTCAGGTCCAACGCACAATGAAGAGCGTTCATTGCTTTAGCGTTGTTGACTTCGACAGACTTTTCGGAAGTCGTCCATTTCTCGAAATCATCTTCGGAGGGCTCGACATACTCATTGTGGAGAGTTCTCCAAAGAGAAGCACTCCTAAGGAATGTCTCCATCCTACACTTCCAATAACCAAAGTTAGTACCATTGAAACGTGGAGGACGTACCGTAGATTGACCTTCGAAAAGTGTGGACGCTCCATCACGGTCGTGATTGTTGTACGTAGGCGGCGGAGGAACGTTGTTGTTGTTGGATGCCATAGATAAAACCTTGCGCTCTGATACCAATTGTAAGGATCATGTCTATGGAGAAAACACTAGAAGGGGGGTTGAATAGTGTTTATGCAAATTTAATAGGAATTTACACCAAATAAAATGCAATCCAACAAATAGTGCGGAATAGAAAACAACCCAAAGAGAAACTCACGCAAACGCAGTTATGTTTCAAGGGTTCGGATTACCCAAGTCAACTCCTGACTTGTTCCCGGTAATCATATGTCCCTACCACCCGGATACCACCGGATACTCAAGTTAGAACCCTAACTTGAGGTTTCCTTAAAACCCCACTAGTAGCAACCCTACAAGTGCAATCGAAGACAATCGATGTCCTTGACTCCCACAACCCGGGAGCAAGCAAAAACCACTCTCACAACCGAGAGCACAATTCAAATAATGAAGTTATGAAATCTGAAAGCAACACTTACAATCACATATGCCTTGAAGTAGAACTTGAAGGAGAAGTGTGATGTGTGTTGAAGAACTCTCTTGGAAGAGAGGATGAAAGCCCTTTCTCTTGACTGCACCAAATGCCTAGAGGATCAATCTTTGGTTCTAGGTTGGAGAGCAAGAGAATCAGATTTAGAAATGCTAAGGGCTTTGGATTTGAAAGCTTTGATCTTTGGAAAAGAAAGCTTGAAAGATTTTTGCAATGAATGAGTGTGTAAGTTGGTAACCTTGCAATGAAACAGTAGAAGCACTATTTATAGCTTTCTCAAATCCACAAAACAGTTTAGGCAAAAACCCAATCGAAATCCGTGAGAAAAATCTCGACGGATATAATCTGAACTCGCAACAGTCGACTGATGAACAAAACACAGTCGACTGCTGCACAGTCAGCAAGGGTGGGTGAGAATTCATAACGGTAACTTACCACGTGGACAGTCGACTGATGAAGCCAAGACAGTCGTCTGTAAAACCAACAGGCGACTGTACATTCTTCGACAGGCGACTGGCCGAGAGAAGAGTAAGTTAGAAGAAGTACTGGAAATCTCACAAGATACAAGACAGACGACTGATGCAAGGAACACAGTCGACTGTTAATCAGAACAGGCGACTGTATATCCTTAAACAAACGACTGTCACAGACAGGAGAAATTTCCAGAGAGCTAAGTCAAAGATTAGACTTACAGACAGGCGACTGTTGCAGCATAGACAGTTGACTGATCTAATATACAGTCGACTGTTTATACAGCAAAAGTCGACTGGCCTTAGAAATCGGATCAAACAGAGTTTGGGCAAGGAGAGACAGGCGACTGATGAACCACTCACAGTCGACTATCGCTAAGACAGGCACCTGATAAACGTTCAACAGTGGCCTGTGCGAGATAATCAGAGAGGACCCAAAAACTGCATTGTAATAGTCTGTGCATAACAGGCGACTGTAGAACAAAACACAGTCGACTGTTTTTGAGACAGTCGACTGCAAACTGTTAAGCAGTCGGCTGTTATAAACAATCCTAGCACAAACAAAAGAGAAATGGATTGCGATCAAAGGACGAAGGTCTAGAGATGTCCTATGACCGAAAGGAGATGTGTGTGAGTGCTCCATCATAGTTCTACTTCTAAGCTACATACTAGAAGAGATAAAAGAAAAATTACATTGACGAATAATCTCTTCTTTCCATCGTATGAGCTTGAAGTCTTTACGGAGCTTCAATCATCAATCTACGATCATCCAATTCATATCATTTGCCTTCAATCACGTTTGTGAGTCATCCATTTCTAGTTGATCTTCATAGAAAGCTTAGACAATGGATTAACTGCAAAATAGGGGATTAGTCACAAGTATTTATGTTTGCTCATCATTAACACCAAGTAGGGAGAAGTCCAATACTCAACATTTCACACATGTGCATTTAACCATCTTAGTGAGCCTTAGGATTATCATAGAATCCAATCCAATAGATTCATATTGCCCAAAGACTCAATTGGAGTCTCTGGCTCACCAACAGTTGCCTGATGAAGGTTTTACAGTCGACTGGGTGATTCTAGGCACCTATCGAGCCTTCTACAGTCGACTGTAGTGCACTGCTCAAGTCAACCTTTTATTGACTCATACTTGAGCTTATGGAACAGTCGATTGACGGTCAATTTACAGTCGCCTGTCTTCCAACAGTCACCTACAAATTGTTCTACAGTCGACTACGTGCAACTTGCATTGTCTGGGCTTCATCCCAATTTGCAAGTCAGTCGATTGTTGCAGTTTTTACAGTCGCATGTACTCTCTCCATCAATCGTCTGTCTTCATACAGTGCGTAAGTTGCATCTCTTTGTTTATTTCCATCCCCTGCAGTAGTCGCCTACTGAAGGATTTACATGCGCATGTCCTGTATACAGTCGACTGTGTAGTCTTCATCAGTCGACTATCCCGGCTCAGATTATAGCGTAGGATTTATTTAGCCGTTGGATAGTCGTCTATCAGTTGTTCATCAGTCGACTATCGATGATGTTTTTGCCCAGATTCTTGTCGTTGCAGCTTTTTGTTTTTGGCTATTTTCTTGGGTTTTGAGAGTTCATAGAGGGTTCCTATATATATGAGAAGGCAGAGTTCTTTAGAACTTCTTGATGCTATTGAAAATCATTAGGGTTTAATTAAGCCACTCTCAAACTCTCTCGTTTCCCTCTTAGAGCCCATTCTCTCCTTCATGCATTGAAGTCAAGCTCAAGGGAAATCATCCAAGTGCATTTCAAGAAAATCGCATCACTTGGAGATCCTCTTCCATGCCTTGCATTTATTAATGAGTAAGTTCATCTCAAGGCATAAGTTAGAGTATATTTTTTTACTTTTTGTTTCTTTGAAACCCTAATTCTCTTTGTGGGAATTTGATACTCTCTTTGTGGGAGTTTGGTGTCCTAGTGTAGGGCTAACCCTAATTCTCTGTATGGGAGTTAGTAATTCTCTGTGTGGGAGTTTGACCCTTGTGTAGGGTTGGTTTGGTTCTTGTGTAGGACAAAATCCTCTGTGTGAGGTATCTCTTTATGGGATTGTATTCACTTCTCTTTGTGGGAATTATAGTGAATATTAGTGTGGTTGGACGTACCAAAGTTTTGGGGAACCTGGGTAAAATCTTATGTTTGTGTTTGGTTTGATTATGTTGATTAATTCCTCTTACATTTAGTATTCCGCATTTGCAAGTTAAATTTTAATTGCACAATTTATTGCCATTACTCTATTGACACCCCTCTAGAGTGTTTGTTGTTAGTATTGCAAGGTAGACGGTCCTTACAGCGTGAATCTTGCCAAAATGTAAGATCAGTGCAAGGATGGTTAGGCAACTGATGTGGTATACACAGGCGCTGATGCCATGGGCAGGCGACTATGAAACTAACATCAAGCGCCTGATTGCACAAGTGCGAAAGTTGATAAATCTAAAATATCTTGAGAAGATGATACATGAAACTGACTACCAAGTCACATGCGTCTACAACTAGCCAGGCACATGTACATTGTACATCAGTCGCCTGTTAGAGTAGAATACAGAAAACCCAAAATACTAAGTCAAAGGTGTATGCATAATAGACGACTGTAGAACAAATCACAAGCACCTGTAAGGAGACATGCGCCTGACTAATGTTCAGTATTCTCTTGTTGAAAGCCTAAAATTCACAACTCAAGTAATTTAGAGTTAGAGTCCTAGGAACGAGTTCTAATGAATTCCTAGGCTAGATTGAGTGATGTGTGGGTGCTCCAATATTACTCTACTTCAAGGCTACATTCTAATGAGAAAGAATAAAGAGAATAAAAGATTTACATTATATTTGCTTCTCTTCTTTTTCTTAAATGATCTTGAAGTCTTTAAATCTTCTATCTTTATCTTGATCACCCAATCTTCAAATCTTTAATCTTTGATTGATCTTTGAGTGTCATTCATTGCATTTGATCTTCATGATTAGCATAGGCAATGAATTAACTGCATGGAGGGGATTAGTCACAACTGTTTATGTTTGCTACTCATCAAAATCAAGTAGGGAGAAGTCCAATACTCAACAAATATGTTTTCTAACTACCCAACCGTTGAAATAATTACGTTATTATTTCAATGTTAAGAAACTTCCTCCCCTTAATTCCTATATAAACTCACTATTGCCTATGAGAAAACAATCAATTTGAACAAAACATTTTTCATCTCTCTCCCAACACAAACACAAAGAAGAAGAAGAAGAAGAAGAAGAAGAAGAAGAAGAAGAAAATGTAATCTTAGTGGTGAGAATTTTTGGTTTCCTTTGGTGATTTCAAATCTGATCCGATGCGTCGCTCCTCCATTCTGCTGCAATCTAGGTGATGTCCTCATTCCTCGTCGAAGAACAACAACAGATGCAGTTGTGTTAACGAAGAAGGTGAGGAACGAAGATGCTTATGATGTGCTCACATCATGCTCGTCAGATGTTGAGGATCATGCTTAGGTCATGGGTTCATTGGCATTGTTCCATATGTCGCCAAATAGGGAGTGTTTTTGTACCTACCAGAGGAATACAGATGGATCAGTCTTTATCGTCAATAATGGACTGTGTAAAGCTATTAGAGTTAGTTTGGTGAGGATTAGGATGTTCAATGGCATGGTGCACAAACTCACTAATATGTAGCATGTTTTAGAGCCGAGGAAGTCACTAGTTTCTTTGGGGGTGTTGGATTCCATAGGTTGTAAATGTACGATAGAGATGGAAGCTCTGAAAATATCGAAGGGTTCGGTGGTAGTGATGACAGGTGAAAAAGTTTGGGACTTATATATGCTTAAGGGGACAACAATCATAGGAGATTCTAGAATCAGAGTTGAGAGTTCATAGAATATTGATTCGACCATGCTATTGCATCTCACACTTGGACATGTCATAGCAAAAAGATTAGAAGCTTTGTGGAAGCGTGGTCAGATCAAAGTGGTGGACTTTAAAGAGCTAGAGTTTTGTGAGTATTGTATCATGTCAAGCAGATGAAGGTTAGTTTCAGGGAGTGGAAGCATGACTCAAGAGAGATTCTTGAGTATGTTCAAGTTGATGTTTGGGGTCTTGCACGAACCAGTTCACTCTCAAGGTGGATCCTGTTATTTCATATCGCTCATCAATGATTTCTCCAGAAAAGTATGTGTGTAGGTGATGAAGGAAAAATCAGAGGCGTTTGAGAAGTTCAAAGCATGGAAGACCCTTGGGGATAGTCAAAGGAGGAAGAAGACAAATATGCTAAGATCTGACAATGGTGGTGAGTTTACTTTTGCTATGTCAAAGGAATTCTATAAGGAGCATGGAGTTAAAAGGCACTTCATTGCATCAAGAGTGTCGGTAAAGTAAGCCCACTAACTATAGCCAAAACATTAATTTTGATGATGCCAAACAAGTAATATGGCTCTAATATGTTTACCGAGTGAGTTTCAGGTCATAACGTACCAAACCTGAGCAAAACAGAGCAAATTAAGATTTAGCACAACCGTACCATATCAATAGTCTATTTGGCATGACCGTGTGCTGTACTGGAAAGTTATTGTCGATCCAGTACAATCGTGCCAAATTAATGCTAATTTTGGCACAAACGTGCCAAATGTCCAGTTGCACAGAAACGTCCAGAACCGTCCAGTTTGACTTGGTCAAATGCACAGTTTCATGATTTTTGATAAGATTAAGTGTTCAAGATCAACATAAAGTCTACTTCATAAGAATTGCATTAAATAGAACAACTTATGAAAGCATGGAGGAAGGAGAATTCAAATCAAACACAAACTCAAGAATTCATATGCAACCCAAGAGTTTATGTGCAATAGAGATTTCTCAATGAACTCAAGATGGCTACAAGAGTTCATGTGCAAGATAGAGTTCATGTGCAATGGAATTACTTAAAGAGTTTTCATTGGCTACATGAGTTCATATGCAATATAAATACATGAGTTAACATTCATTAAGAAGTGTTGTATTAATCTTATAAAAGAGAGTAGCTGGCCCCCTTGCAAATTAATCCTCTAGCAGGCCAAATTTAATGCTTCATCTCCCTTGCGTGCCAAAAATTTTTCCTCCTATCAAAGTTGTCAAAGCATGATCTAAAGGAATGAGGATGCGGAAAAGAAGAAGATCGGATGTCACTGAAAAGTGCATATCGTTCTTTGCAGAGCACAGATTGACGAACCGTTTTCTCCAGGATGACCAAAACTTCACGGTATATTCTACAATAATATTTATCTTATTTTAATCTCTATATTATATCAGATTGCATTACTTTTAGCATGAGCTGTATTATTGAATAGCCTCATTCAGAGGCTATCATTGGGCGTACATTTCATTGTACTTATCTTGTAACAGTTCGATGACCACCTGCAAGTGTGATCATTGTTTTCTTTTGGTTATAAAAGGGGTAAATCCTCTGTGAGAGGTTGAAGTATATGCGGGGAGCCTAGTCGGGTGTGCCAACTTCGTTGAAAATCTTTGATCATATGCACTCTGATTAATTCCACTGCTTGATAATTTTTTTATTTGTGACATACACCCTATTCACACCAACTATATGTTATTTTTCAAAGAGATCCATAGTCAAATGGACTAGCAGAGAGGATAAATATGATATTTTTAGCACTACTTAAAAAGGCTTTTCCAAACGTTTTAATGCAGGTGTTTTAAAGAAATTTTGGCAAATGCCTATTGGTATGTCGACATTTTTCAGTGTTCATAAAAACAATGGAAAATGTTGGACTTTCCCGACGTTTATAAGAACGTTGGTAAATGTTTGAATATCTCTGGTGCTTTTCAAAAAAGCCGACAAATGCTGGACTTTTCCCGACGCTATCTGAAAAACATCGGCAAATGCCCAACTTTTCCCGGTGCTTTACTAAAATGGCCTTTACTAAAATGCCAGAAAATGATGGACTTTTCCTGGCATTTTACTAAACGCCAGCAAATGCTAGCCTTTTCCTGGCGCTTTACTAAAAACACTGGGAAATTTAGTGCCCTTGCACACAAAGCTAAAAATTTAAATAATTTTTATACAATTGATTACTTAAAATGAAATTTGAATTTCAAATGGTTTGGTAGAATTTTTCAAGATCTTTACTATGATATAAAGTAATTATAATTTGGATGTGTGCAGAAGAAGTTAGAGCCAAAAGAAGTTTATAGTTCTAATATGAAAAAAAAACGAAGTGTTTCTCTATGTTATAGAATCTTTGTTTAGACCTACATTTAAAAAAATTGAAGTTTCTTTAAGTTTAAATAGCGTATATTGTTCTAACACATATAGTATTTGTTTTACATAAAGACCAGTGATGCAAGCGGCCGCACTGTCCTGGTAGGCAGAGGCGAATGGCAGGTCGCGGCGAACAGCCATCCTTGCTGGTCGTCCCAGGGGGCCGCGGAGGCAAGTCCGGTGGCAGTTGGTCCCATCGGGCGACAGTCGATGGTATATAATTTCTAATAAAATTTTGACTTTTCCCAACGTTTTAAGTAAATACCAGTAAATACCATTGGCATTTCCCAACATTTCAAAAAATACAGTTAAATACTATTGGCATTTCTCAACGTTTTCTTGAAACACTTGTAAAGGTTGAACTTTTCCCAGCATTTCGCCGAAACGGTGGAAAATGGACTTTTCATAACGTTTCACAAAAACATTGCCTTTTCTTTTAGCGTCACAGCCTTTAAGCGGTGTGTTCGCGGCATTTTGCATAACCTCGTGAAACTTTTGTCGGCATTTTTAAACACCGGAAATGTAAAAAAGTCAGGAAAATCCTTTATTTAGTAGTGTAGAGAGGATGTGTCTCATATTTAAAAGGCATTTCATTACATCAAGAGTGTTGGTATAGTAAGCCAACTAACTATAGCCAAAACATTAATTTTGACGATGCCAAACATGTAATATGGCTCTTATATGTTTATTGAGTGAGTTTCAGGTCAAAAAGTTTTAAAACGGAGCAAATGAGAGAAAATCAAGAGTCGGCACGACCGTACCAAATCAATAGTATATTTGGCATGACAGTGCACTGTGCTGGAAAGTTATTAGCGATCCAGCACAGCCATGCCAAATTGACACTAAGTTTGGCACGATCGTGCCAAATGCCCAGTTCCGTAGAAACGTCCAGAACCGTCCAGTTTGACTTAGTTAAATAAGTAGTTTCTTGCTTTTTTATAGGAATAAGTGCTCGATATAAAAACATAAAGTCTACTTCATGAAGAATTGCATTAAAGATAACAACTTTTGAAAGCATGGATGAAGGAGAATTCAAATCAAACACAAACTCAAGAATTCATATGCAATGCAAGAGTTCATGTGCAATAGAGGTTTCTTAATGAACTCAAGATGGCTACAAGAGTTCATGTCCAATGGAGAGTTCATATGCAAGGGAATTACTTAAAGAGTTTTAATAGGCAACATGAGTTCCTTTGCAATATAAATACATGAGTTAACATTCATTAAGAAGTGTTGCATTAATCCTATAAAAGGGAGTTGTTGTCCCCCTTGCAAATTAATCATCTAGCTGGCCAAATTTAATGCTTTATCTCCCTTGCTAGCCAAACAATTTTCCTCCTATCAAAGTTGTGAAAGCTTGATCTAAAGGATGAAGAAGAAGAAGGAAAAGAAGAAGACTGCACGTCGCTGAAAAATACTTATCTTTCTCTACAGAGCTCAGATTGACGAACCGTTTTCTCCAAAATGACTATAAGTTCACGCTCTATGCTACGGTAATATTTATCTGATTTTAATCTCTGTATGATATTAGCTTGCAGTATTTTTAGTGTGAGCTGTATTATTGAATAGCTTCATTCAGAGGCTATCATTTGGAGTGCATTTCCTTGTACTTATCTTGTAACGGTTCGATGACCATCCACAAGTGTGATCAAAATTTTATTTTGGTTATAAAAGGGGTAAATCCTCTGAGACAGGTCGGAGTATAGGCGGGGAGCCTAGTCGGTGTGCCAACTTCATTGAAAATCTGTGATTGTGTGCACTTTGATTGATTTCACTGCTTGATAATTTTTTTATTTATGGCATACACCCTATCACCCTAATGTAGAGTATTTTTCAAAGAGATCCATAGTCAAATGGAGTAGCATAGAGGATAAATAGGACATTTGTAGCACATCTAAAAAAGGCTTTTCCTGACGTTTTATGCCGGTTTTTAAAGAAACTTCGGTAATGTCTATTGGTATTTCGACATTTTCAGTGTTTATAAGAATGCTGGAAAATACTGGAATTTTATTGACGTTTATAAAAACGGTAGTAAATGTTGACTTTTATTTGTGGCATACACCCTAGTAACCCCACTATAGAGTATTTTTCAAAGAGATCAATAATCAAATAGAGTAGCATAGAGGATAAATAGGACATTTGTAGCAGTACTAAAAAAGGCTTTTCCTGACATTTTTATGCCGGTTTTTAAAATAAACTTCGGATTTTTCAATTTTTATAAGAATGCTGGCAAATACTGGAATTTTCCCGACGTTTATAAGAACGGTAGTAAATGTTTGACTTTTTTGGTACTTTTCAAAAAAGCCGACAAATGCTAGACTTTTTCCAACGCTATTAGAAATATGCCTGCAAATGCCATACTTTTCCATGCGCTTTACTAAAAAGGCCTTTAGTAAAACGCCAGAAAATGCTAGACTTTTCTCGGCATTTTACTAAAATACCGGTAAATTCTGAACTTTTCCAGGCACTTTACTAACACTGGGAAATCTAGTGCCCTTGCACACAAAGCTGAAACTTTAAATAATTTTATAAAATTGATTACTTAAATTAAATTTTGAAATTCGTATGGTTTGATAGAATTTTCCAAGATCTTTACTGCGATATAAAAAACGTATGGATGTGTGTAGAAGAAGTTAGAGCCAAAAGAAGTTTAGAGTTCTAATATGAAAAAGAACAAAGTTTCCCTATGTTATAGCATCTTTGTTCAGACCCACATCGAAAAAAAATAAAGTTTCTCTAAGTTTAAATAGTTTATGTTGTTCTAACACATATAGTATTTGTTTTACACAATAACTAGCGAAGCAAGCGGCCACACTGTTCCGACGGGCAGTGGCGACCGACCGGTCACGGTGGGCAGCCGTCCCTGTTAGTCGTCCCTGGCGGCTACAGTGGCTGGGCCGGTGGCCGGTCGGTCCCAGCAAGCAACCGTCGGTGGTATATAATTTTATTAAAAATTTGAATTTTCCCAACGTTTTAGGGAAATGTTGGTAAATCCCATTCGCATTTTCCAACATTACAAAAAACACCATCAAATACTATTGGCATTTCTCAATGTTTTTTCGAAACACAAGTAAATTTGGACTTTTCCCGGCGTTTCACCGAAATGCTGGGAAAATTGGACTTTTCCCAATGTTTCACAAAAACACTGCCTTTTCTTTTAGCAGCACCGCCTTTAGGTAGTGTCTTCGCATCATTTTGCTTAATGTCGTGAAACTTTTATCGGCATTTATAAGTACATGAAAATGTAAAAAAGCCAGGAAAATCCTTTATTTAGTAGTGTAGAGAATACGAGATGTCTCAGATTTACATCAAGTTTGTCGAAGGGATTTTGAGCCGAAGCTATATCGACCGCAACTTATTTTGTGAACGGTATTCCATCTTTTGCTATCAATGAAAAAATTCCAGAGGGGGTTTGGACAGGGAACTCATTGAACTCATTAAACTCATTGAATCTAGATCATCTTTGGGTATTTGTATATCTATTTTATGTTCACGAAGAAATTGGCAAATTTAGTGTTAGGTCATACGTGTATGGCTATGTTGTCATTAGTGGCACAATGGGTTCATATGACAAATCTCAGCTTGTGTTATGGAGAATGTTGGACAATATGTTGAACATTATGTTGTAGATTATGTTCAACATGCTGCATTAGATAGATGGGATGTATAACGAGCTTGAGATTATTGAAGATGTGAGGAGCCTCTGATCGCAGTTTATTACCTTCAACCTTATTGTGTTATATTCCATCAACTGAAGAATCATTGAAGATTTTGTTGGTATCTATTATCTTTCGTTTCAATTGTTGAGTCGGTTGGAGAGAGCGATTTTTGCCCACTTATTGTTATTGCTGTTTTTAGAAGATTTGGCGGAACTACTTCCTATCTTAGTTCCGTTATTTGTGTGTGGCCAATCTTCTCGGATTTGATCTAGCTTACTTCCTTTAACTGCTCCGTGTTTGAGGGGGAGAGGATGTTTAAAAGAAGTGCGAAGATTGGCGGCTAAGGTTTAACGACTCGAACGACGACTTTTGCGAAAGTTGCAAGGAGCTCTGGGAGGAAGCTGACGGCTACCGAGGTCGGGGATTAAGGGAGTTGATCTTTATCAGTTTTGCAAGGGGATCTTGTGCAAATTACTCCACGGGGTTGATTGAGATCACCTCTAGCGGTTTGTATTGAGGGGGAGGTTGTTCCTCCTAATAATACGTGGTATTGGTGATTGTAATCATTAATATTTAGTGGAGTTATTTGATTTTCTGGACGAGGCCCCGCAGATGTAGGTGTGCACACCGAACTACGTTACCAAGTTCCTTGTGTCACCTTGGTTTCTTTGTTTTATCATTGTGTTTTATTGGTTGTGCATACGTACTGAATTTCAATTAGCGCTAAGGCAAGGAAGTGTGACATGTTAGGATACATAGATGGTGTCGAGGGTTACAGACTTTGGAGTCCAGATGGAAAGAAGATATTGGTTGGTAGACATGTGACATTTGATGAGTTGGTGGTGTTGCAAGGAAATGCTTCAGGATGTACCGAAATAGGTGGAAGTAAGGAGGTGCAAAACCAGGTCGAGATGCTTATTCTAAATCAGAGTATCAACATGGATGTTGGTATAAGAGTAACGGTTAATGGGGATAGTCCAAATGAGCCTACTATTACTGGCAGCGATGGTAGTGTGAGGTCTAATCAAGGTGGAGATCGTAGAACTGCTGTGGATGACTTTTTGCTAGCAAAGTGAAGTGGCGCAATGTGAAGACCCCAACTCGCTATGAGGACTACGTGAATTAGGCATATGAATTGCATGCACATGGAGATCCTACATCCAATAGGCTTGCGGTGTATTAGGACGCAAACTCAGGATGGCAGTGTGTTAGGAAAGATGTCGACATGTTGACACACACCATGGAAATTCATGAGAAGGAAAATCTAGCAGAGGATAGGTTGGTGGCAAAGATTAAGCGTGGCTCAAATTTGTATTCCTTGAAGAGGTGCTAGGGTGCCACATTATGGCATAGAGAGATACTACGTGTTTTGCTTCATGTATGGATACAAGAGATACGATTAATTTGGAGATTCACCATCGTAAATGGATTTTTTTTGCAATTGTAGCATACTTCATGTGAAAGCAGGAACGGTGCGCACAGCGTGCGCATGTGGTGCATGCACGTGCGAATGTAGGTGGCAATTGCAACGCGGGTGCGCAGGTGCGGTTTCTGAATGGGATTCGAATTTGATTCCGATTATAGACCCGTTGGCATACGAAAGTATTTATACGTTGTTTCGGCTAGGTTTTTGATGCGTTTCTTGAGCAGATTTGTGTGAGATTTTCTGCACAAGTTTGCGACTATGTGTAGAAAATGCAAAGAGCAAACTGAGGGGCAAAGGGATGGTTGTTTGAGAGCTTTTCTTAATTGTTTTATTCTCCGATTTTATAGCTGATATGGTTATTCTTTTGACGCCATAACTTATAATTAAAGATATTGAAGCATTAGTGATCTCTTCAACAGGATGTACACCAAGTATTGGGTGGAACCTGAATAAGTCTTGGTGACATGTGCATGTTTTTTGTTGTTTTATGTTACTTTCATATATATATATTGCTGTGTTGTGGGATTTGTAGATAACGTCATTATCAGTGTTTGTTGTTTCAACGATCTTAGAATTCTGCGGGACGATTGTCTTCTTGATAACCCTGTCAAGAGGGCATATGAGCTCTAGACAGGTGCTCTCAGTCACCCCCAACATAGGATCTACACTCCTTTGAAAGAATCACTCATCATTACACGTGTTCATTTACCACATGTGTTGAGAAGCCACTGTTGAGGTGGTGAATGGATCCCTCACTAATTTGGTACGGCCTGTGAGTTACGAGCGAATAAGACTCACTCCTATTGTTAGTGACAGTTGAATAAGCATAACGGTTAAGGTAAATGCATGTCATTTTGACTCGTACTTTATGATGATAATTGATTTCAGCGTCGATGGAACTGATTAGGAAAGCTAACGATCTTAATTGGAATGACACTATCATTATTTAAATGATATATATTCGAATTACTTTAAAGTCCTGATTTATGTTGCTTAACAATGAAATTATGAAACAGTAACATTCCCATCATCAGGCATGTTGACCCTAGTAAATAATGATTGCGGTTCATTTATAAATTCCGAGCTTGTGAGGTGAGGGAAAGAGGGCAGGGATGGCTGCAAGGCATGTACCCGAGGGTATATTTGTGTGTTAAAGTATAGTTAGTGCAGTAAATAGATGACAGAGTGAGGAAGAAAAGAAAACGTAGCCCTTCAATACTTGGGTAAAAAAGAATGGAGATCGAAGGGGGGATTGAATTGAAGATGCAGAGAAAGGGGGGCCAGCATTAAATTTCGAGAGCCACTGCAGCAGCCAATCATGCAATAAATCATGCTCATATATGTTTGCAGGAGTGGCATTGGATCTGACTCCTGCCTGTCTACTGAAATGAAAGAAAGTTAAAAGAAAAGTTTTGCAGAGGGGGAGGCAGCAGCGGCAGCAGAGAGAGCAGAGGGAGTCACGTCCGAGTTCAGTCCATGGCCTAATTCCATTGGTGGTAAACTCTTGTTACCATCCCACGTGCATGGCCTCGTGAACTCGCTACCTAACCTCGATAACTCTATTCATTCCCACACTGTTCATCTGAATGAAACTTAATGATAATAATAAATAGAATAGAATAATTATAATATAATATTATGTCAAAAAATTAATTCATCATTGGCCAAGGCAAGGTTTTCAACAGCCCACTTCCTTGCGTTATATTAGGTACATATGAAGTTCGTAAGAGCTTTTAATCCATGTTGAGTGTTGACAATTTCATCATGTTCTAGCAATGCTTCAAACATTTAACCTTCAAGGGCATTAGAGGAATGGTGTAATATTAAACTATCCTAATTTTTTTCTTATTAAAACGATTGTCTCAATACGCTTAAGTAACCTTTTCATTACTCGGTAAAATGTATATTAGTATATATATATACCTTATAGTCTATCAAATCTAATGTTTTATCGGGTTTTAGATAAAACCCCTACAGAATTCTCTTTGGAAAGGCCAATGTGCTTAGATCGTAATGACAGTAGGATATGTAGATGAGAGAAATTACTTAGCGCACATTTTACATATATTGATCCCATGATCAGCCTCCGAAAATAGCTATTAGCTTCCTTGTGCCGTATATTTGAGTGGTTGTGTACAAACTTGGCACCTCTTAATTCACAACGAGATAACCGACAAAAGGCAAGTGACGGTCTTGCAGTGTAAGCTGAACATTAATTTTTCCTGAAAAACCTAATCTTTCTATTGCACTTTTGGTATTATGATTTTACATATTAATGTATATGTGTTGACAGTAAAGTAATAACACATACACATTAACTTTTTTATTTTTTGAATTTTTTGGATAAAATATATATCTTGGATGATTCTTATATTATAAATGAAGCAAGTCATCTGTCTCTCTTTTGACACTCATTTGACTGTTTCAAACAATTTCATAACAATATAACATTTTATAATGAGCGGATGAGTGTCATATCCAAGAAGGCGTACCCAATAATGGTTTTATGATTTTAAAATACATACGCAAAAGTAAGAAAACATAACTATTAGGAAGCTCTTCTCTAGATTACATTAGTTGAAGTTGCAGTACGTATTATCCTTTATATGTCTATTTTGTAGAAATAGTTAATTGAAGTATTTGTCAAAGAGGAAGGCTGCATATGATATCATTTCATACTTGTACGCGCTGTGATATTCGTCCTTGTATCTTGGTTTCCTTTAAATAGCCTTTATGCATCATGTACGCACCCTACAATAGGCTCATCACCCATGGATTCTTTCCAATCGTGTGGCTGTTTCTTTCTGAAAAACTTTTTACAGCGATGCTTTTCAGACTGTCCAGCAACCTGTTCCTGTCACCATTTGATGTTTAAAGCTACTCGAACTTTTGTTCCACATGAAAATTTGATGACTGATCAACTCAGAAGAAGTATCAACAATATCACTGTTCTATTATTTTTTGAAAAAAATACTAGTGAAATGCCAGTGCCCCATTGTGGGCTATGCAATCTTTGATCTAATGGTGATCAAGGATTACTTAGGGAAAGTGTAAATAAGGGAGGTTAATCCTTCTTCTAGACAGATAAGATAATACAAATGAGAGCCACCATTAGATCTTTCCATTCTTATTATTCCATTGGTGAGAGTGAAATTATATCAATGGCTTATGAGGAAGCTCGAATTCCATGGCTCCCTCTATTATCGAGCTACAAAGTAGGAGATCATTCTATCATTACAGTAATTGATATCAAGCCAGATCTACAATCGTTAAAGGTACCTTTAACTTACGCAGCTTATGATCTTGTATTGAATACCTGTGTTGATAGTATCACTACATGAAAAATGACTACTACTGACAACCAAAGCCTTTAGTAAAAGCCCAATAGCCGTCAGTGAAAGTCATCGCTTACGGCAACGTTCCGTCAGTACTCCGGTCACCGGGCGGTGGTAAGTAATTAATAGCATTATTGACGGCTTTCGTAAGGAAAACACCCCTGACTGTGTGCATGGATTGTTAGAGATATGCGCCATATCGCTGATGGTGGCCGTCAGCGATAGTGTTAGTATCGCTGATAGTCGTGGTAGAGTTGGCTCTAAAAACTCCTTGTTGTAAATATGTGTCTTAGTGGGGATATATTTATACTTTACTTGTATCTCTAAGAAGACCATATAAATAGTCTATTAACTTTAGGGGTTTTCATATAAAGAGAGAAATAACCTAAAGAGAAAGGATGCTAGGGAAGAGAGATGACTTTTAAGATGGAGAAAGTTGATGATTTATGTCTTAGATGACTGTAAGGTACTTTGGAAACTTCTAATAAACCTTTGTATTCATCTTCCCTATCTTGTTCTTTGTTTTTGGCTTGTTTTTTCTCTTTTGTCTTGGTTATTGTTGTGCTTGGTTCTTTGAAGAGGTCGGTGGAATCAACAATTGGTATCAAAGCTTGGGTTTATCCTTATTGCTACTCATTTGGAGTATCTTGGGTGAAGAAATTTCGTCAATTTTCGGGTTTGTGAGTTGCGAAATTTTAGTGCACCCAAGGTGTTTGATAAATGTCGTCTATGGGAACATCCACTTCCGGTGGGGTTACGTTTGAGGTGGCAAAGTTTGATGGTCGTATCAACTTCGGATTATGGCAAATAAGGGTAAGGAATGTTCTTATGCAACGAGGACTCAAGGTTGCTTTATTGGGGAAGGCAAAGAAGCCGGAGAAGATCGATGATGAAGAATGGGCTGATCTAGATGAAAGGGCGGTAAGCACAATACAATTGTATCTCTCATATGATGTTTTGTATAATGTTAGTGAAGAGAAATAGATAAAGGATCTATGGAAAAGACTTGAGAAGCTTTACATTGGGAAGTCTTTATATCAAACAAGCTACACTTGAAGAAGCAACTCTATGGTTTGATGATGGAAGAAGACAAAGATGTGTTGAAACACATGAACATCTTCAATAGGATGATTTATGACCTCTTGAGGTTGGATGAAAAGTTTGATTATGAAGACAATTCTCTTGTTGAGTTCTCTTCCGGACTCTCATGACCACTTTGTTACTACTCAATTTTATGGGAAAGAGACTCTCAAGTTTGAAGATGTGACCCAAGATATTATCTTGAATGTCGGAAGGAAAAGATCCTCGAAGGGTGATTCCAATGTAGAAGGTCTCTAGTCAAATGGGAATCGGATGATAGAGGTAGAAGCAAAGAAAGAGCCAAAAGCAAGACATACAACTCATGTTCCAAGTCAAGTAGCATGAAAGACGTTGCATGCTACTATTGCAAGGGCAAATGGCACTTCAAGAGAGATTGCAAGGCGTGGTTAGAGTAAAGGGAGGGAAAGCTGTCGAAGGATGATTCAGCTAGTGTGGCTTCTGAAGGTGAAGTGGAACTCCACTTCGTCTCTCAAGGTAATCCTCAAATGCATGGATTTTAGATTCTAATTATTCTTATCCTATGTGTCCAAATCGAGAATGGTTTGACACTTATGAGGCCGTTGATGGTGGTTCAGTGTTGATGGAAAATGATGCACCGGGTGAGACAATTGGAATGGGAACTATAAAGATCAAGATGAATGATGGCGTGTCCATACAGTGGGAGGAGTTAGACATGTGCTGGCACTCAAGAAGAACCTCATTTCCTTGGGGATGTTTGAAGCGAAGGGATGCATTTTGAATGGAAAGGATGCTATTCTCAAGGTGTCGAAAGGGGTCTTGGTACTAATGAAGGGTACATGAGTGGGCAACAATCTTTACAAGCTTGTGGATGACTCTATTTTGGGTGGAGCCTAAATTTCCACGTGGAGAAAGAGGATGATTGTGATGAATGTAGGTTGTGGCATATGCGGTTGGGACACATGAGTAAGAAGGCATGTGTGAACTTCACTAGAGGAATTTGCTGAAGGGAATGAAGACATGCAATCTCGACTTATGCAAGTTTAGTTTGACGGGCAAACAAAGAAAGGTGTCTTTCAATACTACAAATGTAGAATGCAAGAGCAAAGGCATTCTTGACTACGGTCACTCCGATGTATGGGGACCGAGCCTAGTTATGTCAAAAAGTGGAGCTTCATACTTCATGTCATTCATTGATTACTTCTCAAGAAAATTTTGGGTGTATTTGATGAAGCAGAAGTCCAAGAACTTCTCCAAGTTCAAGGAGTGGAAGGCGGAAGTTGAAAACCAAATGGTAAGAAAAGTGAAGTGCTTGAGAAGTGACAAAGGGAGTGAATACCGAGATAGAAAGTTTCTACAATTTTACAAAGATGAAGAGATTAAAAGGCATTTCACCGTAGCAAAGAATCCTCAACAAAATGGCGTGGTCGAGAAGATGAATAGAACTCTCATGGAGAGGGCTAGATGCATGAGGCTTCATGTGGGGTTGTCAAAGTATTTTTGGGCAGAGGCGGGTAACCATGCACGCTATGTGTTGAATAGATCAGCTTCGAAGGCTCTTAACCTCAAGGTGGACGAAGAGGTATGGAGTGGTAAGAAAGTGGACAACACTCTTCTAAAGATATTTGGGTGCCCGGATTATGCACATATTCCACATGATGAAAGGTCAAAGTTTGATGCCAAGTCACATAAATACATTTTCATTGGTTTTGAAAAGGGTGTGAAGGGGTACAAGCTTTGGGATTAGGTAAATCGAAAGAAATTGTCTAGTAGAGATATAGTCTTTGATGAAGCTTTTATGCTATCAAAGGATCTTGAAAATCAACAAGATCGTGATGGAAAAGGAAATAACGTGGCCGAAGAAGTCTCATTCTAATTGGATGACTTGGGAAGACTCAAACTTCACAATGAGAAGATGGGACTTCAAGCCATGGTCCAGAGCAAGAGAGCCCTCAAGAAGAGCCATATATCATTGCTCAAGGGAGGGTGAGAAAGGACCATAAAGTTACCTAATAGGCTTGGATGGGAGAAAGTGAAAGAGGCACACTATGATCTAGCCATTAGCGATAGTGAGCCCGGTTCATTTTGAGAGGCTATGGATTCATATGAAAGTGGCGAATGGTTGGAGGCAATGGTGGTGGAGATGAAATCTCTCCACCAGAATTCCTTGTGGGAGTTGGTGCCGAAACCAAAGGATCGTAAATCGGTGGCTTGCCAGTGAAGCTATAGGGTGAAGGAGCCTTTGCATGAAAAGAAGAAACCGATTTCAAAGCAAGGTTGGTGGCGAAGTGGTTTTCACAAAAGGAGGGGTGGACTATGATGAAATTTTTTTCCCGGTTGTGAAACACACTTCTATTAAGGTACTCTTGGCTATGGTGACGGAGTTCAACATGGAGCTTGAACAACTTGATGTAAAGATAGCCTTTCTTCATGGTGAGTTGGAGGAAACTTTTTACATGTCACAATTGGAAGGGTTTGTAGAACTGGGTAAAGAAGACTTTGTGTGCCGATTCAAGAAGTCTCTCTACGGACTCAAGCAATTACCAAGACAATGGTACAACCACTTTCACTCCTTCATGTTGCACATTGGATACTCAAGGAGTGAGCATGATTGTTGTGTGTGCTACAAGGTTCTTGATGATGGGTCCCCCATCATGCTTCTTCTCTATATGGATGACATGCTAATTGCATGTAAGCACATGTCAATGGTAAATGAGCTCAAATCTAAGTTGAGCCATGAGGTTGAAATGAAAGACCTTGGGACGATTACAAATATTTTGGGCATGGATATAAAGCGAGATAGATATGCCGGAAAGTTGTGGTTGTTACAAAAGAGGTATGTCTCTAAAGTGGTGGAGTGGTATGACATGTTGGATGCAAAGCCGGTTGTCACACCACTTGCTTCTCATTTTTCTTTAAGCAAAGAGCAATGTCCGAAGACGGTGAAAGAAATTGAGAAGATGAAAGTGGTACCATATGCAAATGCAATAGGATGCTTGATGTATACTGATCGTCGTCTAGACGTGTAAGGATCGTCTTACCCTTGCAATACTAACAACACACACTAGAGGGGGGTGAATAGTGTAATGGAAATAAAATTGTCCAATTAAAATTAAACTTGAAAATGCGGAATAATAAATGCAAGAGGAAATAATTGACAAAATCAATCCAAACGCGAACACAAAGTTTTACCCTGGTTCACCAAACTTGGGTACGTCCAGCCACACCAATATTCACTATATTCTCACAAAGAGAAGTGAATACAAATCTCACAAAGAGATACCACACCAAGAGGATTTATGCCCTATACAAGGACACAACCAACCCTACACGAGGTTCAAGACTCCCACCAAGAGAATCACTAACTCCCACTCAGAGAATTAGGGTTAGTCCTACACTAGGACACTAAACTCCAACAAAGAGAGTTACTCCCACAAAGAGAGTTATTCTCACTAAGAGAATATCCTAATCCCACAAAGAGATAAACTCCCACAAAGATAGAAAGACTAATCCCCATAAAGAGAATTAGTGTTACAAATTCACCAAGTAAAATAAATACTCTTACATATGCCTTGAGATGCTTACTCATGTATGAATGCAAGGCATTGAAGAGGATCGCCAAGTGTTGAGATTGGCTTGAAAGCACTTGGATGAATTCCCTTGAGCTAGACTTCAATGCATGAAGAGGAGTGAGTGCTCAAATGAGGGAATTGAGAGAGTTTATGAGTGGCTTAAAGATCTCTTGTGATTTTTAATAGCATCAAGAAGTTCTAGAGATATCAGCACACCCATATATATAGGAACCCTATATCAACTCTCAAAACCCAAGAAAACAGCCATCAGCCCAAAGCTGCAACGGCTAGAAACTGGGCGAAAACGACATCAACAGTCGACTGATAGTCAAAAGATAGTTGACTGATCAACAGCTAGAAAAATATCCAACGGCTATAATCTGAGCCAGGACAGTCGACTGAAGAAGACAATGCAGTCGACTGGAAACAGGACAGGCGCCAGTAAAACCTTCAGCAGGTGACTGCTACAGGGGATGGAATAAAACAGAGAGCTGCACTCTTCCTCCAGATAAGCATACAGGCGACTGATGTCAATAATACAGTCGACTGTCATATAGTCAGGCGATTGTAATACCTTCATCACTCGTCTACTGTATAAGATGGAGAAAAGACAGAGAGATGCAGAGATTACACTTACGCTACTTAGACGACTGTTGGCCAATTCCTCAGGCGACTGTAAACTGAGCAGCAGTCGACTGTGCGTAAAGCTCAAGTTTGAGTCGATTGAAGTGTTGACTTGAGCAGTGCATATTAGGCGATTGTAAATGGATCCACATGCGACTGGAAATCATCCAGTCGACTGTGTATCCTTCATCAGGTGACTGATGGAAAGCCAGAGACTCCAAACTAGCCTTTGGTCAAGATGAGCCTATTGGGTTGGATTCTAAGATAATCCTAAGGCTCACTAAGATGGTTAGATGCATATGCATGAATGAGTAGACCATCTAACAAGGCATTACATTAACCTAGACTCAAAAGAGAGAGAAATCAATAAAGTAAATATTACATGGATTACATTGCTTTCCTTAGAGTCTAAGTCTTCAATCTTGATGCCTTGAAGCTCACCATCATCTCCAAGCTTTGGCACTCCTTGATCCAAGCTTTGGCCTTTCTCCACTTGATGTCCATCCTTGCACCAAGTGATTAGTCTCCAAGAAAGATATTCTAGGAATGAAACTGTGAGACTAAAACAAGAGAGTCATTAGCAACAACATAATGTTGTGATCATCATCAAAATAAGATTGGTATGAAACACCAATACTCAACAATCTCCCCCTTTTTGATGATGACACACATTATGTAACACACAAAGAATTAAAGCACAAAGATAATGAGCTCCCCCTACTTATATGCACCAATTATACAATGAGTTACACAATAGTAAATACTCATTCTACCAAAAAGATCATGGTGACATATAATAGGTATTGATTACATAAACCAATTGCAATAGACAATATCATGCAAACAAGAATGGTTTATCTAATCCCATATATCTCTCCCCATATGCATATGAATATATCTCCCCCTATATATTTACATAATGCAGATATCTCTCCCCTTGACATCGTCAAAAAGGTGGACATCAAATATATCCCCCTTTGTCAGCTTAACCAAGATGTGACAATATGCAAGAAACAATGAGATGTATGATACCAAATTGAAAATTTTAGTGGGTATCAATCACTATCCCATGCTCCCTTTAGATCATAGAAATGGTCAAGTTTTGACTTCTAGGATCTAATACCAATTATAAAGAAGGAGATTAGTAATCTCTAACAATTGAGATAAATACCAATTGTAGAAATAGAATCTACAAAAATAATCTTTTTTACAAATTAATATACAAATAATGGAGCCATGGGCCTAAAGTGTATCAAATCAATAGATATGGAAAAATCAAGCTTTAAAGATACACAATGATATTGCCAAAAGAAATATAACATGAAACACCATGGCAATATCTAAGGGGTTTGGTTTGAGACAACATAATAACCAAATGTAAAAAATGATCTCAAACACACCCCGAAATTAGAGTCAAAATATGTTTTAAAATATTTTAAACATACACCATATTAACTCCCCCATTGACATACATAAGGATCAACAATTGCATGTATGTCAATGTCATCACCCAAGGTCCCCATTTTCATGAAAAAATAAGTTTGAAAACGTTTTCAAAATCATGAAACACACACAAACAATGGGTATGCAAAAATAAACATTTAAGCACAATACCCATGCAATAAACAAAGGTTACATGACCTTTGTTGCCGGCAGAGTACTCGGTGAGAAGTCCCTTATTGCCAGTCATGTATCGAGAGCACAAAGTACCACAGATTTTCTGAGAATGTAACCAATGAAGTGTATGCCACCATGCTTACCAGCTCAGATTTCTTAACCCATTTCATAGTTGTCCTTTGGTTGGGATGGCTAGCACTTCTGCCTTCATTCCAATGCTTCATGCGTCTGAAGCAACTCCAGTCATTGTGCCCTACTTGCCTACAGTAATCACATACAGGACGCCTGGATGTTGAACCTTTTCTTTTATTCCCCTTTGGCTCATCTCCATTATGCTGACTCCGTTTTTCATGCTCTTTAGTATTGAGAATGCACCTTGTCATGGATGTATGTAAGTGGCTCCCTTTGTTGTATCCGACTCCTGTTCGGTCTCCAGACACCTTTCCCACGTTGAGAATATCATCAAGTTTAGACTTTCCGGAGTTCCATCTGTTGAGGATGCTTTCTGCCTTCTCAGCTCTAAGCAGTGTTCTCTTAAGACCATTCTCAAGATTTCTAAGACTCAACTCTGTCTTCAACAGTTTACTCCTGGTCTCATCCGTCTGGCTCCTCAGTCTGGAACATTCATTCTTCAAATTCTTGTTCACTTTGCAGATATCCATCCATTTGTTGAACATAATCTGATATGCTGACCGAATATCTTCTTCACCAACATCTTCCTCACTATCATCTTCAGAGGCAACCTCGGTGCTGAATGTTGTACTATCTGTTTCAACATTATGTATCACATTTCCACGTCAGGCACCTGATGTTGTAGCAGATGTTGCAACATTGTGTTCAACATTTCTAGGTGTGTCATACACAGACTTACTTTTCAGAGTTGCAGTGAAGGCAACATAGTTGCTTGTTATGTCTTCATCTTCTGCATTGCCTTCAGAATCTTCATCACTCCAAGTACTGGCTAGCGATTTCCCTTTTTGCTTCTTAAGAGTATTGGCACACTCAGCTTGTATGTGACCAAATCCTTCACACTCTCAACATTGAATTCCCTTTCCTTTGGTTTTAGAATCATACCTCTGGGTAGGGCGGCTAGTAGTCTTTTCAACAGTGGGAGGACCTGAACGCACCATCCTACACTACAACAGAAGGGGTCATTTTTAGCGGGGTTTTTAGTAGCGGCTCATATAACCGTCACAAATTGTGTCATTTAAGCGGTGTCGAACCGCTAGAATTACATGTTTCTCGATGTGTATAATTCTAGCGATTCGAAATCGCTACAACGTTAAAAAACCAACTCACAGGAGGAAGGGCACGTAAATTCTTTAGTTCCCAGCGGGTTCGAACCGCCATAAAGAACTTCTATTTTATTTTTCGTTTTGGTTATTATCTAATCCTGCTTTTGTCTCTCCTTTTCCCCCAAAAGACATTCCTTTTTCCCAAACCCTAACCACTGCGCGTGTAGGAATATGATGCCCTCGAGGCTATTTATCCCTGTGTGGATAGCACAAACATCTTGTTCGAAATAACAGTAAGCTTTTTGGTAATAATTTATCTAAGTTATTTTGTAATGTAGTTAACATTAGATATTAAATTAGGTAAAGTCCTGAGACTTTATGCAAGGTCAAACATGTATCGAGAAGAGTTTTTCGATCATGGAGAAATGTTTGACCGTCTGTAGCATAAGTCTAAAATGGTTCGTGGTCGTAGATGTTTCGAGACAAGGATATCGAAACATCAGATAGACCATTGTGTCTTAGTCTTCACCGTTAAGCGGTGGCGATGATCTCATGATCGTTCGACTTGGCGAAGTCGGAGACAAGACACGGGTGCTCATTAGAGAATGAGTTCACTGAACGATCCACAAGAGTTATCATATGGTTACGTTGACCAATCTGTCAATGATAACTCTTAGTGATGATAGGCTAGTTGGTCTTTTGACTTGAGGTCATTTTGACGGACCTGTGCGTGAACGGTGCTACTTAGATCAACTGACCTAGCTTCGAGGCAAGGCCTGTCGAAAGATCTTTTGATTAGGTGTCACTTGAAACGAGTAATGACCAAGAGAGGATTCGTCTCTCCCGGTCAATGGGAGTTAGTGTCGTAGAGTTAGTTCGGTCTTTAGTAAAAACTCTGCGCAGAGTATGTTGGAAGAAGTCCAACATTAATTGACTAAAGATTGATCGAAACTAGCCGGAGTCAAGTTATTGGGGTTGACAGTTTGACCGTACCCCAGACTTGATCTACACGACACAGTTTAGACGAAGAGACTATAACTGCAGAACTCATCACAGACACGGTCAGGGTGGTCCCGACAATTCTCATGTTGATGAGCTAACCACATTATGATGAAGCTGAAACAGGGACGGCAGCCACTGCTCGTGGTCTTTGTCGTATAGAGCTTCAAGCCCAACCTGTAGTAGGGTCAGGCCGTAGGGTCACACAAAGAGCGCGACCTTCGTCTAGTAATAGGTAGAAATTAGTTAGGGAGAATATTTTGCATTTTTAATGCAAGGGATGGAATAATTGCATTTGATGCAATATGGTAATTTAAGCCTAGATATGGACTATTTTGCATTTGATGCAAAAGAGATTAAATGTTTTTTTAAATTGTTTAAAACAATATTTAATAATATAAACGTAAGAAAAAGTTCACGGGTAAGACGGGAATGTACCGGTCTAGACCCAGGTTCGAACGGCGTCCAAATCGGACACCAGATGCCCAAGTTACGCCCAAAACAGCCCAACGGGTCAGACCAGGCAGACCCAGACCAGACCAGGTCTGGTCTGGTCTGCTGGTCAAGAAAGACCAGGGCATGGGCAAAAGCCCAGGCGGCCTGGGCTAATCTGCGCACGCTGGACGCGTGGGGCCCACCTGTGGGCCCCAGTTTAGGGTTTTGAACCCTTGATAGGTGCAGAATTTTGACGGCTCAGTTTTTGCGAAAAACTAGTCGTGGGCTGATCTTTGGACACTCAATTGGAAGGTCAAACGAACTCCGATTGACGAATGGTTTTTTCCTTTGCGTTCACCGTTGAACGCTCTTCGTATTGATAGGTTGTATTAATCATGAAGCTCAACGGTGAGTGAGTTAAAATTCACGGAAGTTTGCACTTTGTAAAGTGCAAACTAACTTGATTTTAATTAACCCAATTAATAGTCCCACATCGGATTTTGAGAAAAGGGGAGAGTCCGCCGCCTATATAAATAGGGGTCTCCCCCCTTTCTCATAACTTGTCCCAAGCTCTAGATCTGAGCGGCTCTCGTAAATGTTGGAGCATGCTCGGATCTAGGCTTAAATTAATATTCTTATATCTCCCTATATTTCTGCCTTACTCTTGAGGGCTCTAGCAAAGCCGCAAAGGAGTTCGGATTCAGATCCGAAATCTAGGCGGAGGTTTCACTCGCGTGAAACTTTCTTCGGCGCGTGGTTGGCTCGGTGACATGGGATTGATCGCCTCGGGATACAGAGCGGTTCGAGGAGCGGTTCGGGGAGCGGTTCGAGGAGCAGCTCGGCGTGGGACGGGGAGCGGCTCGGAAGACGGTGCAGAACATCTCTCCTGCTCCAGGGCTGAGATTCCGGCTATGTGTTTAATTAAGCATTAGTTTAATTTAATCGCAGTAGGTTAGATTCTTCTTGGGATGATCAGATCCATCTCAAGTTGGCATAGATCTTGGCTAAGGGTCTTGGACCTTAGGGCTAAGTTAAAATTGTTTTAACTGCATGTTAATTAGATTAATAAGTTTTTCTTCCGCTGCAATTGTTTTTCTGTCTATGTTCCGTCCGACTTAGGACGGGTGTCACGTCCCGCTTCCCTAAAATGGAGGCGAGACGTGAGAAGGTCCGCACAAACGTAGATCTGTGAAGCCACACGTCTGATAAGCGTCAATAAAACATATGCAGGTCCCTGTAACCACAAGCAGAACAAGATAATAACACAAGGAGATACAGAAATAAAATCCCAAATCTCAGCAATGTCCAAACATATAATTAAGTTCAACATCCAGAAAAGCCACCAGGCTAAAGGAAAGAGTCTAAAGGCCCAGAACAAGGCCAAACAAAGACAAACATAAAAGAGTATTGGTGCTACGCACCGACAACAAAAGCAGTCTAAAACGAAGAACACAAGCAGCCTCTACGACTGATCGCCCGTGTCCTCGTACTCCTCAACGAACGCAGGTTCTGACTCAGCGTCAGCAAACACCACGCCCTCCGCAGCACTCTCAGGCTCGGGATCTAACATGTGTCACCCAAAAGAGTAAAGGGGCACATGTCAGCAAGTCTAAAAGACTTGGGCAAGGAAACTGAAAGGAAAGTACACTAACAACCTAGCAGTTATAGTATGATGCATAACATGGCAAGTACAGTATGGAAGTGACAAGTAAAGGGAAGTACAAGTAGCAAGTAGCAAGTATGTCGTGGATAACAAGTTTTACAAGTAAAAACACGGACAAGTACAAGTCAAGTGGTTCACGTCAAGTGATCACGTCAGGTAAACACGTCAAGTAAACAAGTTGTGCACAGAGATTTCGTTTGCTGGCTAGAGTGGCTGATCGGGCCAACTCGTAAGCTCAGGTGACTGCTTATCCCTACCCCTCCACGTGTATCGAGCCAGGGCATTACCCCGAACACGGAATACTCGCTTCTGGATCACGAGCCAGGAAGTGTATTTAACACGTATGGCGTAGGGTTATGCCTGCAACGCAGGTGCCTAGCCGGAAACAAGTAGATCGGGCATTGGCTATCAACCAACACACGTGGCCCGCTTCTGGAAGACGAGCCAGGAAACACAAGTATTGTAGCGTGTGCTACGAATGCGACATTCAACATGGATAGCATGGATGACAATTAATTCGCGTACCATTAATTAAAATTAAACGTGACATGGTAGTACTTATGCAACATGATAAATGACGGATCTAACTTCGTTGTCAAGCTAGTTCCTGAAATTGCGCATAGGCGAGTATCATTTCGTCGCCTAGTCTCTTTTATGCCTACAACAAGCAAATGGCCTAAGACATGGCCCAAAACCCTAAGTGGCAAGTTTCACTTGCCTAGCACCGAGGATGACGATCACGAAGGTTCGTCTCACAAATGCTAATCTACGGGGAAAGTCGCTGTTATGGAGAAACAATCATCAAAACAACATCCATTTATATTAGGGTTTCAAAATATCAAATGTGGGTGATGAAAATATTAAAGGTTCAAACACTACCATAGGAAGCGGAAGATCGATGCCGAGCAAGCACGGCAACGGAAGAAACGATCCGGGGAACTAGGGTTCAGATCTGGAAATGGGGAGAAAATCTGGAGAAATGGGGTTTTGGGGATTTTTGGGGGTTTTCCGGCGGCCTAGAGGAGGTGGCCGGCCTAAATGGAGAGGGAGAGGGGCTCTTGATGAAGGAGGAAGGCTAGGGGAAGATGGATGATGATTTGGGGAAGAAGGAGGCTCAGGAGAAAATGAAGGAAGAAAGAAAAACGTTTGGGGGGTTTAAATAGGCACAGCCAGTGGCTGGGCAAACCCGAGGTTTACGACAGCAGTTAGTCGGTCAAAGAAGGGTTGTTGACCGACTAGTTCAACAACTAGTCGGTCGGTCGACCAACTGTGACCGACTAAAACCAAACAGTAACTCAGGTTGTCGAAATGGTCAAAGAATTAGTCGGTTAAAGAACAATGGCTGACCGACTATTTTACAACCTAGTCGATCGGTGGTTCTTCTTAGACCGACTAACGATAAACAGTAACTTAGGTGAAATTTATCAAAGGAACTAGTCGGTCTGAGAGCAAGTTCTGACCGACTAGTTTCACATCTAGTCGGTCGGTGGTTGTTCTTAGACCGACTAAAAGTAAACAGTAACTCCTGTACATTTGATTCAATGAACTAGTCGGTTCCAGTAGAGTTCCTGACCGACTAGATCTCAATCTAGTCGGTTGGTCCCCCTTCTTGAACCAACTAAAGTGCACGAAAAGTGCCAAATTGAAGCGCGAAGCTTCGGGAAGATTCCTACGGCCTCTAGGATCACTCTAACTCTAAAATATGAGCGATTTGAAGTTCATCATGAGCGACTTACTCCAAGATCAACGATTCTAAGGAAGAAGCTAGAAAATCACGACGAAACGATCGAAAATGAAAGCTACGGAGACGAAAACCACACATGAGGAGAAAATCCACCAAAACATATATATATAATATAGATAATCCAAATGCATGAAAACCAGTCATTACATCCTCCCCAACTTAAGAAAAATTCCGTCCTCGGAATTTCCCAACACTCACGTGTCTGGAAACAAAAGTGGGAAACGCTCTCGCATCTCATCCTCATTCTCCCAAGTAGACTCTCCTGGCGAGCCGTGTCGCCACATCACCCTCACAAGATGGAAAACCTTGTTCCGGAGTGACTTCTGATGCCTGTCCAGAATCTGCACTGGCTGCTGGTCATACGTCATATCAGGGCGAACGGTAATCTCCGAGAAATCCACAGCATGAGATGGATCGCTAATGTATCGATGAAGCTGCGACACATGGAAAACATTGTGAACTCCTTCCAAAGATGGCGGCAAGGCTAAGCGGTAGGCTACCTCGCCAACTTTCTCCAGAATGTCAAACGGTCCAATGTATCGCGGGCTCAACTTCCCTCGCTTCCCAAAGCGAATCACACCACGATTCGGGGAAATCTTCAAGAACACATGATCGCCTGGCTGAAACTCCAAAGGACGCCGTTTAGCATCCGCCCAATGCTTAAAACGGTCCTGAGCAATCCTTAACCTCTCCCGAATGTTCCTGACAACATCCACAGCCTCCACAATCATCTCAGGTCCCAACAGCTCCCGATCACCAACGTCATCCCAACTCAATGGTGATCGACATTTCCTCCCATACAGAGCGCCATGCCGATACTCGCCTGGAAGCTGTTGTTGTAGGAAAACTCTACCAGATGCAGATGGTCCTCCCACGTACCCTTGAAATCCAACATGCACGCCCTCAGCATGTCCTCCAAGATCTGAATCGTCCTCTCGGACTGGCCATCTGTCTGCGGATGGTACGCCGTGCTGAAACTCAGACGCATACCCAAACTCTTCTGTAAACTCTGCCAGAACTGAGATGTGAACCTTGTGTCTCTGTCCGACACGATACTCACGGGGACTCCGTGAAGTCGTATGACCTCCTGCACGATTCACGTTACATCACTATCTAAACTAGGAAAAAGGAAATAGAAACGGAGAGTAAAAGAATTTACCTCCATGTATCTCCTCGCTAGCGCCTCAGTCGACTGTCCCACTCGGAATGGAATAAAGTGCGCGGATTTGGTCAATCGATCTACGATCACCCAAATCGCGTCATTCTGCTTCGGACTCCGAGGTAGTCCAATCACAAAATCCATAGTGATGTGTTGCCATTTCCACTCCGGAATCGGAAGCGGTTGTAGCAACCCTACCGTACGCTGATGCTCTGCCTTCACTTGCTGGCAAACCAAGCACTTGGCTACACTCCGAGCCACACTTCTCTTCATACAATGCCACCAAAAATTCAGACGAAGATCCTTGTACTTCTTGGTCCCACCAGGATGCACAGAATACGGCGAACTGTGTGCCTCCACCATCAACTCCTCTCTAATATCCCCAGCTGGCACACACAACCTGGCTCCAAACCTCAGCGAGCCATCCTCATGAATCGAAAAGTTAGTCCACAGACCGGCTTCCACCTGCTCCCGAATCTTCACCAGCTTCGGATCTCCAGCCTGGCCAGCCTTGATCCGATCCACGATCGTCGACCGAATCTGCATAGTCATCAACGAAGAGGCCTCTCCAGGAAGAACGACCTCAACACCAGACTCGCAAAAATCCTGCTGTAATCTCCATTGCGAAGTCAAAATCATCACCGCTGGAAGCCTACTCAGCGCATCAGGAACCACATTCACCTTGCCAGGGTGATACTGCAAATCAATCTCATAATCCGCCATGAGCTCCAACCATCGACGCTGTCGCATGTTGAGCTCCGTCTGAGTAAAAATTTACTTCAAGCTTTTGTGATTGGTGAAGATCTTCACTTTCTCACTCGGCAGGAAGTGCCTCCAAATCTTGAGCGCAAACACGACGGCAGCCAACTCCAAATCATGCGTCGGATAATTCTTCTCATGAGCCTTGAGCTGACGCAAAGCATACGCCACAACATGCCCGTGCTGATGCAACACACAACCGAGACCCTTGCCAGAAGCATCGAAAAAGATCGCAAATCCTCCACTACGATCAGGCACGACAAGAATAGGGGCAGTCATCAATCTCTCCCTCAGAACACCGAATGCATTCTCACAATCACCCGACCAAACAAAAGGTACATCCTTCCGCGTCAATATGGTCATCGGCTCAGCAATACGAGAAAAGTCCTTAATGAAGCACCGATAATAACCAGCAAGTCCAAGGAAACTCCGGATCTCAGATGCTGACTGCGGAACAGGCCACTCTCTGATGGCCTTGATCTTCTCGAGATCCACTGAAATACCATCTCCAGTCACCACATGCCCGAGAAAAGCAACTCTGTCCAGCCAAAACTCGCACTTTGAAAACATGGCATACAAACGATGCTTTCTCAAAATCTCCAACACCGTCCTCAAATGCGAGGCATGCTCTTCCTCCGACTTCAAATAGATCAGAATGTCGTCAATAAAGATAACGACAAACTTATCTAAAAAGTCGTAGAAGATCAGATTCATCAGATTCATGAAAACTGCGGGTGCATTGGTTACACCGAAAGGCATAACCACGAACTCGTAGTGTCCATACTTCACCCTGAATGCTGTCTTCGGAACATCTTCCTTCTTCACCTTCAGCTGATGATAACCACTCCTCAGATCCAACTTCGAAAACACCCTCGAACCTCCAAGCTGATCAAAAATATCATCAATGCGAGGCAACTGGTATTTATTCTTGATGGTCACCGCATTCAGCTCCCGATAGTCCACGCACATGCGACGCAAACCATCCTTCGTCCTCACCAGCAGCACCGGTGCTTCCCACGGAGACACACTAGGATTGATATAACCCTTCTGCAAAAGCTCATCCAGCTGCTTCCGCAATTCCTCCAACTCAGCGGGTGCCATACGATATGGCGCCTTCGAAATCGGCTGCGCTCTCGGAACAAGATCAATAGAAAATTCTAGAGCTCGATCAGGTGGCAATCCAGACATCTCCTCGGGGAAGACGTCATCAAAGTCCAGCACAACTGCTGGCCTCTCCAGCTCCATCTGCATAGCCACAATCTCCACCGGCCTGGCCCGAAATCTGACAGGACCAAGCGAACTGCTACCTCGGCTGAACTCAAATACCGGATGTCCGGGAATCTCGAACACCACCTTCTTCCTCCGACAGTCGATCGTAGCATAGAAGCTCGCAAGCCAATCCATCCCAAGGACCGCATCATAGTTGATGATGTCGTGGACAATGAAATCAGCGTAAAGCTCATGTCCACAGACCACCAACGAGCAAGAATTGCAACAACGATGCACCGAGACCACGCCATTCCCTGTAACGATATTCCAACTCTTGGAAAGAGGGGACGTCGACAAGGAATGCTTCTCCACGAAGCTCCGAGAAATAATGCACATCGATGCACCAGAGTCAAAGAGAACTCGTGCAGGAAAAGTGCACACCAAAATCACACCTAACAAGCAATTTAACAATCAAACCCTAGTCTAGCAACCAATCATATGCAAACAATCAAACATAATCTAACAATTAAAACTAGCTAGGAAAGTAACAGCTAGATTGAGGATTACCTGCGATAACCTCATCCATAGCCTCGCTCTCCATAGCGGTCATCGGAAAAGCCTGCCTCCTCGGCGGAAAAGCCTGCTGAAAAGCCTGCCTCTGTGGAACAAGAGCTGCTCCACGTCCAGCAGGAACAGACGCTCTCTGCTGCAACGGCTGTGCTACAACAGGTGCCTTCCAAGGCTGCTTCGACCTCGGACATTCCTTCATGGTATGGGTAGGATCTCCACAGACAACACACTGGCCCAGAAATCTCCTACACTGATCCTTGATATGCCCGATCTTGCCGCAGAAATGTCAAGTCTTCTGAATAGGCCCTCCTGGCCTCTTGAACTGAACTGGCTGGTTGGGCCTTAACCCCGGCCTGACCACATCCCTGGTCTGCTCCACAAGCCTCTTCCCAGCACCAGAAACATGTCCCCTCCTCTGGCTCAGGTTCAGCTCCTGCCTCCTCACAGCGACCAAAACCTTCTGATAAGAGTCCAGATCAGAGGAAGACACAAAACTCTGAAGCTCCAAAGCAAGTCCCTGCAGGAACCTCTGAGCCCTCTCATCAGCATCCTGCACCATCTTCGGTGCGAACCGACTTAGCCTAGTGAACTCTTGGTGATACTGGTCCACCGACGAGCTCCCTTGCTTCAACTCAATAAAGCGCTGCAACATCTCCTTCCTAGCAGCCTTCAGAAAGAACTCCTCATCAAACCTGGACTTAAAGGTAGCCCAAGCTATCGGCTCCACCAGCATCTTCTCTTCCGCATCCCACCAGTTCCGAGCACTATCCTTGAGCTGCCTCTTCGCCAAATCAACCCATCCAGCCGGGCTGATCTTCGCCATCTTCAAATTATCCTCAATGTTCCGAATCCACTCATCGGCAGCTAGAGGACCCTCAGACCCATCAAAATAAGCAGGACCCAGCTCCCGAAATTGCTTCGCTCCCGGCTCGAGGCGAGGGGCATCCTGGATTGCCCGAGCAGCTCGAGCAAGTGGAGCATTCTGGACTTGCAGGAGCACGCCCTGCTGCACCTGCATCATCTGAAGCATCATCTGCATCATCTCCCCACTGGTGGGCTCCTTCTCAGGCTCCTCGTCATGAGGGGGCGCACTACCACCACCACGGGTAAATCGCCTTCCTGCCATCTAATGACACAGAAAACGAAGCAGATTAGACTCATAGCTTATGACTCGGACGTCGAACTTAGTTTATTGGACATTCTAATATTATTATCGTTATTTCGATATTCGCCGTTACAGAAAAGGACCTGCATGGGCCACCAACAAAACCTTTCACGACCCGCTTCCCTAAAATGGAGGCGAGACGTGAGAAGGTCCGCACAGACGTGGAGCTGTAAAGCCACACGTCTGATAAGCGTCAATAAAACATATGCAGGTCCCTATAACCACGAGCAGAACAAGATACTAACACAAGGAGATACAGAAATAAAATCCCAAATCTCAGCAATGTCCAAACATAGAATTAAGTTCAACATCCAGAAAAGCCACCAGGCTAAAGGAAAGAGTCTAAAGGCCCAGAACAAGGCCAAACAAAGACAAACATAAACAGAGTATTGGTGCTACGCACCGACAACAAAAACAGTCTAAAACGAAGAACACAAGCAGCCTCTACGACTGATCGCCCGTGTCCTCGTACTCCTCAACGAACGCAGGTTCTGACTCAACGTCAGCAAACACCACGTCCTCCGCAGCACTCTCAGGCTCAGGATCTTACATGTGTCACCCAAAAGAGTAAAGGGGCACATGTCAGCAAGTCTAAAAGACTTGGGCAAGGAAACTGAAAGGAAAGTACACTAACAACCTAGCAGTTATAGTATGATGCATAACATGGCAAGTATAGTATGGAAGTGATAAGTAAAGTGAAGTACAAGTAGCAAGTAGCAAGTATGTCGTGGATAACAAGTTTTACAAGTAAAAACACGGACAATTACAAGTCAAGTGGTTCACGTCAAGTGATCACGTCAGGTAAACATGTCAAGTAAACAAGTTGTGCACAGAGATTTCGTCTGCTGGCTAGAGTGGCTGATCGGGCCAACTCGTAAGCTCAAGTGACCGCTTATCCCTACCCCTCCACGTGTATCGAGCCAGGGCATTACCCCGAACACGGAGTGCTCGCTTCTGGATCACGAGCCAGGAAGTGTATTTAACACGTATGGCGTATGGTTATGCCTGTAACGCAGGTGCCTAGCCGAAAACAAGTAAATCGGGTATTGGCTATCAACCAACACACGTGGCCCGCTTCTGGAACACGAGCCAGGAAACACAAGTATTGTAGCGTGTGCTACGAATGCGACATTTAACATGGATAGCATGGATGACAATTAATTCGCGTACCGTTAATTAGAATTAAACGTGACATGGAAGTACTTATGCAACATGATAAATGACGGATCTAACTTCGTTGTCAAGCTAGTTCCTGAAATTGCTCCTAGGCGAGTATCATTTCGTCGCCTAGTCTCTTTTACGCCTACAACAAGCAAATGGCCTAAGACATGGCCCAAAACCCTAAGTGGCAAGTTTCACTTGCCTAGCACCGATGATGACGATCACGAAGGTTCTTCTCACAAACGCTAATCTACGGGGAAAGTCGCTGTTATGGAGAAACAATCATCAAAACAACATCCATTTATATTAGGGTTTCAAAATATCAAATGTGGGTGATGAAAATATTAAAGGTTCGAACACTACCGTAGGAAGCGGAAGATCGATGCCGAGCAAGCACGACAACGGAAGAAACGATCCGGGGAACTAGGGTTCAGATCTGGAAATGGGGAGAAAATCTGGAGAAATGGGGTTTTGGGGATTTTTGGGGGTTTTCCGGCGGCCTAGAGGAGGTGGTCGGCCTAAATGGAGAGGGAGAGGGGCTCTTGATGAAGGAGGAAGGCTAGGGGAAGATGGATGATGATTTGGGGAAGAAGGAGGCTCAGGAGAAAATGAAGGAAGAAAGAAAAGCATTTGGGGGGTTTAAATAGGCACAGCCGGCGGCTAGGAAAACCCTAGGTTTACGACAGCAGTTAGTCGGTCAAAGAAGGGTTGTTGACCGACTAGTTCAACAACTAGTCGGTCGGTCGACCAACTGTGACCTATTAAAACCAAACAGTAACTCAGGTTGTCGAAATGGTCAAAGAATTAGTCGGTTAAAGAACAATGGCTGACCGACTAGTTTACAACCTAGTCGGTCGGTGGTTCTTCTTAGACCGACTAACGATAAACAGTAACTTAGGTGAAATTTATCAAAGGAACTAGTCGGTCTGAGAGCAAGTTCTGACCGACTAGTTTCACATCTAGTCGGTCGGTGGTTGTTCTTAGACCGACTAAAAGTAAACAGTAACTCCTGTACATTTGATTCAATGAACTAGTTGGTTCCAGTAGAGTTCCTGACCGACTAGATCTCAATCTAGTGGGTTGGTCCCCCTTCTTGAACCAACTAAAGTGCACGAAAATTGCCGAATTGAAGCGCGAAGCTTCGGGAAGATTCCTACGGCCTCTAGGATCACTCTAACTCTAAAATATGAGCGATTTGAAGTTCATCATGAGCGACTTACTCCAAGATCAACGATTCTAAGGAAGAAGCTAGAAAATCACGACGAAACGATCGAAAATGAAAGCTACGGAGAAGAAAACCACACTTGAGGAGAAAATCCACCAAAACATATATATATAATATAGATAATCCAAATGCATGAAAACCAGTCGTTACAACGGGACTAGAGTTTTTGTGCCCTAAGGGTACCGCAAAACCCTACAGTGGTATCAGAGCCTAGGTTTGCGTAGTCGATCTAGCACTGCGATTTCATTAAACCTGTTAATGCTTTTTAAAATACTTTTAAATTTTTTTAAAAGTTATATGATAATTTTAAAAATGTTTTCGATGTTCAAAATTCTATGTGAAAATTTTTGAACATGAAAATTTTAAATGACGTTTTAAAATTTATGTGATAATTTTAAAACTAATTTTAAATCTTTAAAAGTTTAAAGTTATTTTGGATGCCTAAAAATTTTTATATGATAAATTTTTTAAGCATGGAAATTTTAAAATGGTGTTTTAAATTTATGTGATAAATTTAAAATTGATTTTAAGGCTTTAATTTATGCGATAAGTTTAAAATGTTTTAGATGTTTAAAAATTGTATGTGATAAATTTTTGAACATGGAAAATTTTTTAAAGTGATGTTTTAAATTTATAAGATATTTTTAAAACTGATTTTAAAAGTCTAAAATTGTTTATGCGATAAACTTTAGTCTATTTAATTGTTAAATAGTTGTACACTTTATTTTATGCGATAAAATTAGTGTAGCTTTATTTTAATGGCTAGTTCCTCTTGTCCCTTATTTGATAACACAAGACAACCCTTTAGGTTAGCCATTAAGAAATCATTAAAATTTATTAATTGAATTTTAATGACATGCTATGTTTTAATAAAACATTAACAACAATATTAGACCTAATTCCTGATTAGGGTAGTCCTTTTAATGAATTTGTAATTTTAATTGTTATTATTAATTCTCATTAAAGGACTTCGCTTTTAGCATTGTTAATAAAATTTATTAAAATCCTAATAATGATTAGCATAGCACGTGAACCTTATAGTTGATAAGGACTTAATAAAAGTTATTAAACAAATCCTAAAATTTTGAATTTAAGGATTCAACTAGTTGATAGGATTAATTAGTTGTTAATAAAAGCTGTTTAGTGTATGGCACGCATATAAAATTGACAAGCTTCATTCAATGGACCATGATCCAGTCAATGTGCTTGGCTAAGTTTGCTGGGTCAACCCTTGCTAGTCCAAGGGGCAGTGATCCTGGCTTAGTCAATTCCCTGGCTGTGTTCTGCTGGACCGCAATGTCGCGAATCATGATTGTATGACACCCTGGACTATATCTAAGTCAAATACGTTAATGATCTTTTTCAAGATTAGCCGTAGTCCTCCTTGTTTTAGGGGTGGCAACTATAGGACCTGTGTTATAGTTGTTGAGCTACACTCAAGCTGTAACATAGCAACCTTATAGAAACCAATTCTTTCAATACATAAGATGAAATCTTGACTAGACCCAAACCGTCGTATTTCCATACGCCGGCGTAAGTTTAGTCAAGGATGTAGTCTGTCTAGATGTAGTCTAAGTTCTGACCCAAACCGACGTGTCGTGAATACACCGAGCGGCGGAGCAAGTCAGGCTAGACACGAAAACAAGGGTCCGACTAGACTAGACATTGTGATTTGGATGAGCACACTCATGATCACGAATGGCTAGGGGCAAAAACCAAATAAGAGAATCATATCCGATATGATCGATGAAGAGTCATCATCCAATCGCAGAGTCAAGCAACTTGTTGAGCTACACTCAAGGTTGTTAGGCTCAAGGTGATTGGACTTCTTACCCATTAATTTTAATTCGATTAAATCGTTCGTTATTAAGCTTTAAAACGATCGTAAAAATAGTGGGAGGATATAGATAGATAAAAGCCAATCTACCTATATTTAATATTGAACATATGCTAAACTAGGGCAAGACTATGTTTACAAAAGGAATCAATATATAATGGAATTAGTTAACTGGTTAAATTAGGTTGATTAATTGAATATCAAGTTAAATTCTAATTGATAGAATTAAAATTATATTCTCGTTGACATTAAAATGACCTTCTAAAGAACAGACTTAAGAAATATGATTTCATTAAGTTCTGGGTCCAACAAATAAATTAACGCTACATGTCACTCGTCTCTATATGAGGCAGCTTGAACATATAGGATATTCGAAGTATGTTTCTCCCTACAACTTGTCGAGCTACCCTTAAGGTTGTATGGACAAACAATTTTGATCCGCAAAGTTCGAGAATTCGATCAAACCGTTTGAGTCGAATACGAGCGCATGAGCGGTGCAAGATTATGTATCCCAACCGGATCTTGAGACAAGCAACTTCTTGAGCTACACTCAAGATTGCAAAGCTCAAGCGTTTGGATACATAAGATGCTTGCATAGATATTTATTTATGTTGATATCTAAATGTGATTTAGAAAAGGAAGAAGGCACTTCGGAAAGTCAATCGAGTTAAATAGTTTAATTTATCATTAGTAAAGGCATAAGTAGGAGGAAATGAAAATGTGACATATTTTGATGTCACGATTTCAGAATAAATTGTTATACAAAAACGTCTAACACACTTTGATGAATGTCGTCACCTTGCTTCTGAAGCAATGTTTTGTGTTAAGTAATTTGTGATAACTATAATATATTAAATGTTAGTATATATAAATACACAAGATAGTAGCAAACTTACATGGTAAAATTAGACTAGGCCGTATCGAGAGATTAAGCTTCACAAGTCACATAAAGAGGGGTCTGACCTCTCGTATTATGAAGTCTACGGACATTTGTGAGTCTTAGCCTCTTAGATATAATGGCCGAAACCCATCTGTAAGACAGTGGGAGAATGAGTTGTCAAACTCAGTCTCGTACATACTGATGTACCCGAGTCTATATTAACCAAAATAAGTTATTCGTATATTTTATTAAGACACGTGTTCTTGATGAAATACAAGTCTGATAAAGTAAAGAACGAAAAGACAAATGTGTCGTCTTTGGTCGGCAGGCAAAGCTGACTTCTTAAGGAAGCATGTCGAAGCTCTGGTTGGAGAATTTGTGAATCCACTCATAATATTCTTCTTAAGAAAGATGGCTATTCAAATGCGGGTTTATCCACTGGCTTATCATTATTGCTGGAAATTTTACAAGGTTGGATCTTCATATTTAGCACACATTTGGCTGGTTTCACCTGCGTCTACCTGTAAGTTAATGCCCCTTTGTACTTTTGGATTTAAATGCAAACTCCTGTAATGGATTTTGATTTCTGCAAGTTATTTCCTAGATGGCCTTACGGATGCAACATTATCTCCAGTATGACTACCGTGGCAGCTCAATATTGCTACATTAATTGGTGGCTTAGCAGTACTTGTTCTTGTACCTATTGGTATAATTATCCAATTTGTAGGGACGATAATGGGGACTTTGGTTCGATTTGATATGTATGGATGCATCCTTCTAATTATATTTCCTGCACCTTTGTGTCCATGTTGCTTATGTTAAAAAGGCTGATGAGCTAAATGCTTTGACACTTCGTGGCATTCTGGGAAGTCAATCTGGTAGATCTTGTTTATTTACTGACTTTGTGCTTTAATACGTTAAAACCTGAATGGGTTGGGAATCTGGCAGATGATGTATTTATTGCCGCAGTTGTATGTCTATCGCTGGCATGCATGTTTTCTTATACTTGCAAAAATTTAAGACATGTCTCTAAGACGCATGCATACATGATTTAAGATTTTAATTTTTTTTGAAATTAATTTAGTGATACTGGCGGTTCTTAACCGCCAGTATCATATCCATTTTTAATTCATTTGCGGCGGTTCATAATCGTTACAGTGATTTAGTTTGTGGCGGTTTGGAACCGCTACAAACCAGATTTGTAGAGGTTCTTAACGACCAAAACTACAGATATAAAATAATATTTTTGAAATAAATAATCCGTTAGAAATATAGGTTGTGGCGGTTCAAAACCGCTACAAAATAAAGTTGCAGGCGGTTCTTTTATAGCGGTTCGGAACCGCCAAAAATCATGTTTATCTCGGCCTGTTTTGTAGCGGTTGCTGAAACCGCTTGAAACCATGATAGTAGCGGTTACGACCCGCTAGTAACAGATTTGAGAACCGCTTCTACCATTTGTCCTTCTTGTAGTGCTATTTGCAGGTTTGAAGTTCTGACCTCTGTTACTAATCTTCTTCTTCATCCTACTGAAATTCTTGGTTATCAACGCAATGTCATCATCAAGCTCCGACTCATTATCTGATTTAGACGATTCACTTGCCTCTGCCTTTAATGCTACCCCCTTCTCCCTTCTGTTTTGATTGAGATTCATCTCATAGGTTTGCAGAGAACCCATGAGTTCATCCAGTCTCATGGTGCAAGTATTTCTTGCTTCTTCAATAGCCGCAATTTTCGCAGAAAACTTTTCGGGAAGAGACCTCAGTGTCTTCTCTGCCAACTTCTTTTGAGAATATTTCTTGCCCAGTTGAAAGGCCTGGTTGGCTATGTCCCTTAATCTACCATTAAATTCAGCCACAGTCTCATTTTCAATCATTCTAAGATTTTCAAACTGTGATGCGAGCATTTGAAGTTTAGAAGCCTTAACTGTACTTGTTCCCTCGTGAACATTTTGAAGAATGTCCCAAGCTTCTTTTGCGTGCTCACATGTGGATATCAGCTTGAACTGCTCCTCATCGACTGCAGTGAAGATGGCATTCACCGCCTTCAATTTTCCTAATACCGCACGCTCTTCATCTGGATCCCAATCTCTCGTTGGTTTGAGGTATTCCTTGCCTTCCTTGTCAACTTCAGTCGGAGGGCTCCATCCTTCAACCGTGGCGACCCATGATTTCTCATCTAGAGACTTGATAAAAGCTCGCATACGGGACTTCCAGTATGTGTAATTTGATCCGGTAAGTAAATGAGTACGTGTAACAGAGGTACCTTCTTTTGTATTCATGATTTGCGTACTGACACACAAGATCACACCCACTTTGATAAGACAAAGTTACACGGATGACCTGCTCTGGTATCAATTGAAACTCAGTACACAGTAATAAAACACAAATCCAATGAACACCACAAGTCAATCAGAGACACACAAGACTTGGTAACGCAGTTCGGTGCGCACACCTACATCTGCCAGGCCACGCCTAGAAAAACAGAATACTCCACTAAAATAATCAAGAGTACAAACTCTAATACCACATTTCTACTAGGAGGAACACGCTCCCCCTTAATACAAACCATGAAGGGTGATGGCCATCAACCCCTTGGAGTATTCTCGACAAGTTTCCCTTGCCTACAAGCTCCCCTTACACCACTGACTAGATCAACTCCCTTGATCCTACGTGCATAGATGTCGGCCTCCCTCCCGGAGTATCTCAGAACGTTTTCCCAAAAGTTGTAACATAGCCGTCGTCGCTGCCGAACCCTAAAAGCATACGCTTCGTCTCAATCCGCGGGTCAAACAGCAAGTATCCAATCAAATCAGTTCCAGCTAGGCAACCCACAAAATCCGTAGCCCTTAACAGCATGAGATCCAGCAAATCTTCAATAGCCCGTTGCGGAAAATAATGTGAGCAAAAATCTATCCAACCGTCTTTAACAGAATAACCGAGAGATATAGACTACCAAATGAATCTTTAACAGTATTCAATCAACATAACTACCTGATACCGTTAAAGATAGAAAGCTAGGATCACGAGTTACCAGAACGAGATCCCATATCCAACGAACAATCATTGCCGCAGACAGACACAACGTGCTGAACATTATGCAGACGCAGCATGTTGAACATTATGATACAACATCATGTTCAACAAATGTTCCAACATCACAAAGGGAAGCCGTCTTTCTTCTTCAAGATACTTAAGAACAAACAACAAGTATCATAGTGCCACTATTGACAACGAAGTCAAGAACAAAACCTAACAGATGTTACTAAAACGATAGTTTATATGGAGCCATATCCTATTGGATTGAGGGGAAATTCCAAGTTACTTGAATTTATATGGAGCCCTATCCTATTGGATTGAGGGGAAATTCCAAGTTACTTGAATTCATCAATACCATATGTAGTTTAAAATACTATGCTAACCCTTGGCTACCACCTTGGCTACTAACAGGGTTGAGTGTTCTATTAATAACAAATTTCATTTTCATTGAACCTTCTAATTAACAATATTTTGATATTCCAAGTTTGAAGCACAAATCAACCGATGTTACTAAAACGATAGTTTATATGGAGCCCTATCCTATTGGATTGAGGGGAAATTCTAAGTCACTTAAATTCATCAAAACCATATGTATTTTAAAATACTACGCTAACCCTTGGCTACCACCTTGGCTACAAATAGGGTTGAGTTTTCTATTAATAACAAATTTCATTTTCATTGGACCTTCTAATTAACATTATTTTGATATTCCAAGTTTGAAGCACAAATCAACAGAAGTTACTAAAACGATAAATTATATGGAGCCATATCCTTTTGGATTGAGGGGAAATTCCAAGTCACATGAATTCATCAATACCATATGTAGTTTAAAATATACTACGCTAACCCTTGGCTACCACCTTGGCTACAAATAGGGTTGAGTGTTCTATTAATAACAAATTTCATTTTCATTGAACCTTCTAATTAACAATATTTTGATATTCCAAGTTTGAAGCACAAATCAACCGATGTTACTAAAACGATAGATTATATGGAGCCCTATCCTATTGGATTGAGGGGAAATTCTAAGTCACTTAAATTCATCAAAACCATATTTATTTTAAAATACTACGCTAACCCTTGGCTACCACCTTGGCTACAAATAGGGTTGAGTTTTCTATTAATAACAAATTTCATTTTCATTGGACCTTCTAATTAACATTATTTTGATATTCCAAGTTTGAAGCACAAATCAACAGAAGTTACTAAAACGATAGTTTATATGGAGCCCTATCCTATTGGATTGAGGGGAAATTCCAAGTCACATGAATTCCTCAATACCATATGTAGTTTAAAATATACTACGCTAACCCTTGGCTACCACCTTGGCTACAAATAGGGTTGAGTGTTCTATTAATAACAAATTTCATTTTCATTGAACCTTCTAATTAACAATATTTTGATATTCCAAGTTTGAAGCACAAATCAACAGAAGTTACTAAAACGATAGTTTATATGGAGCCCTATCCTATTGGATTGAGGGGAAATTCTAAGTCACTTGAATTCATCAAAACCATATGTATTTTAAAATACTACGCTAACCCTTGGCTACCACCTTGGCTACAAATAGGGTTGAGTTTTCTATTAATAACAAATTTCATTTTCATTGGACCTTCTAATTAACATTATTTTGATATTCCAAGTTTGAAGCACAAATCAACCGATGTTACTAAAACGATAGTTTATATGGAGCCATATCCTATTGGATTGAGGGGAAATTCCAAGTCACATGAATTCATCAATACCATATGTAGTTTAAAATATACTACGCTAACCCCTGGCTACCACCTTGGCTACTAACAGGGTTGAGTGTTCTATTAATAACAAATTTCATTTTCATTGAACCTTCTAATTAACAATATTTTGATATTCCAAGTTTGAAGCACAAATCAACCGATGTTACTAAAACGATAGTTTATAGGGAGCCCTATCCTATTGGATTGAGGGGAAATTCTAAGTTACTTGAATTCATGAATACCATATTTAGTTTAAAATACTATGCTAACCATTGGCTACCACCTTGACTATTAACCGGGTTGAGTGTTCTATTAATAACAAATTTCATTTTCATTGGACCTTCTAATTAACATTATTTTGATATTCCAAGTTTGAAGCACAAATCAACCGATGTTACTAAAACGATAGTTTATATGGAGCCATATCCTTTTGGATTGAGGGGAAATTCCAAGTCACATGAATTCATCAATACCATATGTAGTTTAAAATATACTACGCTTAGCCCTGGCTACCACCTTGGCTACTAACAGGGTTGAGTGTTCTATTAATAACAAATTTAATTTTCATTGAACCTTCTAATTAACAATATTTTGATATTCCAAGTTTGAAGCACAAATCAACCGATGTTACTAAAATGATAGTTTATAGGGAGCCCTATCCTATTGGATTGAGGGGAAATTCCAAGTTACTTGAATTCATGAATACCATATTTAGTTTAAAATACTATGCTAACCCTTGGCTACCACCTTGACTATTAACCGGGTTGAGTGTTCTATTAATAACAAATTTCATTTTCATTGGACCTTCTAATTATTAACAATATTTTGATTAACCATTAATGTAAAATATCCTAGAACATCATGGTTTCGTTGGTAGTTAAGATTAATATTATTCTTAGGGTTTGTGATAGTGGTTTTGGTGATGGAAGAAACGATGGCGGTGAGAATAATGCGGGAAGGAAAAGGGAGATAATAATAGAGTATGAGAAGAAGGCAATTTTGTGATTATGGAGGATGTGTTAGGAATTTAGATGGCGGCGTGAATTTCTCTTTTTCTTTTTAATTGATTTAGAATTGCTAAGGAAGGGAAGAACGATGGGAGGAGGAAGTACCAAAGAATAGGTATTTTTCTAATGTTGGCGGAGCCTATGATCAATTGTTTTGTGTGTGTGTGTGTCTGTATGTATGTATGTATGTATGTATGTTTGTTTGTTTTTTTTTTTTTTTTTTTTTGGGGGGGGGGGGTCAGAGTAGACAAAGAAGGAGGATGGGGAGAGAGGAAGAATAGGAAGAGAATGTGGTGGAGATTTAAGACTGATGGAATTTTAAGGGCATGTAAGTATAACGTAGCACATGGCCTAACAAAAAAATTTAATGCTGGTATGAGCCCTGATATGTTAGTTTAAAATTATAAAAAATATAAGATGTTTAGTGTAGAGCACAGAAAACTACAATGGTCATCGAAGATACTCCGACTTGGAAGAAGCAATCACACTGAGATCGATCGTGAGAAATCGAATCCTGATTTTCTTCTCTATTGTTTCATCTATCCTATAATACTCCCTCGTTCATATAAATCCCAAACCGGACCCGCTGAACGCAACTTTAACGGCCAGGCCGGGCGTGAACCGGTTATGTTGGATTACAAATTTATTTCTACCATTAGCCAACAAATATGGGCTATAACCAACCTCATGCGCCGACGTCGTCGAATATCGTCATCCAATAGAACTACTGGGCAACTGGGGGGTTCTAACTTCTATATGAATATGAGTGACCGGGTAATTAAGCCTTGGAGGGTCATATCTCATTGGGTTTCGGGTCCGGTTTGACTAGATTCAACCCCACTGACCCAAGTTTTAATGGACCAATAAAGATGGACTTGGGTCGTCAACTGTAACTCAAACCCAACACCATGATTGTTTTGACCCTAATGGGCCTAATATCACACACGCCCTATTATTGAAAGGTCTGTTTACAGTTTTGGTTTGGGGGATGAGTTGAAATTGCCAGCCCTGTTGGCAGTAAGAAATCCAAGAAGAAAAAGTACCATTTACCCTCTCATCATTTGCAACCACAAGATCATAAAATGCATGCTGAGTCTATCCTATTTCTCCAATTTTTCTTACTGTAGCCTAACAATGAATCCCATATATCTATTAGGCCTCTTTATTCCTACTTTAGAAATATAGCTTATATTGGGAGCTGATGTCACTTACTGGAAACTTGGGTGAATCCATATCAAATAAATAATTACCGCACAAAAATTCAAGAATCGTCGAACCAAGCAAGCTAAGCTAACAACTACCTCTACGAACCCAGCAACACAAGTAATGTGTTAAAATAAACAATAAAACAAAATATAATCGTGCACCTGATTCCAAGATTTATACCAGTTTCCCTCACTCTTTGATGTACTTTTAGTTAGAGAGATCACTAATTCGTCAATAATATTTGATTACAAAATATGATACTTGGTTCACGGGAAAACCAAGCCCGATAAGAATTTGGGAAAAAAACAATGGAGAAATCTATCCTTTGGCTCTCAAATAAACACCTCTAGGCCTTCTCAGTTTACCCTCTCATTTCTTCAATTAGATGCAGACTTTCAATATGATTTTCACACAAAACATATGCTAAACAAGGTTTAAATCCCCTAATACAAGAAGAATCAGAAACTCGGTCTGAATCTGAATCCGAACTGCAACCGACGCGTTCCTGGGTAACCGACCCGCCGACGACGCGCACGCCTATGCACTTGTGCATGAGCTTTTCTTCTTTGGGGCTGCGTATGTGGGCAGAGGCTGGGTTCCTATGCTCGCACATGTTGCTGCACAGTGGCTTGGCTTTCCTGTGCTTACTTCTTGGAAGACCAAAAATCATCTGCTTGTTATGAATGAGGGAGGCTTTTGGCCTCCCCTCCTTCATTACCCATTCATTAGTCACATTACTATGGGTAATGGGGACTCTTGGTCTCCTAGAGGCCCTTCATCTCCCCCTCTAAATTAATATATAGAGAACCATGGCCTATGGCCATGGTTACTCATTCTATCTCTAAGAATTCCTATCACTTTTTTCCTTCTTGAGTTTGATTACTCTCTAACACGTTATCAGCACTCCTCGCCACCTCCAGGATCTATACCAGGCGAGCCAGAAGTCTCTACCTGAAACAAACTTGGCGGCTGTTCAGCCGCCAACAATGTTTACTGCAAAAGACTTCGAGGACGACGACCTTCTCGATTGAGCACCATCGTTTATCTATGCTTTTTAGAATTCAATGTATCTTCATCTTTTATTTGCTTAAGTACGAACTTTTATTTTCGAATGAATGTTTACATTTTCGCTCAAATAAAATTTCGTTTTTGCTTATATAGATGATGTCTGAGTGCCTAGTGGACAGTGCCTCAATGCACACAATCCTTCGCGAGCATTGCTATTTTAATAGCGTAAATAAATATGACGGTCATGTTATCACAATTTCAGGACTGTCGCAAATAATCGAAGGATCTGGTGAAGCAATTATATTGCTCCCAAATAACACAAGACTTCAAATAAAAAATGCATTATTCTCTCCTAAATCAAATAGGAATCTCGTAAGTTTCAAGGATTTCCGTTTAAACGGATATCACTTAGAAACCAGAGATAAAAATACGGTTGAATATATGTATGTAACTCGTCAGAAAGATGACCAGAAGATCATCTACGAACGATTCAAGGGACTCCCGTCGGGTCTCTACCAAACATACATTCAACCAATAGAAGCCAATATGACTGAGCACCAGACGTGCCAATCACTGCCAGAGTTTGAACTCTGGCACAATAGACTTGGTCACCCTGAAACAGCAATGATGCGACGCATCATCTCTGAATCCCGTGGACACAAATTGAAGAACCTGAAGATTCTTCAAAAAGGTGAATTTCCATGTCTCCCTTGTTTTAAGGGAAAACTTATAACGAGACCATCCCTCCTGAAAGTGGGATTAGAGTCTCCTGGCTTCCTTGAGAGAATTCATGGTGACATTTGCAGGCCTATTCACCCCGTAAGTGGCCCATTTCGGTACTTCATGGTACTGATTGATGCATCAACCAAATGGTCTTATGTGTGCCTCTTGTCCACCCGCAACCTAGCTTTTCCAAAGCTATTGGCACAAATAATAAGGTTGCGTGCTCATTTCCCTGATAACCAAATCAAGAAACTACGTCTTGATAATGCGGGAGAATTTACTTCACAAGTCTTCGAAGACTATTTCCGGGCAACGGGTATTGAAGTTGAACATCCTGTAGCACATGTTCACACCCAAAACGGATTAGCTGAGTCCCTTATAAAGAGACTCCAATGGATTGCACGTCCATTGCTTATGCAATCCCAGTTGCCTGTGGATGCTTGGGGGCATGCTATTTTACATGCCGCATCACTTATTAGGATAAGACCCTCTGGAGGTCATACTTTATCCCCGATGCAACTGGCATATGGCGCACCTCCGGATATCTCTCATTTGAGAGTGTTTGGTTGTGCGATATATGTCCCAATAGCACCACCTCAGAGGACCAAAATGGGTCCTCAGCGTCGTCTAGGTATATATATTGGGTTTGATTTGCCCTCTATTATAAGATACCTTGAACCCTTGACGGGTGACGCATTCAAGGCACGTTTTGCTGACTGTGAATTTAATGAGAAATTTTTTCCTAAACTGGGCACACAGTCTAAGAAGCCAGAAGCTTCTGAGACCATTAGTTGGGACCAGAAGTCTTTGTCCCTATATGATCCGCGTACTAATCTGTGTGAAGATGAGATCCTGAAGATCCTTCACATCCAGAATACAGTGCATCTTTTGCCGGATAAATTCACAGACAACCAGAAGATTGTCCGTTCACACGTCCCTGCTGCCAATACTCCAGCTAGGATTGACATCCCCATAGATGGATGCAATCCACCGGCAGCAGAATTGGCTGTACCTCAAATGAAAAGAGGACGCCCACCAGGTTCAAAAGATAAAGTTCCTCGAAAGAGAAAGACTCCTGGAGATACTAAGATTATCCCTCCATAGGATGCTGAGCTCAGACCAGCTACTTCTCCCCTCCTGATTTCCCCAGCAGAGGAAACAATAGGAGAAACATCATTAAATTTTGTACGTACAGGAGAAGTACTGGACAGAAATAGCATAGTCGACGACGACGATTTTGCGTTCGATATTGCCGTTCACGTCACTGAATATGATGATGACGTCGAACCACGATCTCTGGCGGAATGTAAATGCCGAGATGATTGGCCAAAGTGGGACGAGGCAATAAGAGTAGAGCTGGACTCACTCTTGAAATGTAAAGTCTTTGGACCAGTAGTCCAAACACCAGTAAGTGTAAAACATGTGGGATATAAGTGAGTTTTCATAAGAAAAAGAGATGAAAATAATGTGATCGTTCGCTATAAGGCACGCCTTGTAGCCCAGGGATTTTCCCAAAGACCGGGGATTGATTACGAAGATACGTATTCTCCGGTCATGGATTCGATCACATTCCGATTTTTAATAAGCCTAACTTCTCTGGAAAGCCTAGAAATACATCTTATGGACGTTGTGACTGCATATCTATATGGCGATATAGATAAAAATATCTATATGAGACTTCCTGATGGGTTTAATCTACCCTCAGAGATGAAAGAGATACCTCAGGACGTATTCTCTGTAAGGCTACATAGATCATTATATGGTCTAAAACAATCGGGCAAGATGTGGTATAACAGACTAAGTGATTTCCTTGCACAGCAAGGATTCACGAATAATAAAGTCTGCCCGTGTATCTTTATAAAAAGAACGGGAAAAGGATTCATCATCATAGCTGTTTATGTAGATGACTTAAATCTCATAGGATCTCCTGCAGAGATCAATGAGATATCTGAAAGCCTAAAACATACTTTTGAAATGAAAGACCTAGGCAAAACAAAGTATTGTCTTGGCTTACATATAGAACACCTAAGAGGTGGAATCCTATTACACCAATCTAATTATACAAAGAAACTTCTACGCAAGTTTCATATGGATAAATGTCATCCTTTAGGTACTCCTATGATCGTAAGATCACTAGACGTACATAAGGACCCCTTTCGGCCACTGAAAGAGGGGGAGGAGATACTGGGTCCTGAAGTACCCTACCTCAGTGCCATTGGAGCACTTCTATATCTGGCTAACTGTACGCGTCCCGATATAGCGTTTACAGTTAATCTTCTAGCCAGACACAGTACAGCGCCCACAAAGCGCCACTGGAATGGAGTAAAGCATCTTCTGTGATACCTCCAGGGTTCCATTGATCTTGGACTTTACTACCAGAGAGGTGCCTCTCCCAATTTATTTGGTTATGCTGATGCAGGTTATCTCTCAGATCCGCACACGGCAAAATCCCAAACAGGTTTTGTTTTTACCTACGGAGGTACTGCTATCTCCTGGAGATCGGTAAAGCAAACCACAACAGCTACATCATCCAACCATTCTGAGCTCATTGTGATCCATGAAGCAAGCAGAGAGTGTTATTGGCTACGATCCATCGTCCAACACATTCTTCAATCTACTGGCCTAAAGACCGATGATTTGGAGCCTACCGTCCTGTTTGAAGACAACGATGCATGCATTGCTCAACTTCAAAAGGGCTACATCAAGGGCGACAGGACGAAGCACATATCTCCCATGTTTTTCTAGACACATGAGCTAAAGGAGGACAAGAAAATCCAAGTTCAGCAGATACAGTCCTGCAACAACTTAGCTGATCTTTTTACTAAGTCTTTGCCAAAATTTACTTTTGTAAAGCTTGTAAAGAACATTGGTATGCGACAATTAAAAGACCTGCAAGCCTGAAGCTTGTACGGATCAGGGGGAGTAACCTGTGGGTTGCACTCTTTTTCCTTAAGCTGTTGGGTTTTTTCCACTGGGTTTTCCACAGCTAAGGTTTTAACGAGGCAAACACACTTACTCTGGATCCAGAAGTATCTACCCCTCTTTGCCTCAGATACTGAGACCAAAGTGATGAATGGGTAAGGGGGATTATTATGAATGAGGGAGGCTTTTGGCCTCCTCTCCTTCATTACCCATTCATTAGTCCCATTACAATGGGTAATGGGGACTCTTGGTCTCCTAGAGGCCCTTCATCTCCCCCTCTAAATTAATATATAGATAACCATGGCCTATGGCCATGGTTACTCATTCTATCTCTAAGAATTCCTATCACTATTTTCCTTCTTGAGTTTGATTACTCTCTAACACTTCTAGGCTTTTTAAAATTTGATGTTCGGAGCTCCAAAAAATCTTCTAAAAATTCTGGAATAATCTTGGGTGTTTTGTATCATATATTTCAACACTCTACCTTGAAACAAACATGCCTCAAGCCTTGAGCCAAACAAATCTTCAAAAAACCTCCACCTTCAGAATTAACCACCTCACCGTTAGTCCATGGCACTTTGTTAGTGAGCTTTGCACTAAGCATTACTAACTACCAAGTATTTAACGAACCCCTAACGAAGATGAATCTTGAAATTTGTTGCATCTATTAAATCTATAACATGAAACAATCTGTAGTGTCTCTCTATGCCCTCGTGGCAACCTAGCACCTTTTCAAGGCTTTTGAGCCTCGCTCAAACTTCGCCACTAACATGTCTACCACCGGATTCTTCTTCTTGTGAATTTCCTTAGGATGCACCATCTTGTCGACATCTTCCTTAGCCCACATCCACTTTTAATTTGCATCTAAACTCAGTGCATCCACCGCACATAAATCAACCATAAAACCTCATTGCACATGTAATGCATATGCCAAATTCACATAATCATCATAATGAGAAATGTATTTATGGTGTGTTGCCCCACTCTGCTAGCAATCAAGCCATCCATAGTAGTTCTAAGGTCTCCAACTCCACTATAACTCCCCACACCACCTTCCCCATTGCTGCATGTAGTATTATCCACATATTAACTCGACTCATCAACTGCCACTCATTTACTAATTCTTATGTCAAACATGCGATTTGGAATAATCACCTTTACTTTGTTTGCTAGCTTCTTACCTTCACATGTTTTTGTACATTCTGAAGCCTTCTCATTTCAACAACGTTGATTCATCAAATGTCACCTATTGACTAACCAATACCCTCTTCAAATCTGACTCCAAACTCTGCAGCCTTCAATACCATTCATGTATCTCTATATGACACACTTCTTTCCTTTGGTGTCAAGCTTGTCACCTTTCTTGTAAGTATAAACTGTAGATAAAAAATTCGAAGATGGCATAGTTCCATTGGGTTTCCTGTTCAAACATCCTTTGAAATTTTCTCACCAATATCTGATGATGGAATTCTGTTCACCAAGTAAGCTGCGGTCGATATAGCTTCGGACCAAAATCCCTTTGATAATCCAGAAATAAATCTCAAACATCTAGCCTTTTCTAGAAGTGTCATGGTCATCCTTTCTGTAACTTCATTCGACTATAGATCTTTCGGTGTAGTCACGTGCATTTTTACTCCATGCTTCATACAGAATTGCTTAAACTCAACACAGAAAAACATGCCACCATTGTTGGATACAAGTACCTTCAGCTTCTTTTCCGTTTAATTCTACATAAATACATTGCTTGCCTTAAACTTCTTAAATGCCTCTAACTTCTCTTTCATCATGTACACCCAAATTTTTTGGAGAAATCACTGATAAATGCTATGAAGTAACGAGCTCCATGTAAAGAGTGAACTGTTACCCCTGACGTCAGCATGAACATACTAAGAAACCTTCTTGTATCATGCTTCCCCTCACCGAAATTAATTTTTGTCTACTTTTTATAAACACAATCCTCGTAAAACTCTGCTCATTGAAGTTTACCTCTTTGATCCACACCATGTCCAAGTCTGAGATGTCATAGCCTGGTCGAATCAATACCATGTGAACTCTCAACTCCGATGCTGAAATCTCTCTAATAATAGTCCTCTTAAGAAGATATAAAATCCCTAGCTTTTCTCCTCTCATTACAATGATCGATCCCTTCAATTTCTTTAGAACCTCATTCTTTGGCATTACCTTGCAAACTATGGAATTCAATACATTCAAAGAAACTAGTGGCTTCCTCAACTTTGAAACGTGCCACATGTTTCTGAGTGTACACAGTGTTGAGAGATGTATGCCATCGAGGCAATTTATCGATATAATACATCTCATTCATAAATGAAAGTGTGCTTTTTGGGATCAATCATCTAAGTTTTTATATTTTGGTGACTTCATTAAAATATTTAGGTGATTTCCTTATACTTAGCAAAGTCATCCATGTATCAAGATGTAGATCTTGATTATGAGAAGTGTCTGACCGATATTAGCTTAAATCTAAAATCGTTCATAGTCATAGATGTGTAGAGAATAGGATATCGACACATCGGATAGACTATTGTCTTTTTCTTCACCTAGCAGCGGTGATGATGATCTCATAGTCGTTTGACTGGGCGAAGTTGGTGACGAGACACAGATGCTCATTGGAGAATGAGTTCACTAAACGTCCCAACGAGAGTTATCACATTGTTAACATAAACTCATCTGTCAATGATATCTCTCAGCGATGATAGGTAAGTTGGTCCTTAGACTTGATGTCATTGTACAAACCTGTATGAGAACAGTGTCACTTAAATATCCGACCTAGCTTCGAGACAATGCATGTCGAAATTTATTTGGTTGGGTGACACTTGAAGCATGCAAGGAGAGTAATGACCAAGAGAGAATTCGTATCTCTTGTTTATGGAGAGTTAGAGTCGCATGTGTTAGTTTGGTCATTAGTAAAAACTTTGGCCAAAGTAAATTGGAAGAAGTCCAACATTAATAAACTAAAGACCGATGGAGACTAACCGATTTCAAGCTATCGGGATTGATAGTTGACCATACCCTAGGTTTAGCCAAGCGACATAGTTATGACGAAGGGACTAATGCGGCATACATCACGGACGTAGTCACGGTGATCCCGATAATACTCATGTCAAGCGACCGACCACATAATTATGATACCGAAACATCGACGACACATGTTGTTCGTGGTCACTATCATATGGGGTTTTAAGCCCCACCTGTAGTAGGGTCAGGATGTAGGGTTTCACACAGAGACCTTCGTCAAGTAATATCAGCAGATATCAATAGATCTCGGCCCATACCAATGTCAGCATTCCATTTCCTTAGAAAAATTAGGAACCCATCGAGTAGCCATGGACCTTCTTGAAGGATTCTATTACAATCTTCAGCCAGTGAAAATTTGAAGAAGAAGAATCCATTTTCCCATGAGAAAACTTCCAAACCCCCTACAGGTTTTCATAATCGAGTGACACATACCTTGAGGTGTGAAAAAGGTCTACTTCCCAGAACATATCAAACCAATGTGTTTTCCCATTGTACCACGTTTGCTGCTACTCCTCCTTAATAATATGGGCATGTAAACTTTCGTCAGGGCCTATTCTGGGGGCAACATAATCAAGCTTGATATCATCCCCTCTGTATTTATGTATGGAGCAAATATTGAGTTCTTACTTTTTCATGTCTACGGTCCGGCAAAACCGGAGAAAGGCCTCTATCTTTAAAGATCTTCCCACTCTAGTATAGTATATCACTTTACTGTCTCTAACCATACTGAACAACTGGTCATTCCTTCCAACTTAGATGCGTAGCTCCGGTAAAGAATTTTGGAGGAAATGGATCTTATTGATTTTGGACAGGGGGCCTAGGGAATTTGACATTCCCTGCAGGAGTAGGTCGTTCCCCACCAGAATTACCACAAACATCCCCACTACTTCCATAGACTGGTACACGATTTGATTGATTACGGCCTTTTCGATGCCTTACCATAGTTCAACCAGTTTCATACATTCCTGCCTCATCAATTCCAATATTCCCCAATGGCTCACCTGTGGTAGTCAAAAGGTGGTCTCCTGACATAGTATACCCCGGAGTGATATATAGTTTCCCAGAACTTAGATTACTTCCCAAAGAATTAAAAGAACTATCCTTCCCCCTTATCGTCAATGTAGGCTTCAAGGCAGCACCAACCCTGAGCTGAGCCCCTACCCCGGCTGTAGTTCCCAGGCCATCCCACTTCACCCCATACCCCTTCACCACCGGCGGTCGTATCACAGCTACAACATCCTCAATCTGAATACATGCCCTGCCTGTAAAATCTAACCCATCCCACCTCCTTGCCACACATCATTGCCATCGCTGCAGTCATCTTCAGATCCATGAACAGCTTGAAGCTTCCCCATCCTAACCATCGGATTACCCACAGCACCGTGGGATTTGTCCTTAGTCGATATATTCACTGTCGGGCTACCATCAACCACAAATCCATCCGCCCTCTGACCATCCTTCTGACCTACGAATAGATCTCTCTGATCGACCTTTATAAGCCCCAATAGCGACGAACCGTCACTGAGATATATTGCTTGAATATCCCTAACGCCCCATCGCCCACCTCAACATCTGAGGGAGGAGAGGGGGCAGGTGATCTTACCGAGTCACCAGGGTTAGGGGACGACCAGATCCCACCGGTGAAAGAGACTGAGAAGCCATAGGATTCTCTGCCAATTCGCTCATCATGCAGAGAGACCTTTTTCTTTTTTTCATTATATATATGTATAAGTATATGTATATGTGTAGGAGACCAAGTCTTGGTAGCAGGCCCGAAGGTAATATCATGGAACCATCTATATAGTTAATTAAAGAGCATATGCAGTTCCGTTCAATGTCTATATAATATCAATATCAAGCAAAAATAATATCCACATGATCAAGACCAATCAAATCCAAGAATATAATCATACCATGGCCTAAGACTTGACTATAAGGATTGAGATGAAAATCAAAGTCAGTATCTAATCATCAATGCATTCTAAGTAATCGCACAATATTTAAGTATCATCGATTTCGATTTTCAATTATCAAGTCCATGTAACTCAAAAATAAGCTCATCATTGATAATTATAAACTTCAACTCATGCAAAGGTAAGAAGAGCCCACAATCAAGCCCAACATTGATAGGCCTGCACAAGGAAAAAACATTAGGTGACGACTAAAAACCTTAGAGAGTAGCAATTCTGTACTTTTTGGAGCGGTGGCTCATTAGGGAGGATTTTAGTGTAAATAAGAATGAAGAGATCATGAGGGGGTTATGAAAAAATTGTGAGATTATTAGTAGCTATCTAGATTACTTAGCCCTATCTTATTGGGAAAGTGACATTCCTTTTGAATTGAGGCCAAATCTTGTAGTTTCACTGATTATGAATAAAAATCTCATCTTTTTGCCATAAATTCTTCCCTAAATCTATTCCTAATTCTGTCAGATTGGTATCAAAGCATACAGACCTTGGACTAATAAAGGTGAAAAAGGTATAGGTCCTCAAGAAAATGATGGAGAAACTTTTTGGAAATATAGAAGAATGGGTTTTATCTTTAAAAGCCATGAAGAAGAAGTTGGAGATAGCCACCCACCATCGATGGTTGTCCTTGCAGAGATGGATTAAAGTGTGGGTAACGTGGCAGAGGATGGCACACCTACAGAAGCAATTCTCAAGAACAAAGCCATCATGGATGAAGGAGGTGGCAACAAAGACCAAACAAAGGAGATGGCAACAGAGACCAAACCAAGGAGATCCTTCTAGGATGGGAGGCAAAAAAGGCAGCGGACCGTCCTATGGATCTAGCTGGATTTGGCCAGACATGCTGATGCCAATGCATGGTGAGGTGAGACCTGACTAGATTTGGTTAGATCCATGTCACGCAACGTCACACGGTGACTTTAGGCGAACAACAGGCTCTGGGGACGCAACAACAACGCCATGGAAGACGATATAGACGGCCAGCGAAGCTACGACGAAGCCAGGGGATGCCAATGATGCTTCAACAAGGATAATGGATGCCTCAATACTTCAACAAGGCTGAGAGCAATCCAACACCTCTTTTTAAATTTCACCTTGAGGACAAGGTATCTCATTGGGAGGGGTAATGATATGCCAGCAAAAGGTAAAAACAAGGGGCAACAGCTCAGAACCCTAAGAAAGGGTATTCTGTAATTTGGGGTCATCGGCGCATTAGGGATGATTTTATTATAAATAAGAGAGGAGAGATCATGAAGGAGATTATGAAGAAAATTGTGAGAGATTATTAGTAGCTATCTAGATTAGTTATGTAACGCCCCGCTTCCCAAACGACACCGGAAGCGAGAGCGTTACGCGGTCCGCGTGAACTGGAGCAGTGAAGCTCGAGTCCAATAAGCGTGGTGATAACAATAATAAAGCAGGTTCTTGCATTGCATTTTAGAATAATAAGAAGCATTCGAAAGTAAAGCCACATCCAGAAAAAAGTGTCCAACAAGAAATAAAATGAAAAGCCACAGTTGGGCCAACGTACAGCAAAGGGAAGTACACAAGCAAAGTACTGAAAGTAAACTAATGTAAACAGCAAAGGGTATGTCTAGTCCTTTGTAGGGAAGGACTCGGCGTCAACGGCGAACTCCTGGCTGGCTAAGTCAGGCGTCTCCAAAGGATCCTCCTGAGACTCCGGCTCAAGATCTGACATACATTCAAAAAGGCATGAATGTATGTCAGCAAGGTGTGCAAGTAAAGGTCAGAAACCAAGGCAAGGTGTGCATATAATATGAATTTAGAAATGACAGGTATTTGCATATAAGGTGTCCACAACAACATTTTAAGTGATAACAATTTTAAAGCGAAGTAATATTGAACAACCCTAGCATGGAAGTTCTAAGCATAAAGTAATGACATTTATTTTATTAGCATGACAAGTTGTAATTTCATGTCCGTGTTTTCTATTCACTCCTAGGGTTCCCGCCTTTAAGACGTGATGAGTAAGTCATTCTTCTCACGGGGGTATAATCGTGATTGATACTAACCCACCGTATAGGTGGTGTTCTTGAAGACATGACCCCTACATACGCTTAGTGGCCGTTCAACCCTAACCCCACCCAAAAGTTTGCCGGAACACGATCCGGCCTAGTCGACTCACACGACATCACGAAAGTCACGAATTCGCCTTCGAGGCGCACGATTTCACGATGTCACTTTCTAATGACCAAGCAAGATGTTCATTCATTTCAAGTCTTCAATGTTTCATTATTGCACAACATTTACAAAAATTGAAGAGATTTTGAGACGGGTTACTGGTTACAGGAAACAATTTTCTCTGTTAATGTCCAAAAACTGAAACCTATCGAGTTTTATGTCAAAATGTCACATTTTTAGTCTACAACATTATGGAAACAGTTTCATGCGTCATTTTATTTGCAATTTTCAAGATATACGGATTAAAGTAAAAATGACGTAATTATCATCAACTTCAAAAATTCATATTTAATTGCACACTTGCCTGTTTTTGGTGTTCTTGATGTCATCGGAAACATCTCGACATGTACTACGCTATGGTGGGATCGGTTCGCTGTTTTGATAAGACACCAATTCAGATAAGACTGTTTTCGACAGATTACGATATCAAAACAACTCGTTCGACGTCTAGTGATTTGTTTTTATTAGGTTCTCTGTCCTATGGTGTGGGTTATAGGTTATAGGTAGGAGTACTAACCGTTACGCAACAAGTGGGGGCAGCGACGGCGGTGCGACTCCAAAAGAGCGACGTTGAGCGTCGAAAATCTGCCGTCGACACGCGAGGGGGGCGGCAACGGCTATTCTGAGTGCTACAGGGGTTGTCGACGCTAGGAGAAGTGCTGACGGCGGTTTGCGCACGAGTTGGGTAGGTGGAGGCTGTTTGTGCGGTGAGGAGAAGTCTACAGGTGACCTTCGGGTTGTCAACGACTGGGAGGCGCAGCGATGTAAACTGTCGCCGGCGTTCGTGAGATCTGGACGTGCTGCGCGGTTGTGTAGGGGAGGAGGCTGCGAGTAGGAGAGAAGGTGGCTATCAGCGTTCGCATTTGGGAGCTGCAGAGGAGAAGAAGAGAGGGTTAAGGGTGCATGCGTGAAGCAGAGCTCCTGGGCACTCGTGTGCGCGCGGGGAAGGCTGCTGCGGCGTTCTGGGCAAGGCTGGGCACGGCGCCGCGTGGAGGGGAGGAGGTGCGTGGGTTGCTTGACGAGGGAGGAGTCGCCGGGCGTTGGGTGTGAGGAGAGGGGACTGGTGCGGGCTTGAAGAAGTAGAGGGAGAGAGTTTTTAACAAAAGGAGGGCTGTGGAGAATGTAGCCTGGGTTCTTAATAGTAGAGTAGGGGTTATATTTTGTTTTTTTGACAGAACGAGGAAGCCCAGAGGTTTCTTTTATATAGCTTGGTTTGTGGGGTTGTGCAAAGTGCAGTACGAGAGTGGCTATTAGGGTCTGTTGGGTTATTATTTTATAGTCCTGTGAAGCCTAGCTCTTAGAGTAGGGAGTTTGGAAAGAGGATGACTGAAGCCTGGGGTCTCTTGCGTGGGACTTGGGTTGTTCTCTTATAGTTTTGTAGAGTAGGATTGTTTCTATTGCTAACGTGAGGAACGGGTCAAAGGGAGAGAGAGAGAGAGGAAAATAACGTGTGATGATGGGGGTTATTGCCTGGAACGTGGGATATGGGAGGTTCTGTTGGGATTGGATAGATTTTATAAACTAAAGTTTATTATCACAATATATGAAAGATCCCCTTGTGGTCGTTTGTTTGTTTTTCCTTTTCTTAACGTTAAGTTTTGTTTTGTTTTGAACCCAACAGCAAAAGAACTTAGGCTAGGTTGTAATTAAGTTTGAATTTTTAAAAATTTTAGTTACTAAGTTTTATTAATAATAGAGCTGTTCCGACATTACCCCTAGGCATCCAAAAACTATAGACAAGATATCGGGGCGATCACGCCTCCGAGAGGATCGTGAATACGGGGTCCGGTTACGCGTCTGAGCTACGGAAAAATAATAACAAAAAGCAAATACGAAAAATACGCACACAAATCAACATTCACACTAAAATACGTACGACCGAAAAGTGGTCGTTACATCCTACCCACCTTACAGAAAATTCTGTCCTCAGAATTTCTAACAACTACATGTCAGGAAACAAATAGGGGTATCGCTCTCTCATCTCCTCTTCTCTCTCCCAGGTGGACTCTCCTGGCGAGTCATGTGCCCACATCACTGTAACAAGATCGACCGTCTTGTTCCGAAGTGTCTTCTGACGCCTGTCAATAATCTGCACTGGCTGCTGGTCATACATCAGATCCGGACGGACGGTGATCTCAGAGTAGTCCACAGCGTGGGATGGGTCGCTAATATACCGACGAAGCTGAGACACATGGAAGACATCGTGAACTCCCTCCAAAGATGGCGGCAAGGCTAAGCGGTAGGCTTCCTCGCCAACTCTCTCCAGAACATCGAAGGGTCCGATGTATCTCGGGCTGAGCTTACCATGTTTCCCAAAGTGAATCACTCCTCGATTATGGGAAATCTTCAGGAATGCGTGGTCTCCCGGTTGAAATTCCAGAGGACGCTGTTTAGCATCAGCCCAATGCTTATAACGGTCCTGGGAAATCCGAAGCGTGTCCCTGATATATCGAACAACGTCCACTGCTTCAACAATCATCTCTGGTCCCAAAAGCTCTTTGTCGCCAATGTCATCCAAACTCAGTGGCGATCCACACTTCCTCCTGTAGAGAGCAGCAAATGGCGCCATGCCATTGCTCGCCTGGTAGCTGTTATTGTAGGAGAACTCCACCAGGTGTAGATGATCCTCCCACGAACCCTTGAAATCTAGCATGCAAGCTCTCAGCATATCCTCCAAAATCTGAATGGTCCGCTCTGACTGGCCATCCGTCTGCATGTGATACACAGTGCTGAACTTCAGACTGGTACCCAGATTGGTCTGCAGACTCTTCCAGATCTGAGATGTGAACCTCGTATCATGATCGGATACAATGCTCACAGGGACTCCCTGTAAGCGCATGATCTCCTACAAAACATAATCACATCACTACTCGTACTAGAAATAAGTTATAAAGGTATGAGTCAGATCATTACTTCCATGTACTTCCTTGCCAGTATCTCCGTGGATTGTCCTACTTGGAACGGTATGAAGTGCACAGACTTGGTCAACCGATCAATGACGACTCGGATTGTGTCATTCTGCTTGGTGCTCCGAGGTAAGCCAGTTACGAAGTCCATCGTGATGTGCTGCCATTTCCACTCTGGAATAGGCAGAGGTTGTAGTCCAACAGTGCGATGATGCTCAGCGTTCACTTGCTGACACACCAGACACTTGGCAACGCTTCATGCCATACTTCTCTTCATACCATGCCACCAGGAATTCCGATGAAGATCCTTGTACATCTTCGTACCTCCAGGATGAATAGAATAAGGCGAACTGTGAGCCTCATTCATCAACTCTTCTCTTATATCTCCTGCAGGTACGCAGATCCGACTGTCATATCTTAAGGATCCATCCTCGTGAATCAGAAAACCTGTCCGGAGTCTGGCTTCGACTTGCTCTCTGATCTTCTTCAACTTAGCATCTCCAGCCTGAGTAGTCTTGATCCGATCAACAATCGTCGACTGAATATACATGTTCATCAACGACGAAGTGACTCCCGGAAGGACATCTTCAACATCCATCTCTCGCAGATCCTGCTACAATCTCCACTGAGCTATGAGAATCATCACCTCTGGCAGTCTACTCAAGACGTCTGGTACGACATTCACCTTCCCTGGGTGATACTGAAGATCGATGTCGTAGTCTGCCATCAATTCCAACCATCTGCGATGTCTCATATTCAGCTCCTTCTGAGTGTATATATATTTTAAACTTTTGTGATCAGTGAAGATCTCCACTTTCTCACTCAGTAAGAAATGTCGCCAAATCTTTAATGCAAAGACGACAGCGGCTAGTTCCAAATCGTGGGTCAGATAGTTCTTCTCATGGAGCTTTAACTGTTGTGAAGCATATGCGACCACATGGTTGTGCTGGTGTAGAACACATCCAAGTCCCTTGCCCGATGCGTCGCAGAAAATCTCAAAGCCTCCGCTTCTATCCGGAATAGCCAAGACTGGTGCAGTAGTCAGTCTCTTCTTCAAAGTAGAGAAAGCCTGCTCGCAAGATTCTGACCAACTGAACTTAACATCCTTCCTCGTCAATCTCGTCATCGGCTCTGCTATCCTCGAGAAATCTTTGATAAATCTGCGGTAGTATCCAGCCAATCCGAGGAAACTCCTGGTGTCCGAAGCTGACGGAGGTGTAGGCCATTCACTGACTGCTCTGACCTTCTTCGGATCCACTGAGATGCCAGCTCCTGATACTACATGTCAAAGAAATGCAACTCTGTCCCGCCAGAATTCACATTTAATGTACTTGACATATAGTTTATGATGACGGAGCATCTCAAATACCATCCTCAAATGACCGACATGCTCCTCTTCGCTCTTCGAGTACACCAGGATGTCATCTATAAAGATCACCACGAACTTGTCAAGGTAGTCATAAAAGATAAGGTTCATGAGATTCATGAACACAGCAGGAGCGTTGGTCACACCGAACGACATGACAACGAACTCATAGTGCCCGTACTTAGTTCGGAAAGCTGTCTTAGGCACGTCATCCTTCTTGACTCTGACTCGATAGTATCCGCTCCGGAGGTCCAACTTCGAAAATACCTTCAATCCACCAAGCTGGTCAAAGATGTCATCAATACGGGTCAGTGGGTACTTGTTCTTCAAGGTGATGTGGTTCAGCTCCTGATAGTCGATGCACATCCTCCTCGATCCATCCTTCTTCTTCACCAGCAAGATGAGTGCACCCCAAGGAGACACGCTGGGATGAATAAAACCCTTCTGTAGTAGCTCATCCAACTGCTTCCTCAGTTCCTCTAGCTCAGTAAGAGCCATACGGTACGACGCCTTTGAAATCGGTTGAGCTCCTGGCATAAGATCAATACCGAACTCCAACGCTCGATTGGGCGGCAATCCAGAAATGTCTTCAGGGAAGACGTCTTCGAAGTCTCTCACTACCACTGGCTTCTCAGGTTCTGCTTTCATGGATGCAACAGTCAATCTGTACGACTGGGCCCAAAACTTGACAGGTCCAAGCAAACATCCTCCGCCGACGAACTCGAACACTGGATGGTCAGGAATTTCAAACACCACTTTCTTTCAGTGACAGTCGATCATGGCATAAAAAGCTCATAACCAGTCAATGCCAAGAATTGCATCGAAGTTGGGTAGATCGTGGACAATAAAATCAGCATACAATTCGTGTCCACTAATCATCAACGGGCACGGTCTACATTCCAGTGCAACCTTCACTACACCATTCCCAGTTGTAATATTCCAACACTTGGGAAGTGTGTAGGTGGGTATCGAGTGTTCGACTACGAACTTCCGAGACAAGATGCATATGGAAGCTCCAGAATCGAACAGGGTCAAGGCTGGGTGAGAGGAAACTAAGATAACACCTAAGGGTAATAAGCAACTAGGTCAAACAAGGGAACTAACTAATCTGGCGGATGTCGTCCTCTCCGTCTCCAGCAGCTCTAGATCCTTGACGGGTGATACGTCTTCCTGCCATTCTGAAACAAGAAAACTTCGACTTATTCTCGTGTACACAATTATTCTAGATGTTTGGCTATGATATCGTTCTTATTGTCTGAATTTTTGCAAATGCGGGACCTGCATTGGCCACCACTAAAACCTATAACACCCCGCTTCCCAAACGACACCGGAAGAAAGAGCGTTACGCGGTCTGCTTGAACTGGAGCGGTGAAGCTCGAGTCCAATAAGCGTGGTGATAACAATAATAAAGCAGGTTCTTGCATTGCATTTCAGAATAATAAGAAGAATTTGAAAGTAAAGCCACATCCAGAAAAAAAGTGCCCAACAAGAAATAAAACGAAAAGCCACAACTGGACCAAAGTACAGCAAAGGAATGTACACAAGCAAAGTACTGAAAGTAAACTAATGTAAACAGCAACGGGTAGGTCTAGTCCTTCGTAGGGAAGGACTCAGCGTCAACAGCGAACTCCTGGCTCGCTAAGTCAGGCGTCTCCAAAGGATCCTCCTGAGACTCCGGCTCAAGATCTGACATACATTCAAAAAGGCATGAATGTATGTCAGCAAGGTCTGCAAGTAAAGGTCAGAAACCAAGGCAAGGTGTGCATATAATATGAATTTAGAAATGACAGTTATTTGCATATAAGGTGTCCACACCAACATTTTAAGTGATAACAATTTTAAAGCGAAGTAAAATTGAACAACCCTAGCATGGAAGTTCTAAGCATAAAGTAATGACATTTATTTTATTAGCATGGCAAGTTGTAATTTCATGTCTGTGTTTTCTATTCACTCCTAGGGTTCACACCTTTAAGACGTGATGAGTAAGTCATTCTTCTCACGGGGGTATAATCGTGATTGATACTAACCCACCGTATAGGTGGTGTTCTTGAAGACATGACCCCTACATACGCTTAGTGTCCATTCAACCCTAACCCCACCCAAAAGTTTGCGAGCTGGCCTAGTCGACTCACACGACATCACGAAAGTCACGAATTCGCCTTCGAGGCGCACGATTTCACGATTTCACTTTCTAATGACCAAGCAAGATGTTCATTCATTTCAAGTCGTCAATGTTTCATTATTTCATAACATTTACAAAAATTGAAGAGATTTTGAGACGGGTTACTGGTTACAGGAAACAATTTTCTCTGTTAATGTCCAAAAATTGAAACCTATCGAGTTATATGTCAAAATGTCACATTTTTAGTCTACAACATTATGGAAACAGTTTCATGCGTCATTTTACGTGCAATTTTCAAGATATACGGATTAAAGTAAAAATGACGTAATTATCATCAACTTCAAAAATTCATATTTAATTGCACACTTGCCTGTTTTTGGCGTTCTTGGTGTCGTCGGAAACATCTCGACGCGTACTACGCTATGGTGGGATCGGTTCGCTGTTTTGATAAGACACCAATTCAGATAAGACTGTTTTCGACAGATTACGATATCAAAACAACTCGTACGACGTCTAGTGATTTGTTTTTATTAGGTTCTCTGTCCTATGGTGTGGGTTATATGTTATAGGTAGGAGTACTAACCGTTACGCAACAAGTGGGGGCAGCGACGGTGGTGCGACTCCAAAAGAGCGACGTTGAGCGTCGAAAATCTTCCATCGACACGCGAGGGGGCGGCAGCGACTGTTCTGAGTGCTGCAGGGGTTGTCGACGCTAGGAGAAGTGCTGACGGCGGTTTGCGCACGAGTAGGGTAGGTGGAGACTGTTTGTGCGGCGAGGAGAAGCCTACAGGCGACCTTCGGGCTGTCGACAACTGGGAGGCACAGCGATGGAGACTGTCGCTGGCGTTCATGAGATCTGGACGTGCTGCGTGGCTGTGTAGGGGAGGAGGCCGCGAGTAGGAGAGAAGGTGGCTATCGGCGTTCGCGTTTGGGAGCTACGGAGGAGAAGAAGCGAGGGTTGAGGGTGCAGGCGTGAAGGAGAGTTCCTGGGCGCTCGTGTGCGCACGGGGAAGGCTGCTGCGATGTTCTGGGTGAGGCTGGGCGCGTCACCGCATGGAGGGGAGGAGTGCGTGGGTTGCTGGACGAGGGAGGAGTCGCCGTGCGTTGGGTGTGAGGAGAGGGGGCTGGTGCGGGCTTGAAGAAGTAGAGGGAGAGAGTTTTTAACAAAAGGAGGGCTGTGGAGAATGTAGCATGGGTTCTTAATAGTAGAGTATGGGTTATATTTTGTTTTGTTGACAGAACGAGGAAGCCCTGGGGTTTCTTTTATATAGCTTGGTTTGTGGGGTTGTGCAAAGTGCAGTACGAGAGTGGCTATTAGGGCCTGTTGGGTTATTATGTTATAGCCCTGTGAAGCCTAGCTCTTAGAGTAGAGAGTTTGGAAAGAGGATGACTGAAGCCTGGGGTCTCATGCGTGGGACTTGGGTTGCTCTCATATAGTTTTGTAGAGTAGGATTGTTTCTATTGCTAACGTGAGGAACGGGTCAAAGGGAGAGAGAGAGGAAAATAACGTGTGATGATGGGGGTTGTTGCCTGGAACGTGGGATATGGGAGGTTCTGTTCGAATTGGATAGATTTTATAAACTAAAGTTTGTTATCACAATATATGAAAGATCCCCTTGTTGTGGTCGTTTGTTTGTTTTTCCTTTTTTTAACGTTAAGTTTTGTTTTGTTTTGAACCCAACAGCAAAAGAACTTAGGCTAGGTTGTAATTAAGTTTGAATTTTTAAAAAATTTAGTTACTAAGTTTTATTAATAATAGAGCTGTTCCGACATTACCCCTAGTCATCCAAAAACTATAGACAAGATATCGGGGCGATCACGCCTCCGAGAGGATCGTGAATACGGGGTCCGGTTACGCGTCTGAGCTACGGAAAAATAATAACAAAAACCAAATATGAAAAATACGCACACAAATCAACATTCGCACTAAAATACGTACGACTGGGAAGTGGTCGTTACAAGTTAGCCATATGTTATTGGGAGTGTGGAATTCCTCTTGAATTGAGGCCAAATCTTATAGTTCTACTTATTATCAATAATAGCCTTAATTTCTTTACTAAATCATTTCCCAATCCTATCACACACATCATGTAAAATAGGTCCCCTAAGTCATCAAAGTGGCCCAACACAAGCCCAAAATCAGCCAATTAAGGCCAAGTTCAATCAACAGTAACTGGGCCTAAGACAAGACCAATCCAAGATTTGAGCGAACAGCTACAGTATCTACACACAGAGCCAAAAGAACAGCAGCAAAGCTGCAAACCAAGTTAACTGCAGTTCAACAACAGCCGTAACCCATAAAGAGCATCATAAAGATGTAAAAAACTAAGAATTGAAGGAACAGTTGAGAGCAACATGTACACACACAAGAACACCCAAGTGCACATTCAACAACGAAAGACACTCAAGATCAACACTAGCAGCCAAGTACAACACGTACAGCCAAGAACACGTTGCAAAGAGAACACCTGAAAGTATATACCCGAGAAAACATAGTAGGGAGTAGGACACTTGATAAGAGCAAGCAAGGAGCAGTGCACCTGCAAAGATCAAGCTGGAAACAAAGAACCTGATAGCAGCAAACAGCAAAGACCCAAGAGCATGGGCTTAACTAGAGTATGATTGCCATGGGTAACTGCCCAGGGCAAGAATAAATAATATTTTTACATATGCTACATCGAGGTGGTTTACTTGGTCGGTTGGTTTCAGACTTCAGTGTGGTTAGTTTCTCTTATTCAGAAGTTGCAGGTTTAAGACCTGTCGTTGCCATCATTTAATTGCTTTTTCTTAAATGTAATTGTTTTGTAAATTTTTCCTTAAGTCAAAAAATTCTAAATTAAGTTTTACTTAAAGAATCTTTTGTATAAATTCCTTTACAAAACATTTTAAGTTGGTTAAGCAATTTTTCGAATAGGGGTGTAATATTACCATTGGTTAATAGTATCATTTTATTAAACTTTTCCATTTTCATTTCTTAATATTGTCATTGGTTAATATTATCATTTTAGTGTGGCCTCATGAGTATAACTATTGCCCTGAAAAAAATTTCATTAGCAATATCCAAAATAAGTATGATACATTAAATTTTTTTTTTAATTTTTTCTTCAGTCATAAAATTTTAAATTAAGTATTGCTTAAAGAACCTATTGTATAAACTCCTTTACAAAACATTCTAAGTTGGTTAAGCACTTTTTCGAGTAGGGGCATAATATTACCATTGGTTAATAGTATAATTTTATAAACTTTTTCGATTTCATTTCTTAATATTGCTATTGGTTAATATTATCATTTTTAGTATGGCTCATGAGTATGCTAATTATTTCCCTAGAAAATTTCCAAAGCAATATCCAAAATAAGTATGATTATTATTTTTGATTAGTTACATAATTATCTAAAAGCACATTCTTAGATGTGATAAACTTCCATCATTATTTGAAATTGCAACATGGTGATCTTTGTTTGAGATGAAGGGCATGAAATCAGTAGTATTTTTAAATATTATTCTTTGTATCCTCTTTAGTTTCGCCCAGGGCAAAAAAAAAATTTGGTTACGCCACTGCCCAAGAGCAAGCAGTAAAGACCATAGAAAAAACAAGCAGAGAGCCAAAACACTTACATCAAGCAAGTACAGGTCAGAGCACCTGAGCACAAGTGTCTCAGGGGAATAACTTGTGAGCAATCAGGGCAAGGGAAATGACCCAGAGCAGCAGCAGAACAGAAAGTAGGATAGGCAAATACGAGAGCTTGGGAATAGCAGAGAGCAACACATGCACAGGAAACCCGAGATCACAAGGCACAGTGGAGGCACATCCAATAGCATAGCAGCAAGAAGGCAAGTGGCAACCATGCAAGCAGGGGAACCGAGAGCAACATAGCGGAGAAAAACAGCCCAACGTCAAGGAATCAACCACAACCAACAACAATCACACCAAAATAACAAGATCTTAAGGAAAAATCATCAATTTCATGCTCAGCTAATTATCATCATTACCAAATAAAGTTTTCATCACATTAAACATCAAGCAAAAAAAGAATGATAGCAACATATGGTTGGAAAAATCCTCACAACATCATTTCAAAAATAAAGATTTGGCTGAATTTATCGAGGCCTTTAAATGTAGCTAAGGATATCTACCATTCACCAAAGACAAGGATCGTCAGAAAACCTCATCACCTCACCATACACTGTGACTATAGCTGCCTTGATGTGGATTTGGTTTTTCCAAGAATGATCAGAAACAAACTCAAAAGATCGGAGCTCTAATGACAAGAAATAAAGACCGAATAAATCTTGCAAATGTTTAGATGAAAACTAGGGTTTTCTGGAGTGGTGAGAGGGAGAGTAAAATAGAGAAGGAGACATGTTATAAAGGTTATGGTGGTGTCAGTTATGGCCAGTGCCCATGTTTTCGAACGTTAGGCAAGAGAGACGACGACATCTGTGAGAGTAAGGCAAACGGTTCGTAGTTAAAAGGAAAAAAAAATAAAGAAAAAGAAAAAGAAAAAGAGATGAAAAATGACAAGAGAGAAAAAGACCTAAAGGTTTAAGGTTATTGGGCTTGGGTTGTGAGTTGTAGGTTCAATATGAAACGGGTTAACCTATTTAAAAGAAAACAATCAAAATAATAATGTAAAATTTCCAAAAAATTCCAAAAACTTATAAAAAACGTTTACATAAATACAATTTTCAGACCATTACATTCTTTCCTCCTAAAAAAAATTTTGTCCTCGATATTTCTAAGAGATGATACATTAAACAGTTTCGGGTAATGCTCATGCACCTCATATCTCTTTCTTCCAAATGGATTCCATAGAGGAGTCTCAATCGCACATCACATTCACTAACTTAACTATGCAACTCCGAAGGGTTTTCTGCTGACGGTAGATGATTCTCATTAGCTGCTAGTCATAATTCATGGTGGGTAGCATGGTGATCTCCAAATGATCAACCACATGAGTTGGGTCTATCATGTACCATTGCAACAGAGAGATGTGAAATACATTGTGCACCACTTCCAATGATGGAGGTAATGCAAGGCAATATGCCACCTCTTCCACCCACTCCAATATGTCAAATAGCCCAAAGTAATGTATGTTGAGCTTTCCTCTCCGATCGAAATGAATCAGTCCACGGTTGGGTGAGATCTTCAAAATACATTGTCTCCTGGCTGGAATTCAATGCACATACGCTTTGCATCCACCCAATACTTGAATCAATCTTGAGCCACCTGAAACTTCTCCCAGATAATCCACACCATGTCTTATGATTCGATAATCAGCTCTGATCACACAAATTTTCGATTACCAAAGTCATTTTAACTCAAAGTAGAATGACACTTCCTCACATACATACAAAACTGCAAATGATGACATATCAATACTAGCCTAATAACTGTTGTTATACGTGAACTCCACAACGTGTGAGTGATCTTTCCAAGACCCATAAAGTCCAACATACAAGCTCTTAGCATATCCTTCTGTATCTATTTCGTATGGTTTAATTGTCCATCTGTCTAGGGATGAAAAGCCAAGCAAAAAAACTCAAATGGATGCCTAGACTCGCCTACAATCTTATCCAAAACGGGTATCTCTGTCAAAGACAATACTTATGGGTACCTCGTGCAATCTCATAACTTCCTCTATGTACTCCATGTCGAGTACCACCGTGGACTGTCCAACCCGAAGGAGAATGAAATGTGTCGACTTGGTCAATCGATTCACGATCACCCAAATGGCATCATTCAGTTGCACGCTTCTTAGTAATCCATTCATAGTTTATCGTGATGTGCTACTACTTCCACTCTGGAATAGGCAAAGATCACAATAATCCAATAATCATATGATGTTCAGCCTTCACTTACTGACACACCAAGCATTTGTTCATATTACAGGCGATGCTTCTCTTCATTCCATGTCACCAATAATTCTACTGAACGCTCTTGCACATCTTGGTTTCGTCCGGATGAATTGAGTATGAAAAAATATGTGCTTCCTTCAATAGCTCCTCTCTAACTCGACGACACACAGCTCATGATGTCCTATCTCAAGCATTCGTCCTCATGAATCATAAACTATGATCGCAGTGTTGCCGTCTCCTGATCTCTGATCTTCTGTAACTTCACTAGCATGAGCATCATTGATCCTGTTTACAAGGGATGCCTGAATATGCAAGCACATCAAGGGAACAATCACCCCTGATAAAATCACTTCCATCTCCATCTCACGAACGTCTTACTGTAACCTCCATTAAGTTGTGAGAGTCGTCGTCACCAGTAAATGACTCGACGTCTAGTGCCACATTAACTTTCCTATGATGATATTGAGGTTCAATGCCATAATTTGTCATGAGCTCCAACTACCTACATTGTCTCATGTTGAGCTCCTTCTGTGTAAAAATATACTTCAAACTCTTATGGTCTGTGAATATCTTCACATGCTCGCCCAACAAGAAATGCCTCCAAATCCTTAGGGCAAAAAAACACTTCCACTAAATCTTGATCATGAATTAGGTTAGTTCTTCTCATGAATCTTAGGTCCCTCAATATGAAAGCTATATATCGCTATGCTAATGAAACACACACTCGAGTCCCTTGCTGGATACATTGCAAAACACCTCGAAGCCCCCACATCTAGTTTGGAATGGTCAAAATGGATGCCAAAGTCAACTTCGTCTCCAACTCCTAGAAAGCATGGTCACATGCTTCTAACTAGAAAAACTCAATCTCTTTTCTCGTCAATTGCGTCATTGGCTTCACGATCATTGGAAAATCCTGAATGAATCTATGGGAGTAGCCTGCTAACTCCAAGAAGCTTTAGATCTCAGGAACCAACCAAGGAATTGGTTAACTTTGAACAGTAGTCACCTTCTCTAGATTCACCGAGATACCTTCTCCAAACACCATGTGGCCCAAGAAAGCCACTTGTCCCACCAAAACTCACACTTAATGAACACTAACATAAAGCTAATGTCGCCTCAAAGTCTCCAACACCTTTTTCAAATGCTTTGCATGATCATAAGCGCTCTTTGAGTACCCTAGGATGACATTAATAAACTCCACCATGAACTTGTCCAAGTACACATAAAAGACTTGGTTCATGAAGATAATGTATGCCGGCAGCATGTTGGTCACACCGAACAACATCATCAAATATTCATAATGCTCGTACTTGGTTCGAAAGGTGGTCTGGTGAATGTCATCCTTGACTTTCACTTGATGATATTCACTCCTCAAATCCAATGGTGAGAAGATACCCTATCATCTAAGCTAGTCAAAGATGTCATTGATGCCAGGAAGACAGTACTTGTTCTTCGTCAACTTATTCAGCTCCAAGTAGTCGATGCACATCCTCCTGAAGCCATGCTTCTTCTTGACCAACAACGACACACCATACGAAAGACATGATGGAGTGTATCTACCCCTTCTACATCAAGACCGAAGTTCCTCCAACTCAGGTGGAGCCATGCGATAAAGGGCCTTGGAGATAAATAGGGTGCCCGACATTAGCTCGACCGAAAACTCGAGGGCACAATCTGAAGGTAATCCTATAATATCAATCGAAAACACGTCTGTAAAATCTCAAACTATAATATGTCACTCTGGCTCTACCTCTATAACTGTCACAATGGCCTTAGCAAATTCTGGCTAAGAATTGAACATGTCCGTCTCACCGGTTGTCGATGACGAACTCAAACTATTGGTCATTTGAGCTCCACACTTGCAAAGAATGGACAATTAAGAACAAGTATTAACCAGACATTAAAAATGAGATAAGTTTAATTTTCACCATATTTATCATATTAGCCTTCACTATCCCCTAAGATATCAACAATCTTAGTCAAATAGAACCCAAAAGTCCTTTGAGTCTATTCTTTGCAAGGAGGCATCTAATCACCATCCTCATCTTGAGGGATCATTAGCATGTTCATCATGTATGTGGCTACACAGTTGATGGAGCCCGTTAGAATTTTTTATCTTCCTACTTCCCCAATTGTGAAGAAGATTGAATGGGCCAACCAACTTCCGAACAAAGAAAAAATAGTTCTTCCACCATTTGTTTTTGTCTCGAAGCCACTTAAAAGAACCATTTGGTCTAGTGAAAACTACACCACACCATGTGAGAGCATTGGCAAATTTAGAATATATGGCTGAAAACTTTCGGTGAAAGCTTCACCTTCCACAGTCAGCATAAAACCAAGAAGGCCATGAAGCACCCTAAGGCATTGAAGACAAGCTGGAACAACGGAATGTTGTTTTAGTTGAGTATAAGGGCCTGTTCTTTTGTAGGAAAGTTGGGGGAAAATTTGGCAGGTGTCACTATTCATCCACTTTTTAGTGGATTCCTACATCACTTTCTCAAAGTGTGTTCATTTGCGTTGTTTGTGAATTGGGAAAATATGGTGACGTGGAGGTGGCAGGTGAGAATCCTTGGCCTCTTTTGAAATCTCCTGTTTTTGCTCCGATTACGCTAGAATCTCTTCGGCTGTGGGGCCTTCACGTTGTGTGGTCACCTCCGCTGCTGCCCTCGAGGCGGCCTCTTCATCCTTCTACCTATCGTTGCTCCATTCGCTTCTTCTCCCTATCGCTGCTCCCTTCGCCTGTGTCGGATGCCTTGTGCGAAAACCCTAAAAAAAATTTCGTCGTCCCTTCTTCTGCAAGCTAGAGCCTTTTTTGGGTTGTCGAAGAGATCCACGTCTGAATGATTGTCGGGAGGGACCAAGGTAGCTTGCAGTGGGTTTGTGCAATTCCGAGCTTGGATTGGGGTTTCTGATCTGCTCCTGAGGTAAAGCCTTTGCATTTACATGTCCATTCTCAATTTGTTTACATGTTCTTGTGGTCGATGTAAGAAAATCCTAAAAATGTCAGAACCTCCATGCTTCGTCATGTATCAGGAGCCGTTGTGGGTTGTTGAAATTGATCCACTGCTACGCGGATCATCGGGAGTGTCCACAACAGCTTCGTATCAGTGAGGGGAGTTTCCTACTGAAAAATTTGGCTTCTGATCTTCTGGGAGGTATAATTTCTAAAATAAATTACCTCTTGTGTATGGTAGATGGAGGAAATACTCGCTGAAAATGCAAAATTTTTGGGAGGATGTATGATATATGATGTATTCGTGCAGAAGAACAGGCCCGTAGATGTATGCTACATATATGTTCACTGCATGATTTAGCACTACACGCCATTTCAAGCAAGCTGAACCCTATAGAGGCATTCGGATCCAGATTTAAAATTGCCCAATGAAGAAATATACATAAGGAAAATGTGGTATCTTTACTATTGATTAAATGAGGTGTCATTGTTATGGTACGCTTGATAGTATTCAAGAAATCAACATGATAACATGATGTCAATTTATTCTGAGGGCAATATGATGGGCATTCATGCATGGCATGGAATGGCGTTGATGGTTGCTTTATCATGCAATGAAATGTTATTTTCTTATATGCAGAATGTTGGTATCAAATTACATGCATCATAAAAAATTATGTTTTCAAATAGCCCAATGATGACACGTAATAATTGCAGGACGTATGATTTCCGTATTTGTAGAATAAAGGCAGGTTGGATGGTTCCTTTAGTCAACATATTGATGATCATTGAGATTATGTATCAGAGGAATTAACATTGATGGTGTTAGAATTGAAAATCGTTTTCAATAATCACATGTCAGTTTCAATCCATGGGTTTATATGATGGAGAAGAATTAAAAGTAATTTTTATATGGCTATGTTGAGATGAAGGAGCAACCGCCATGCCACAAATATGGAAAATGAAAAAATTATTACGTGAGGGCTCAATAAATTTTTTACCCTCATTTTACTTGGTGTTGAGTGAGAATATGCAACATTTTTTTGATGATGTTATAAATTTATTTTTTTGTTTGTAAGGTTCATTATATTATATACTTGGATTGTGAGATGTTTGATTACGTTGTGCCATATACAAATTGTTATAGCTTGTTATTTATTTTCCTTGCTCGATTATTTTTATAATTTCATAAGTATGTATCACATTATGCATGTTATTATGTTTATTACATATACGGTTTAGATGGATCACGATGGAGAACAATTGGGTTGTACAACATGTGCAGCGGTCGCATTGACGATCGTTTTAGTCTTCGTAAACCTCGTACTATACAACGAGGGCAGGCCAAACCGATTACCTAGAGAGCCATCTGAAATGCGTGAGCATCATAGAAACACCCACATGAAGAGAATTCTTGATGGGAGTGAAAGTAGTTGTTTACACACCTTAAGAATGCGGAGCCATGCATTCATGAATCTGGCAAATTTAATGAGATAAAGGGGTCTTCTCAAAGACACTAGTCATGTGTCAGTAGAGGAGCAGCTGTCCATGTTTCTTCATATCGTAGGGCACAATTCAAAGAATAGAATCATGCAAGTTGACTTTATCCAGTCCGGTTCTACAATTAACCTAGTAATGCAGGCAGTTTGTAACTTGTGTGATACGTTCATGAAGCAATCTCCAAATGAGACTCCGCCTGAGATAATCAATAATCCAATTTGGTATCCATATTTCAAGGTAAGTGTGTATTCTTGAGTAGTAAACCCATATTAGATATATTGATTGCAGGTGTATTTATTATTTTCAACGTTGATGGTCTTGTAGGATTGCATTGGTCTCATTGATGGGACACATATCGATGCCATGTTACGAACCAATCTCGTTTCCTGCTTTAGAGGCCGTAAAGGTGTGATGCAAAATGTCCTTGCAGCTGTAACACCAAATAAAAGATTCACGTACGTAATGGCAGGGTGGGAAGGATCGGCAAATGATTTTACTGTCCTGAAAGATGCGTTGTCATTACCCCCCAATACGGTCTTTGAGTGTATAAAGGTAATAGGCACAATGTTCACTTAATAATACATATAAATATTTATGGATTCTTAGGATTACATAATGAAAATACGTTTCTGTATATAGGTAAGTATTACCTATGCGATGCTGGCTATACTACCATGCCAGGGTTCATATCGCCATATAGGGACGTTCGATACCACCTGAAGGAACATACTGACCGTGTTCCTAGAAATCGCAAAGAGCTATTCAACCGCAGTTATTATTCATTACGAACAAAAATAGAGTCGACCTTTGGTATACTTAAGAACAAGTTTAAGATATTGATGGCAAAGCCCCACTATCCATTCCCAAGTCAGGTCGATACCGTCCTAGCTTGTACTGTGTTGCATAATTATATCCAAGTAGCAGATCCACATTACCCCGACCTAAATGAGGATGTGGATGTGGTTGAGGAGGACGGCGATGTTATCGATGATCATGTTAACGCGATTATGGATCTTTCGCAATAGTTGCCCATACGTGAACAAACCCAACAAAGGGACCAATGGAAACTGCAAAGGGATCAAATCGCAGGGGACATGTGGGTCGACTATTGTAACATACATAAAAATGGTAGCACAGTTGAACATGACATGTGATGGATGCTTTTAATTTTGTTGTGTGTGGATGTATGTGGATTCCTTATAAATTTTACTATTTAGTACAACTGGCGTGATTGTAATTTGATTATGTCATATGCATCATGTTTTATTTACACATCTTATGATATCATGGTATTTGATATAGATGTAATAAATGTTTGTCACTATAGGCTGACACAAAAGTGCAATTGCACTTTTAACTCTTCCATGTTGTAGGCATGGTAGGGTCTTCTTCGCATCCAGGTCAAGGGAGTGAGCATATGCCTCCCTTATATGACCAGACTTAAGGGAACCTGTGGTTTGAAGATGGACATGGTAACGATCCATTGCTTGGGCTCCCGATGCCCCGTAGGATGTCTGAGTTGCCTTATCCTTCGACGACCTACCAAGGTGGAGTCCCTAGCATGCCTTTTCAACAATTCCAACAGTTTAGCATGCCAATGCACATGCAACCAACCCCAGGCTATATGCAACTGCTCCAAGGGGGGAGGGGGGTTCAATCCATGTATTAGCCCATCACCACAAAGTGCATTCAACAAGCCTTCGTCACAAAGTGGTAATGACCATACGGGTGGAAGTGGATCGTAGAGGAAGTCAGTGCGACGTGATGATGAGGGGAAAGCTTCGGTTTCTAGTCCTAGCAAAAAGAGTAAGATGCAAGCCAAGGGGCCAAAAAACCAAATTTGGCAATGGGACCACGACATGTCCCTCATTCCTTTCCTTGCGGACCAGGGAAGGCAAGGCAATAAGGCTGATAAGACTTTCAAACCTACTGCCTTCAACCAAGCAGCTGCCCACATAAATTCTGTTTTTGGCACTTCCTACACAAGCAACAATGTAAGAAATCATATGAAAGGGTTGCAACGTCGCCTTAACGATGTGTCATCTTGCCTCCAGCTAAGTGGTGCTGGATGGTGTCCTGATAAGCAGATGATAGTGTTGGATGTAGAAGTTTATGCACCATGGGCTAAGGTATTCACTTCTACTTTTTAGGGAACATGAAAATATTCATCGCATTTGTTAGTATAAACGGCCTAATATATATGGCAATTTTCGTGCAAGCAAACCCTAGGTCGAAACCATATGTTAATCAACCGTTGCCTTGGCTTGATGATATGTATATCGTAATATGAGTTGGCGAGGCCAAGTGGATTTTTGTAAGGCCGTGTTCCATCCATTTGGTAGCCTATCAGATGCAGTCGGGGAAAGATTCAAGTCCGACACGTAGCATGCAATCTGATATCCCCCATGACATCCCACCGTCAGGCTTGACGAGTATTTCAAGCCGGGCCTAGCCTTGCTACCCCTCCCTCTGTGGGGAGGAAGAAACCTCATAGATGGGGTGCAAACGAAGGCCCCGATAGGATGGATATGCTAGTTGAGACAGTAGAGAAGGTGGCCACAGCAATTTCGACCTCACATGCCCATTGGACAAAAGAGCTAGCAGCTACGATGTATGCATACACGGAGTATCCAACAACTTTGTTGATTTAGTTTATGATTATCTTGAAGAAAATGAGCGTGAAAGGCGGAAGTTTGTGGCTAAGCCTGATGAGTCACGTACGAGAATACTAAAGCATAAAATTGAGCAGATTCAAAGGGCTAGGGAGGAAGATGGTGATGATGAAACATTTGACTTGGATTGATGTCCCATGTACAACTATTATATTGGGACCGTTTCTGGGAGGGGTGAATGATAGGTGGATGGAAGAGAATGCTGAAGAGTATTGTTTGTTGTTTAATTAGACTTATGTATCATGTAGTGTTGTTGTTTTAATGAATTTGAGTAGGGTTTACGATCATGTAAATCTTAATGTTGTGAGACTGTTGTAGCATGTAGACTTGTATCCTTAGTATAGTTGTCTTCCTCATGCATAGTATCATGTAGGTTGGCTCTCTTTATCTATATCACATGCATCTGTGTATCATCATCACATGCATCATTTTATACTTTTGTGCTTGTTATTATTTAGGTTTTTTCTGACTGCAATATTACTGTGTTTTGTTTTTTAGTGTCTGTTTATGTGTGGTATGTACATGTGCTGGAATATTACTGCAGGTTGATTCTTCATCCTCTTGAAGTGGCCTTATTAGTTGAGTTCCATTTGGGCTGAGAGCAATGGTTCTTGCTGCTGGTTTGCTCCACCATGGGTTCCATGTCTCTATCATTTTACTACGCTCTCCAGACGCTACTGCTCTCTGGAATTGTTTAACTTCACATGGGGATAGATCTTCAAGTTTAAGTTCATCACTTGTAAGTGTAAAAGATGCCAAAGGACAAGACTCATTTTCATTTCTCAAGGAAGCATGATAGGTTTATGGGTAAATGCCAATATGTTGCTATTTTTGTTATTGATGGGTTGAGCAGGAATTTAATGGATGAATAGGGATATTGTCATATTATATTTGTTTTCTTGTAGGATAGAGATACAAATACATATATGGTCCAGATATAAGACTCGGCTTCTATGTTTAATAAAAAACAATTCTTGTCTGGGATCAAGTATGGATAGTATCCGGACAATATTAAATATTATTATTTGAAGGAAATATAAGTTCGGCTATAATTTGAACCATCCTAACTTAAGAAAATATAACAAATCACATTAGTTTCATCATTAAGGCAGTATTGCACCTAACATTTGATCGCTCCAAAATGCAACCCAAGAGCACGACCAAAAACTTGATCGGCCCCGGATATACACCCGGAGAACGATTGTAGTTTTACCGCAAGCGCACGGCGTAGTGGCGAGCGGGTATCGAACACGAGGAGGTGGTGTTGGTTCCAATCTATCCTAGGTTGGTTTGACTACGAACGTTTTATTGGTGGAGATGGTTATGGTATAATGTAATGGCAATGGTGATGGATGTCGGTGTCGGAGATAGAGAAATCGGTCAGATATCGATTCAAATACAATACAATAAAAGAGTCTAGGGCTAGGGAATCCCCACTACGGATCGTCATTCGTCATTATGAATAGTGAATCTCAATATTACTAGGCTTGCGTTGAGGTGAACTAGTCGTAACTGAATAGAGAACCAAGCTCACGCTCTCGCGCTATTGCCGGTCTATAGCAAACCTAGATTAGAGCCCACTCTCGTGCAAACCCTAACCTAAGCCACTAGCATTAGGATCGACATCATTGTCCAATCGCTTCTCGAGCCCACTCTCGTGCAAACTCGAGTCACGATCTAGGTTGTGATAGTTCGTATTCGTCCAATCTCTTGCAAACGAATATTGGTATAGATTTACAATTAAAAATCCTAGCTTTGGTCCAATCTCTTGCAAACCAAATCTAGAGAAATCTAATTGTAAATCTAAATCGAATATCTAGGCCTTCCCATCGATTAGAATCCAATCTCTTGCAAATCCCAAATCGATGGAAATCCCTAGCTATCCGTAGTAAATCAATCACAACCTAACCTCCTAGCAATTCTAGCAATTTAGAAATTCATTCGTCACAAATATGAAATTAGATCCATAGGGTTCATCCCCAAACCCTAGAACAACAAATCTACTCTAGCATAGCAATAAGTATATGAGAATCAATAGAAATCATTACTTGCATACAAAAAGATAGAAAAACAAAGATTCAAATAAAAAGAAGAAAATACTTAGCTTGATGAAGATCTTCAATCCAAAATACAAGCTTTTAGATCCAAGAGGGGGCCTAGGGCATGGCCTAACCTCTAAAATAATCCTAAGAAAAACATATGGGGGCTAAGAAAACATAATGGGGGATCCCCCTCAATGACGGCTACAAACCCCCTTAAATATCCCTCAAAACCCTAGCAAGAAAACCTTAGAAAACCCCTCAAATTCGTGCCCAAAAACAGCCCAAACCGCAACTTAAAATCTGGGCCCGCCGCCGACTCGGCCGAGTGGAACATGTGACTCGGCCGAGTGGAAATTCCAGCACTGCAGCGTCAAATTACAGAAATTCTCCAGATTTCATCTGACCTCCGATTGGCGCGTTCTTGGCGGCGTTGGAACCGTCATGAAGTCTACTATCCATAAAAAATATGAGAAAAATACTTTGATTGTTGGAATGATAGCAGATTTCAAAAGAGTGGGATGCTATCTGAAAATCTGGGCGCTGCGTGTCCTCGGCATCACTCGGCCGAGCGGACTTCTCTACTCGGTTGAGTGAGATTCTCTACTCGGCCGAGTGATAGACCCTATAAAATTCCAGTAAGTCGGGGGTCTTGGGGGGGTCTGTCTTCGGAGGTGACTCGGCCGAGTGGCTTTACTTACTCGGCCGGGGGGCATTTCTTGCTCGGCCGAGTCGGAACCGTCAAAAGCCTGTACATTTCCAGTAAGTCGGCCTTTTTTGATGGTGGATTTTCCATGCCACTCGGGCGATGCGATCTTCATACTCGGCCGAGTGGGATATCGTCCCTCGGCCGAGTGCACGTCCAATTCCTTCTGTTGGAGCGTGTCCGGTCGGGTCGGCCGAGTGGTCTTCTTGCTCGGCCGAGTGAGTGCTCCACTCGGCCGAGTGGCATGCTGTAAATGCCCAATCTTCTCCGTTTCTCCTCCTCATCGCTCCTACGGAGTTCCTTCTTCTTCCACCCGTCTCCCATCGCCGAATAGCCCTCAAAAGAGCCTTGGGTGGCGCTCCGGAGTGGGTGCAAGTCCCTTAAGCTCATTTTTGCTCCCGATCGCTCCATATTTCCTGAAATCCGACAAAAACAAGAAATAGTTAAAAGTAACGCAATATCGTCGAATACTCGTGAAAATCGCAATATGAGCAATCGAAATGGCGTGAAAACATGCAGAAAAAAGGTGTAAAATATGGAGTGATCAAAATCCCCCAAGCTTACCTATTACTCGTCCTCGAGGAAGATAAGTAGAGAGACGGACTCGGGAGATGAAAATAAAGAAAATGAAATAAAAAAGAAAGAACACGAGGTGGAAGGGATCGCTAGATTCTTCTCTCAGATCTCAAGCCATAAGCTACACATCACGATAACTTGGAAAATACAAATCACATGCTATAAGGATTTCATATCTTACATAAACATGGTTCTTGCAAGTTTCACTACTACAAAATGGACCTTTAATAGCACACCTTTAACATCGCTTGCCAATTATAAGCGCTGCTTATTAGAGGCACATATAATAGACATCGCTTCTTTCTGCAAGTGCTGTGTATTAGAGGCACATATAACAGACAGCGCTTCTTTCTGCAAGCGCTGTTAAAGGTCAGATAATAGACATCGCTTCTTTCTGCAAGCACTGTTAAATGTCAGGTAATAGACAACGCTTCTTAGATAGCGCTTCTTTTTACAAAGCGCTGTTAAACAGTTTTGTTTTAGTGTCCGTCATGTAAATTTGTAATGGCAAACTTGTAAATAAATATTATCCCGGAAAAGATAACGACAAAATTGCTCGCAATCATGTATTATCTAAATTTTCTGTCTGTCGCTCCTTGTAAATAAAATGGCAAAATGACAAAATTTCTCGCAATCTTGTAAATAAAATTGCTCGCAAACGCCTTTCCTTTTGTAAATAAAATAAACAAAATAGAGACAAGCTTTCCAGCATTGAATCTTGCTTTCATTTCTATATGTCAGTATTTTTTTTATTTTAATAATCAGTGGCTTTATATATGCATTATCTTAAGAGTAGAATTATGTGATCCATCTAACTATTAATAAAAGAACAATGGTTTAACCACTCGGCTTCCACTTGGACTAGGGATGCATGTTGCATTGCGTGATGCATCGGAAACTATTTCCTCAAAACAATTTACTCAAAACAATTATTCCCCCAAATTATTCCCTCAAAACAATTTACTCAAAACAATTGCGTGATGCACGTTGCAGATGCAAGTCGGAGATAGTTCGTGCGAAAGGAAAACTAATGGCAAATGTGTAGTTAATTCCTAGGCCACGAAATTAATCCCTCAAAACAATTTACCTCGATATAAAATACACTCCCCCGCGAAATTATTCCTTCAAAGTGGCCGCCAGTTATTTCCCCAAATTGTTCATCAAAACAATTCTCCCCCGCGCCCTCAAAACAATTCTCGCTGGCTTCCGTTGTTCAACGACCGACGTGCTGCTCTTAATCGCGACCCGTTGGCGTCGCCTCTGACCTCTTCATCATCGCCCGTTGGCGTCCCCTCCGACTCATCGCTATCATCTCATCGCTTCCGAGTTCCGACCTCATTAGCATGGCCCGTTGGTGTCCCCTCCGACTCCATCTCATCGATTCCGACTTAGGGCTCCTGTTGGCGTTGATCTCATTTGATTTCAAGGTGCTAATCTCTTTTTGAATCTCAATTTATGTCCTTTTTCCATTTAATTTTTTGCTGATTCGTTGTTCAATCTTTGGGCTATTTTTACTTTCGCATGTCACTACATCTTCTCAATTTCTTTCCATTATTATTCTTCCTGATTCATTGTTCAATTCTTGCTTCTTAATTCCCCAGAAAAACAAAGTTGATCCCAGGTATGAGTTGTGCTGTTGATTTTTATGGTAAAAGTTCAGATTCTTCGTATTAGGCAAAAATCTCTGGATTTACGTTTGTTATACAAGTATATGAATAAGAGAATTAAGATCATTTTAGAATATGATTATGCATGGGATAGAAGAGACATAAGATCTACTTTTTGTTGTTGTACTGATATAACAGGCAATTTTGTTACAAGAAGTAGTGAAAAATAATAAAATCAGATATCTTATTCCAGTATTGAAGAGCATATAAAGCTATAACACATATAACCTGTTAAATGATGTGATTTATGACCATGTTGGCTAGAAATTGCTTTTAGGAAGATGGTCAAGTAACTATGTATTATTTTGGGGATTCGGGTAATTACCCTGAACTTGTTTTCAATTGAGAGTATATGTATAAAAACTAGGTAAAGAGGAGGCAAAATCTTTCTCCAACCGTTCTTCCCAGTTCATCTTCCTCAAAATTAACAAAAACAATTGGATATTTTATTGGCATGCCACTTATCCATGGCACTCTTGATCCAGCGACTACCAATGTCTGGATTAGATCAACATCATAAGAGATTTGTTCGCAAAAGAGGTAATAATCCAATAGATTTGGCCTCCAGAAAGACCCTTCACAAATGGAATTAATACATGTAATAGTATAAGGGACATATAGAATATTGATGAACTCAGATCTGTCTATTTAGCTTCAATTAAATTAGTCATCTGATTTTTAAAACCCCTCAATGTAAAATAAGGGTTTTTCTTATGAAATGTATTCTTTGTTAACATATCAATTCTATACATTTTCTGAACTGCATATTACACTTTGCTTATCGAATTTGAGGAGATGATCCATACTGTTCAACATGATTTATGCAAAATATGATAATAAAATTCTGTGAGTCAACTTTGCATAACATGCTATCATATAAATCATTATTTCAAGGATAGGAATAAAAAAGTTTATATTTTGTGAGTCATCAATGCGTAGTGGAATATCATCATGTAAATATCCTGGAGATTAAGTTTTGGCTAATGAATTACAATGTGACAGTCATGCTATCAGATACTTGAGGATGGCTATGATATGTGGGATGCTTTCTAATTTTTTGGTGTGACACCATTGGATGCAATATGTGTGTCCATTCATGTTCGATATTTACAAATGTATAAATCATTATTGCGCGTCCATTCATGTCCATTAAAGTTTCATGATTGCTGATATTTGAAGGTAAGCATTGCATCCTTCAGATTAATTCAATGCAACTGTAATTCAATGCAACTGAAAGAGTAGAAACACGAATGAGATTTGAGCTAGCTTTCAACCGTCTATATAAGCTGTTGCCTTTAGGTTTTTCCCCAACCTCCAGTTTGATTATAGCATTCACATTAATGAGGAATTTGCATTAGTTTATTTGATATTTCATATATTAGCAGTCCAAGTTAGGATATTTGTTTATTTCTTTTGGTGATATGCTTTGTTCTGCTATACTGTTAGCGCTATTGATTTATTCATTCGTTATTTATTTCTTATAGCCTGGTCCGGATTCCATTGGAATCGTTGCTATTTCCCACAATTGTACGTAGTGGGGTGGCGGCAAGAACATGCGGTCTTGTGAGTCTAGAACCGACAAAGGTAAGCTTATTTTTGAAAAAATACAGTCAATTGAGAACATTCTTGAGCAATTTTAACGGGTAATTAATTTTCAGCTCGCTGATATCCTCAAAGATCGCCTATCTTGGTACCGTGATTGTCGTTCCCTTGATGTGCTGACTGTTATCCCTACTGGAAATGGAGGGAATATTGATCTTATTTATATGCAGGTCCAGGCTTATTATTTTAGTTGGCACTATTTTTGTTATTCTGCACCTTTTCACTTCTGATATCAGTTGTGTTTAATTTCTCAGACATATGCACCTTCTACTTTGGCATCAGCACAGGACTTTTGGACACTTAGATATACAACTGGTCTTGAAGATGGCAGTCTTGAGGTAACTTCTTTGTTTCCAACTGTTAGAAGTTCATATCCCTATCTAGTTTTCTTCTATTTAAAGAGTTCATAAAAGTAATCTAGTTTTTTTAATTTGAAGAATCTTTCCAACCAGTTTTTAGTACATTTTCTGGTGCTAAGTTGAGAGATAGAAGCTCTCCGCCGGTGCATGTGTCTTCGTTCATGTCCATATTCTATCGGTTAATCTTTGAGCACTAAATTCTCACTGTCTTATCACTTGTCTCATAGACATGCGAGCGATCATTGACTCCTTCCACTGGTGGTCCAGCTGGACCTCCTGCTCCCGGTTTTGTCAGAGCTGAGATGCTGCCCATGTTAGAATTTTTCCGTTGGAAAGTCTCCCGTTGGTGTGATCCACAGTTACAATAACCATTTCCTCCTAATAAACTGAAATTAATCAGTTTATTGCCGTTGATGGAACGGATTAAAAATCTATAAATAGGGGTTTTGGTCCCTCAGTCTATTCACTCAATTTTCAGACAATACACCATCATATGGGAGTGATTTGAGACTGAGAAGATCAAAATTGGTGAGAAAGTTTACCTTTTTTGAAGAAGCAATGGCCGGAGGTAAGAACCCACGAATTTCTTCCGCATTTCGTGATGAAACCTTCACGATTATTCTAACAATTTGTATCAGAGCCATTTGTATTGCCTCTGTCTTATTTTTTTCCTTCGATTTCGGGCATCAGAATCAACCAAAAATCAGTTTTTTTGGGTTGAAAAATGGCTTTTTTGTGTCTTTCGTCTGAGGTTGAAGATGACATATGGGGGCACTTTGGTCTTTTTACAATGGAAATTTGCATTCGAAACCCGCATGTTACTTCGTACAATTCCTCTACGAAATTTTGCTGGCCGTTCAAAACTAACAATGGAAATTGGCACTGATTTATTTTTTTAATGGGATGTGTACTCTTGCTGTAAGTACACCAATGTAAATGACCTGGCACTCATTCATTTTTTAATGGGATGTGTACATGTGGGCTTATGCTGCAAGGGACCGAGTAATGCCCTGATTAATGGACTCAGTTGCTACCATGTGCTAATAAGAAATGCTACCATGTGCTAATAAAGGTTCTGCAATCATACCATGTGTTAATAAAGGTTAAAGCAATATGTTTATATTAATATTATTATTTTTGGAGGCCACATTATTATATTATTTGTTCTGCACACCTCATTTGTTTTTATTATTTGTTCTGCGCAAATAAGAAATGAGGTACATTATGCTTGTCAATATTGGCATTGGGTACATATTATATTAACTGTGATGTGTGCTCCATGAGAGCACTTTTGACTCCATGTGCTTCTATATTTGCTGATATGGTTGTTGTTTATACACTGGATATAATATGTTAACTTGCTACTGTCAACAAATTTTTTTTGAAATCATTTATAATTATTGTGTTTCAAACAGTGAAAGAAATTAGCAAGTCAACAGATTATAGCCAATTTTTGGCATTTATATGAACTGTTTGTACTTTGACAAGTGAACCGAACAAATTTTTTAGATAAAATTATTAATGGGGCATGTGATGATTTGTGTACGGTTCACATGGAGGCCTTGCACTTTTATTTGCACTCAAACTTTGTTTTTGTATACTCTTATATGGAAAATAATGAGAATCTTTTGCTCCTGTTGTTTTGACATTAAGGTGCATTATGTATTAAGTTCCTTTTGCTGTTAGCATAACAAAGGTGCATGTGAAGTAGCTTCACATAAGGATGCAAGTGAGGCTATACTCCCATTGCATTAAGAATTTTGTTAATGTTTAAGTGATCTATTTATTTTTTAATTAATTATGGAATAGCCACAACATCTTTAATTAATTGAAATTATATGTTAAATTTGATTTAAGATCACATTTGGAATACAGACATTAGTTGCAATTAATCATACCCAATATAATAGATCTTTTCCCACATGAATTTTTATTATATTGTGTATAATTGATTGGGATAAGATATCAAATTATATTTTCTAATTTACCCACAGGGATTAGAAAAGGAACATGATTTGATAGTTTTATCATGAATAAAATGAATCTAATTGAGTTAGAACTTTGGCCCACAGGTAAGTTTTATGTCATTAGATTCACATTTTGTATGTTTTACATTGGTAACACATATTTTAGTTTGTTAAGTCTCAAAATTAATGAAGTGAGTATGTATTTTAAATTTTGCAGCATCCCAATCTGTGACAGTTAATGATCTTAAGTGTGACGTTTCTGAACTAAATGACGAAAACTATAGGATTTGGAGGCAGAGGATACTCCTTCATTTGGGTGTGACGGACATTGATTATGCCATCCGCAAGGATGAGCCACCAGTCATAACAGATACTAGCCTTCCTGAAGCTTTAGATCTTTATGAAAAGTGGGAGAGATCTAACCGTCTCTGTGTTATGTTCATAAAGACTAAAATATCGCCTAGTATAAGGGGCTCGGTAGAAAAGCATGACAATGTCCGATCACTATTAAAGGCCATTGACGAGCGGTTCCAGAGCTCTGATAAGGCACTTGCGAGTACTCTCATTGGAAAGTTTTCGTCGATAAAGCTTACTGGTCTTGGAGGTGTGCGTGAGCACATCATGTATATGAGGGAGATTACGGCTCAACTCAAAAAGTTGGAGGTTGAGATGTCTGACATCTTCCTGGTCCATTACATTTTGAACACTCTCCCGCATCAATTCGGACCTTTCAAAATATCCTATAATACACATAAGGATAAGTAGTCAAAGAATGAACTTTTGACCATGTGTGTTCAGGAGGAATGTCGGTTGATCATGGAGCATGTAGAGAGTGTGTTAATTGTAAGGACACTGTCTATGGGAAAACACTAGAAGGGGGGTTGAATAGTGTTTATGCAAATTTAAAAGGAATTTACGCCAAACAAAATTCAATCCAACAAATAGTGCTGAATAGAAAAACAATCCAAAGAGAAACACACGCAAACGCAGAAATGTTTCAAGGGTTCGGATTACCCAAGTCAACTCCCGACTTGTTCCCGGTAATCCTACGTCCCTACTATCCGGATACCACCGGATACTCAAGTTAGACCCCTAACTTGAGGTTTCCTTAAAACCCACTTGTAGCAACCCTACAAGTGCAATCGAATACAATCGATGTCCTTGACTCCCACAACCAGGGAGCAAGCAAAAACCACTCTCACAACCGAGAGCACAATTCAAATAAAGAAGTTATGAAATCTGAAAGCAACACTTACAATCACCTATGCCTTGAAGTAGAACTTGAAGGAGAAGTGTGATGTGTGTTGAAGAACTCTCTTGGAAGAGAGGAGAAAAGCCCTTTCTCTTGACTGCACCAAATGCCTAGAAGATCAATCTTTGGTTCTAGATTGGAGAGCAAGAAAACAAGATTTGGAAATACTTAGGGCTTTGGATTTGAAAGCTTTGATCTTTGGAAATGAAAGCTTGAAGGATTTTGCAATGAATGAGTACCCTTCCAATGAAACGGTAGAAGCTCTATTTATAGCTTTCTCAAATCCACAAAACAGTTTAGGCAAAAACCCAATCGAAATCCGTGAGAAAAATCTCAACGGATATAATCTGAACTCGCGACAGTCGACTGTTGAACAATCCACAGTCGACTGTTGCACAGTCAGCAAGGGTATGTGAGAATTCATAACGGTAACTTACCACGTGGACAGTCGACTGATGAAGCAAAGACAGTCGTCTGTTAAACCAACAGGCGACTGTAATTTCTTTGACAGGCGACTGGCCGAGAGATGAGTAAGTAAGAAAAATACTGGAAATCTCACAAGACACATGACAGACGACTGATGCAAGGAACACAGTCGACTGTTAATCAGAACAGGCGACTGTATAACCTTAAACAGACGACTGTCACAATCATGATAAATTTCCAGAGAGTTGAATCAAAGAATTGATTTCCAGACAGGCGACTGTTGCAGCATAGACAGTCGACTGATCTTATAGACAGTCAACTGTATATACAACATAAGTCGACTGGCCGTAGAAGTGAGATCAAAACAGAGTTTGGGCAAGGAGAGACATGCGACTGATGTACAACACTCAGTCGATTGTCATAAAGGACAAGCGCCTGTGTATCGTTCAACAGTAGCCTGTGCGAAATAATCAGAGAAGGCCCAAAACTGCATAGTAATAGTCTGTGCATAACAGGCGACTGTAGAACAAAATATAGTCGACTGTTTTGAGACAGACGACTGTAAACTGTTCAGCAGTCGGCTGTTATGAACAATCCTAGCACAAACAAAAGAGAATTGAATTGAGATCAAAGGACAAAGGTTTAGAGATGTCCTATGACCGAAAGTAGATGTGTGTGAGTGCTCCATCAAGGTTCTACTTCTAAGCTACATACTAGAAGAGATAAAAGAAAAATTACATTGACGAATAATCTCTTATTTCCATCGTATGAGCTTGAAGTCTTTACGGAGCTTCAAACATCAATCTACGATCATCCAATTCAAATCATTTGCCTTCAATCACGTTTGTGAGTCATCCATTGCTAGTTGATCTTCATAGTAAGCTTAGGCAATGGATTAACTGCAAAATATGGGATTAGTCACAAGTATTTATGTTTGCTCGTCATTAACACCAAGTAGGGAGAAGTCCAATACTCAACATTCTCCCCCTTTTTGATGATGACAAACAAACATAAACAAAAAGATAAATAATTGTGCGTAATGAAAACTTACTCCCCCTACATAGATGCCAATCAAGTTAGTTAACAAATATTAGAGCATCTACATAGCAATTGAAGCAAATGAGTGAGATATTAATGAATTTAATTCAAGAAATCTAGGAAATAAAATCCCTATTCATTGTAATCTTATCCCCCTGAAACTAAGGCAACAAAAATCTTAGATTCAAGCGTTAGAACATACTTAGCACATCCATTATGAATCTTGTATGTTTATTTCTCTCCCCATATGGCATTATCCAAAAAAGTGTGAGCAAATAACAACAATAATAGTGCTAAAATACGAACTAACAACAATCAAGGAGTGTAAAGATATATCGAATCAAAAACTCATAATATCTCATCATATACACATGTGAGTAATGGAATTGAAATCCAATATCAACATTTTAGATATTCGAAATGAAAATATTTTTCACAAATTCATCACATCAACGAAAGAGCATGAATTAACCAATATCAAATTCGTGTATTGTCTCAAAAGCACATCAAGAAGAATGAAGCTTATATAGAGACAACATATCATACATCACACAGAAGTTAAACAATATAGCATAATGTGACACAAGAGAGGGATGCAACATCATATATATAGATATAAAGCAGCTGAGTACATCAACGGATGGTCATCAACATGGCCATCCCAAAAAGATACATCATGATCAACAAAAAATACATCATCATGACGACATCAAAGTATATCATCATACATATATAAAGGTGTCGCAGACAGCATCATCCATCATACACAGACAAAACATATATCATCACTCCACCTAAACAAAAGCAGACCACACAAAATAAAACAAGGTCTACAGGTGAGTGAACACAACAGCATCAGCATCAGCCGCCTCAGTTGATATGAATGACTGAGGGGTCCGACGGACGTCCGGAAGATCGGAACAAAAGCCGAGCAGAGCGACGAGTAGTAAAAGTCGGAGTCTTCCTCTTGGAAGACGAAGCATGATTGCAGAGGAAACAGCAGGAACATGAAGTGGAGTCTGGGCATTGGAGGTATGAACCAAAGAGGGTTTTGGTGTGAAGCCAGGAGGAGGAGATACACAAGTAGGAGCAGATACCTCAGAGGTAGCAAACATAGCCTGAAGCTCGGGAGGAATGGGACAACCAAGATGCTTAAAAGAGATTAGCTGAAGCTTAATCAAAAGCGAGAGCTTCTCATCCAAAGAAACGGAGAGAATTTCAAGAGCAGAGACACGAGCGTCCAATTGACGAAGAAGAAACTCAGTGGACCTAGAAGGATGCACAGCAGGCCGAGAAGAGTGTTCAGCAGCATGCACGGAAGGGATAGGGTCACTGACAGAGATATGAAGAGGCTTTCCTGAAGATTGAGGCGAAGAGGGAGCCGGATCAGGTTTTGGTGAAGGAACATGCTCATTGAGGAAGTCGAGAGAGACATTAGGGTAGAAATGATCGAAAAGAGCCATGGCCGAGTACGGAGCTAGGACAAGAATCAAAACGAACAAACCCTAACAAGTCACGAGATAGACGGAAGCGACCTAACCTCGTTGAGTGACAGAACAAAAAACAACGACTCCTCGAGATTGACGCACGAAAGGGAGCGAAATTGACGGCAAAGGAACATCAATCGAGCGGGAAAACACACAGTCGAAACGGAGGAGAGAGAAAATCGACGTGGGGAGTGATCGCGAATATAGAATATAAAGTTGGGGAAATCAATATGAGCCATTGGATCAAGGAATCGACGGCTCGGATCAAATCATATGAACCGACACAGCATATGACAGTCGACTGATGAACAAAAGTCAGTCGACTGGATGAAGTGATAAAATTAAAGCTCAGAAAGATGGGCAGTCGACTGGTAAGTATAATGCAGTCGCCTGTCCACTGAACAGTCGACTGACATATACACAACAGTCAGCTGGCCGAGAATTAATACAGATCACAAGAATAACAGAGAACACTGTAAAAATTCGACAAAGAGTACAGTCTCCTGATAACTAAATTGTAGTCGCCTGTTAAGCTAACAGTCGACTGTAAAACAGTCATCAGTCGGCTGTGCGAAAGATACCAATTTTCATATAGAGGATATAGAGTAGGGCAGTCGACTGTCAAAAGAAAAATAGTCGTCTGTCCTGGTCCAAAAGAGCACAGTGAGATAGAATTCCAGAGAATAAGAACACTCACCCTAGGACCTATACTCTAATCAAAAATACGTCGTAAAATCATTATGAGAACAATAAATCCATTGAAACACAAATTACTCCAATCAACTTCGAAAACTCATAAAATCAAATAAGTCACAATTGCCTTTCTTAATCTCGTAAAACAATAAAACACATGAAGAAAGACAATCAAAAATATGAGCTCAATAAAGAGTTATAGCATGAAAATTAAGCTTCTAGATTTCAGATTCACCCATAATTCCCAATTCTCCACGCAACCTCACAAATGAATCTTCTTTAAGAGGTTTAGTGAAGATATCGGCAATTTGTTTTTGGGTTTCAATGTACTCTAAGATGATGTCCTTCTTAGCTACATGATCATTTATAAAATGGTGTCTCACGTCTATGTGTTTGGTACGGGAGTGGTGTACCGGATTCTTGGAAAGACAAATAGCACTTTGATTATCAACCATGATAGGACACGTATCACAATTGACACCATAGTCACTAAGAGTGTGTCTCATCCAAAGAACTTGTGCACATGCAAGACCCGCGGCAATATATTCCGCTTCAGTCGTGGACAATGACACCGAATTCTGTTTCTTAGAGAACCAAGAAACTAAGGAATTTCCTAAGAAATGGCATGTGCCACTAGTACTTTTCCTGTCGGACTTGCATCCGGCAAAGTCGGCATCACTATATGAGATTAACTCATACGTGCTAGACTTAGGGTAAAGTAACCAATAATCTAGGGATTGATTGAGATAACGAAATATTCGTTTAACCGCAATCAAGTGTGACTCCTTAGGTCTTGCTTGATATCTAGCACATATACATACGGAAAACATGATATCGGGCCTAATAGCGGTTAAGTAAAGTAAGCTACCGATCATACCTCGATATAGACGAACGTCTACATCTTTTCCGCTTTCATCCTTGTGTAGATGAGTAGTAGTACTCATGGGAGTCCTTTTGCTTGAAGACGATTCCATCCCGAATCGCTTAATAAGCTCCCCTGAGTACTTTGTCTGATGTATGAAAGTGCCATTCTCCATTTGTCGAATTTGCAATCCAAGGAAGTAGGTGAGCTCTCCCATGTGGCTCATCTCAAACTCATCCTTCATAGACTTGGAAAATTCTTGACAAAGATTAAAGTTAGTAGAACCGAAAATAATATCATCTACATAAACTTGAATCAAAAGAATGTCATTTTCATAATCTTTAATGAAGAGTGTAGAATCAACTTCTCCCATTTTAAAACCTAAATTCAAAAGAAAGGTCTTAAGGCGATCATACCAAGCTCTAGGAGCTTGTCTCAATCCATACAACGCTTTCTTAAGTTTGAAAACATGGTTTGGAAATTTCTCATGAATAAAACCGGGAGGTTGAGAAACATAGACTTCTTCATTTACAAATCCATTTAAAAATGCACTTTTAACATCCATTTGAAATAATTTAAAATTCTTATGGGATGCAAAAGATAAAAGCAACCTAATAGCTTCTAATCTAGCTACGGGGCAAAGGATTCTTCGAAATCAATACCTTCCTCTTGCCGGTAGCCTTGAGCTACTAACCTTGCTTTGTTCCGTGTGATTACCTCGTTTTCATCCGTCTTGTTCTTGAAGATCCATTTGGTCCCAATAGCTTGGTGACCACTTGGAAGAGGTACAAGTTCCCAAACTTCGTTTCTCTCGAATTGCGCTAGTTCTTCTTCCATTGCCACTATCCAAGAGCTATCCTCACAAGCTTCTTGAATGTTCTTTGGCTCAATGGTATAGACGAATGCGCAATGGGAGAATTCTTCAATTCTTGATCTCGTTCGAACACCCACACCAATATCTCCAATAATTTGGTTATGGGGATGGTTGCGAACGGTTGGATAAGCTTTGGGTAAACCTGGATCACTAGGAACAACTTCAACAACTTCGTTAGAAGGGTTAGTCTCAACAATATTATCATTAATCTTAACATTATTAAGAGAGTCACAAAGAATCTCTACATTATCATCATCAATATGAGGAAAGTCAAAATCTTCATAAAAAGATACGTGAAGTGATTCCTCAATCGTTGAAGAAGTTTTGTTGTATATCCGGTAGGCTTTGCTACGTGTGGAATATCTAACAAAAATTCCTTCATCGGATCTTGGCTCAAATTTGTCTAAATTACCAAAGGTGTTCTTTATAAAACATTTTGAACCAAAGACACGAAAATATTTCACTTGAGGCTTTTTATCATAAAACAACTCAAAACAAGTTTTGTTTGTTCGGGGTCTCACTAGGATCCTATTGAGCACATAGCATGCCGTGTGCACCGCTTCTGCCCAAAATTGTAGTCCTAAATGACTATCATGGAGCATAGTGCGTGTACACTGAATAAGAGTCCTATTCTTTCTTTCTACAACATCATTTTGTGTTGGTGCACGAGGAAAGAAAAAGTTATGAGTTATCCCGGAGTCATCACAAAACTTAGTAAAAGACTCATTTTCAAATTCTCCTCCATGATCACTACGAATAGTGATAATGGTGGATCCTAAAAGATTCTGAATCTTCTTTGCAAATTTGGTAAACCCTTCATGAGCTTCATTCTTATTAGTTAAGAATGAAACCCAAGTAAATCTAGAAAAGTCGTCAACGACAACTAGTCCATAATGAGCATTACCTAAAGAAGCGGTTCTAGTTGGTCCAAATAAATCTAGATGAAGAAGTTCTAGGGGCCTCTTAGAAGTAATCCCTTCTTTAAGCTTAAATGAAGATTTACTTAGTTTACCTCTTTGACATGAATCACAAAAGTTTTTCTTATTAAAACAATCTTAGAAAAACCTTTGACTAGATCATGCTTAGCTAACTTATATAAGTGCTTGAAGTGAACATGACCAAAACGGCGATGCCATAATAGTTGTTCACTTGTGTTAGCAAATAAGCAATGTTCTACGGTTTTAGGCAAGCTTAAATAATAAATATTTTTACGCCTAATACCGAAAAATAAAACATTTGAATCACAATCAACAATAGTACACAATCCTTCTCCGAAGTTAACCTTGTAACCTTTGTCACAAAGTTGACTTATGGAAATGAGGTTGTGACATAAACCACTAACAAGATAAACATTAGTAATTAGGGGTTTGGAAGGATTACCAACGATACATACTCCAATGATGGTTCCCTTTTGATTACCTCCAAAAGTGACCGTTGCACCATCTTTGATGCTAATCACTTCGGAGAGCAATGAGGGATCTCCCGTCATGTGTTTGGAGCAACCGCTATCAAGAATCCATCCTTTTCCTTTAGAGCTAATAAGACTTTTATTGCTCTTCTTCTTTCTCTTGGGTACCTATATAATATACCATAAGCTTATGGTACCCAATGTTTGTTGGGTCCAAGGGGATTAGCCCTTTGGAAGCCAAGTCCAAGTGGACATCCGCTTCCCAACATAGTTACTACTTCTAATTACATCATGAAAGTAGGAATCAACATAAGCATTCCTAACATTTAGACTAGTGTTCTTAGGATCCCAAATAGTGTACATCTTGGGAGTCCTATTCCTAGTTGCATGCATATGTGTTGGATTTCTATGTGGTGCATGCTTCTTAGGAACATGATTTCTAGCATAAAGATGTGGTGGAGGATATGCATTGTACATTCTAGGATGATATGTATTCTTGGGAACATGCATATTATATTAAGCATATTGATCATGCATGGCATGTGGAGAATTAGCATATATGAAAGAATGATGCGTATGAGCATATGGGTGTGTGGGAGCACGTACATGAGTATTTCTCTTGTGTGGTTGTGTACGTGTCCGTGGGTGCGGAGCATAAAATGTGTCATGATTATCCACTTGTGAAGTAGGATGTTTCCTACGTGGATGAGTATTAGTGTACATATAAGCATGGCCTTGCTTTTGGTTTCCACCCTTAGTGGGTTTCTTGCCAAAAGGAAGAGAAGGTGATGTGGTGACATTTTTGGTAGGATTGCTACCTATAGTGTCTTTGACACCACTTGTGGATGCACTGGAGGAAGGCCTCACAAAATCTATAGTGACACCACTATAGGAGGTGCGATCATTAGATGCATTTGCTTTTACAAATCCAAGGCCAACACGATGTGTGGCCGGAAATTGATTTGCAAGCAAATCATCCAATTGTCCTTGTCCCTTATTGAATCTCACAATACGGGAGGACATGAGCTCATATTTCTCCTTTAAAGAAGAAATGTTGGTATCCAAAGTGGACACACGTGCTTTGAGCTCGTGCACTTGGGTTTTAAGAGAATCATTCTCTAATCCCAATTGTGTGTGGCGTGTAACTAGATCACTATTATCCATGAGATGTGTTTGATCTAGTTGAGATTTGAGGGAATTCACCTCATCTCTCAACGTGACATTTTGAGAAGCTAAGTTTGTTTTCTCAAGGGTTAAAGTATCAACAATGGTGTCATTGTTGATAATGCATGAAATGGATGACTTGCTAACTTTTGATTTCTTTAAGCTAGAGTATCTAAGCATTAAAGATTGGTATTTAGCAAATAGTTCTTCATTAGCTATACGAAGTTCATCCATTGTTACCTCGGTGTTATCCGTATCGGAATCACTCTCATCCGAGAGTGGGTCTTCAAGTGCCATGAAGCACATGTGTGCGCTCTCACCCTTCTCATCATCGGAATCGCTTGATGAGTCATCACTTGAGTCATCAAAGGTACCGACGAGTCCTTTCTTCTTGTCTTTCTTGTTCTTATTGGACTTGTGGTACTTTGGTGCCTTCCACTTTTCTTTGTTGTTTAGCATTGGGCAATCCCTCTTGATGTGCCCTGGCTTATTACACTTATAACAAAGAGAGGAAGTAGCATTAGTAGACTCAAAACGTTTGTTGGAGGGAAATTTACCTTTTCGGAAGAAGCGTTGGAACTTCTTCGCCATTTGGGCCATTTCACCCAAATCCATCTCATTCTCGGATTCATCACTTTCAGAGGATGACGAATTGGCGTTGAACGCCAAAGCTTTCTTCTTGGCCTCCGAGGGATTCATCATGGCTCAAATCTTCAATCGGTTATCCCGTCTTACTTCGTAAGACATAAGAGTCCCGATGAGATTCACCACGGTGTAGTTCTTCAAGTCATTGACCTCCTCAATGGCGATTGCTCGTCTTTCCCATTTGGAGGTCATCCCCATGATAATCTTCCTTACCTTTTCAGGTTCAGTGTAGATTTGGCCAAGGGCTTCCAATTCGTTTGTGATGTCGGTAAAGCGTCCGTACATCGACGCAATGCTCTCATTTTCATGCATGTGAAACAAGTCGAAGTTTTGCACGGCAACATATAACTTTGAAAGCTTTACCTTATTCGTTCCCTCGTGGGTAACGATGAGATGGTTCCAAATTTGATATGCACTCTTACATGTGCATATCTTGTTGAACTCATTCGGGTCCAACTCACAATGAAGAGCGTTCATTGCTTTAGCGTTGTTGACTTCGGCGGACTTCTCGGAAGTCCATTTCTCGAAATCATCTTCGGAGGGCTCGACGTACTCCTTGTGGAGAGTTCTCCAAAGAGAAGCACTCCTAAGGAATGTCTCCATCCTACACTTCCAATAACCAAAGTTAGTACCATTGAAACGTGGAGGACGTACCGTAGATTGACCTTCGAAAAGTGTGGACGCTCCATCACGGTCGTAATTGTTGTACGTAGGCGGCGGAGGAACGTTGTTGTTGTTGGATGCCATAGATAAAACCTTGCGCTCTGATACCAATTGTAAGGACCCTGTCTATGGGGAAAACACTAGAAGGTGGGGTTGAATAGTGTTTATGCAAATTTAAAAGGAATTTACGCCAAACAAAATGCAATCCAACAAATAGTGCGGAATAGAAAAACAACCCAAAGAGAAACACACGCAAACACAGAAATGTTTCAAGGGTTCGGATTACCCAAGTCAACTCCCGACTTGTTCCCTGTAATCCTACGTCCCTACCACCTGGATACCACCGGATACTCAAGTTAGAACCCTAACTTGAGGTTTCCTTAAAACCCACTTGTAGCAACCCTACAAGTGCAATCGAATACAATCGATGTCCTTGACTCCCACAACCAGGGAGCAAGCAAAAACCACTCTCACAACCGAGAGCACAATTCAAATAAAGAAGTTATGAAATCTGAAAGCAACACTTACAATCACCTATGCCTTGAAGTAGAACTTGAAGGAGAAGTGTGATGTGTGTTGAAGAACTCTCTTGGAAGAGAGGAGAAAAGCCCTTTTTCTTGACTGCACCAAATGCCTAGAAGATCAATCTTTGGTTCTAGGTTGGAGAGCAAGAGAACAAGATTTGGAAATACTTAGGACTTTGGATTTGAAAGCTTTGATCTTTGGAAATGAAAGCTTGAAGGATTTTGAAATGAATGAGTACCCTTCCAATGAAACAGTAGAAGCTCTATTTTATAGCTTTCTCAAATCCACAAAACAGTTTAGGCAAAAACCCAATCGAAATCCGTGAGAAAAATCTCAACGGATATAATCTGAACTCGCGACAGTCGACTGTTGAACAATCCACAGTCGACTGTTGCACAGTCAGCAAGGGTAGGTGAGAATTCATTACGGTAACTTACCACGTGGACAGTCGACTGATGAAGCAAAGACAGTCGTCTGTTAAACCAACAGGCGACTGTAATTTCTTCGATAGGCGACTGGCCGAGAGATGAGTAAGTAAGACAAATACTGGAAATCTCACAAGACACAGGACAGACGACTGATGCAAGGAACACAGTCGACTGTTAATCAGAACAGGCGACTGTATAACCTTAAACAGACGACTGTCACAATCATGATAAATTTCCAGAGAGCTGAATCAAAGAATTGATTTGCAGGCAGGCGACTGTTGCAGCATAGACAGTCGACTGATCTTATAGACAGTCAACTGTATATACAGCATACGTCGACTGGCCGTAAAAGTGAGATCAAAACAGAGTTTGGGCAAGGAGAGACATGCGACTGATGTACAACACACAGTCGACTGTCATAAAGGACAGGCGGCTGTGTATCGTTCAACAGTAGCCTGTGCGAAATAATCAGAGAAGGCCCAAAACTGCATAGTAATAGTCTGTGCATAACAGGCGACTGTAGAACAAAACACAGTCGACTGTTTTTGAGACAGGCGACTGTAAACTGTTCAGCAGTCGGCTGTTATGAACAATCCTAGCACAAACAAAAGAGAATTGAATTGAGATCAAAGGACAAAGGTCTAGAGATGTCCTATGACCGAAAGTAGATGTGTGTGAGTGCTCCATCAAGGTTCTACTTCTAAGCTACATACTAGAAGAGATAAAAGAAAAATTACATTGACGAATAATCTCTTCTTTCCATCGTATGAGCTTGAAGTCTTTACGGAGCTTCAAACATCAATCTACGATCATCCAATTCAAATCATTTGCCTTCAATCACGTTTGTGAGTCATCCATTGCTAGTTGATCTTCATAGTAAGCTTAGGCAATGGATTAACTGCAAAATAGGGGATTAGTCACAAGTATTTATGTTTGCTCATCATTAACACCAAGTATGGAGAACTCCAATACTCAACATTAATGACAACCAATAAGAAAGATGTCAGACGCCCTAAATTTAAAGGAAATGGAAAAACGCCTGTTAAAGGAGGAATTGCTAAGGAGTCTAAGTGTTTCTTATGTAAAAAGAAGGGGCACATGAAGAAGGATTGTCTTAAGTTCCTTCAGTGGCGTAAGAAGAAAGGTAACTCAATCTCCCATGTCTAATTTGAATCAAATATGACTGATGTTCATTGTGACACATGGTGGATTGATTCTGGTTTTTCAATCCATGTTTCAACAACTTTGCAGGGTATGACAAACCTGCAGAAACCAGCGGGAAATGAACGCATCATTTTTTCAGGAAACAAAATGCGCCGAGCTGTCGAATTTGTTGGAACGTGCCAGCTTATTTTATCTAGTGGCTTTGTTTTACTTTTGCATAATGTATTTTATGTACCGGGTTTTTCCAGGATTTTAATTTCAGTTTCATGACTATTCCCTTTGGGTTATGTTTTTAATTTCCATGGAACATCATTCAGTTTATGTTATAATTCAGATGTTGTTGGAAATGGTATGTTGTGTAATGGTCTATTTATGTTTAATTTGCAAAACAATGATGTTATGCATGTTAATGCTGGCATAAAAGATGTGTTATGAATGATGAATCTTCTATGTTATGGCACCGGAGATTGGGACATATCTCCAAAGATAGAATCAAGAAGTTAGTAAATGAAGGAGTACTTAGTACTTTGGATTTTGCTGACTTTGAGATTTGTGTGGACTGCATAAAGGAAAAGCAGACCAAGATATCTAAGAAGGGTGCGCACAGAAGTTCCGAATTGCTTGAAATCATTCATTCAGATATTTGTTGTCCAGACATGGACATAAGTGGTCCGAAATACTTTATCTCCTTTATTGACGATTTTTCACGTTTCATGCATATCTACTTGCTTCATCACAAAAGTGAAGCGTTAAGTGCCTTTAAAGTTTTTAAGGCAGAAGTAGAGAAACAATGTGGAAAACAAATTAAAATCATAAGAACTGATAGAGGAGGAGAGTATTATGGTAGATACACTGAATGTGGTCAAGCACCTGGTCCATTTGCTAGGTTTCTTCAAGAGCATGGAATAGTTGCTCAGTACACCAATCCAGGATCTCCTAGTGAGAATGGTGTAGCTGAAAGAAGAAACAAGAATTTAATGGAGATGGTTAGGAGTATGCACAGTAATGCCAAACTTCCTATATCCTTATGGACTGAAGCTCTTAAAACGGCAGCGTGCATATTAAACCGAGTTCCAACTAAGACTGTCTCAAAGACGCCTTTTGAGTTATAGAAAGGTTGGAAACCAAGTTTGCGCCATGTACGCGTTTGGGGATGCCCTTCTGAAGTAAGAGTGTATAATCCACAAGAGAAGAAACTGGATCCTAGGACTATTAGTGGGTATTTCATTGGATATGCGGAACGGTCTAAAGGATATAGGTTCTATTGTCCATCTTATAGCACTAGGATTGTGGAATCAAGAAATGCGAAATTTCTTGAGAATGACATGATCAGTGGGAGTGATCAATTACATGACACTATTCCTGAAAGAGGTCATGCTGGTAATCATCCATCCATATCAACTGATCGAATGTTTGTCGTTAGTAGTGCCCCTCGAGTGCAAACGGGTATTAATCGACAAATGGAAACACCACATGTTGATATTGTTCCAGCAGATCAAGTTGTTTAAGAAACATCGAAAGCGGTTGAACAACCTGTTGTTCAAGAAGAACCACTGATGGATGATCAACCAGTTGATCAACATGATCTTCAAGAGAATGTTGATACGACATTAAGAAGATCTACTAGGACAAGAAAATCTATAGTGACTATGTTGTGTATCTACAGGAGTCGGACTTTAATGTTGGAGCCGAAAATGACCCTGAGACGTTTTCACAAGCCATTAGTTCGAAAGAATCAAACTTATGGCATAATGCTATGAAAGATGAGATGAATTCGATGGCATCAAATGGGGTATGGAACCTTGTTGAGTTACCTGAAGGGGCGAAAGCCGTTGGATGCAAATGGGTCTTTAAAACAAAGAAAGACTCGTTGGGTAACACTGAGAGATAAAAGGCCAGACTCGTTGCCAAAGGATTCGCTCAGAAGGAAGGAATCGATTACAAGGAGACATTTTCTCCTGTATCAAAGAAAGATTCCCTTCGCATAATCATGGCATTAGTTGCACGCTTTGATATGGAATTACAACAAATGGATGTGAAAACGGCTTTTCTTAATGGAGACCTAGAGGAAGAGGTATATATGAAGCAACCTGCAGGATTTTCCTCTAGTAACGGTGAGCACTTGGTTTGCAAGCTCAACAAATCCATATATGGATTGAAACAAGCCTTACGTCAATGGTATTTAAAATTTCATGATGTTATATCTTCATTTGGATTTGAAGAAAATGTTGTGGATCAATGTATTTACCAGAAGGTCAGTGGGAGCAAGATTTGTTTCTTAATTCTATACGTGGATGACATTTTGCTTGCAAGCAATGATAAGGAATGCTATATGAGGTGAAACAATCTCTCTAGAAACTTTGATATGAAAGATCTGGGCGATGCATCTTATGTTATTGGAATTAAGATACATCGTGACAGAATGCGTTGTACTCTGCGAATGTCCCAAGAGGCATATTAATAAAGTTCTAGAGAGGTTTCGGATGAAGGATTGTTCACCAAGTATAGCTCCCATCGTCAAGGGTGATAGGTTCAATTTGAACCAATGCCCAAAGAATGACCTTGAGCAGGAACAAATGATAAACATTCCTTATGCTTCTGCTGTTGGAAGCCTAATGTATGCTCATGTTTGCACTAGACCTGACATTGCATTTGTTGTTGGGATGTTGGGACGATATCAGAGTAATCCAGGCATTGAACATTAGAGAGCTGCAAAGAAGGTAATGAGATACCTTAAGGGAACCAGAGACTACATGCTCATGTACAGACTGACAGACAACTTGGAAGTCATTGGCTACTCTGATTCAGACTTTGCTGGATGTGTTGATTCTCGAAAATCAACTTCTGGATACATATTTTTATTAGCTGGTGGGGCTGTATCATGGAGAAGTGCAAAACAGACATTGATTGCTACTTCCACCATGGAAGCCGAGTTCGTATCTTGTTTTGAGGCTACATCACATGGTGTATGGATTAAGAATTTCATCACTAGACTTAGAATTATGGATTCTATTTCTAGACCACTAAGGATGTATTGTGACAATACAACTGCTGTCTTCATGGCTAACAACAATAAAATTGGTAGCCGAAGTAGGCACATTGACATCAAGTACTTAGCTATAAAACAGAGGGTTAAGAATAAATCAGTCATCATTGAACATATTCGGACTGATCTAATGATTGCAGATCCTTTAACTAAAGGCATGCCACCAATGAAATTTAAGGATCATGTGGATATAATGGGACTTGGTTCCTCATTGTAATAACATTGTTATTTAATGAAATTCTTGTTGTGATGCTTTCTCAATATTGTTGTGCACATTTAGATACATTATTGTGAGAAAGATCATTAAGTTTGGACCATGAATAAACGTAGGGTTTATTCATTAAGATATATAGCCTATTTTTGAGAAACATAATACATTGTAATACATGGAAGATAATACTTGCTTTTTAAAAGGACTTATCGCCATGATTCATGTATTTTGTTTCTTGCTGGGAATAATGGTTTAACTGGATCAAGTGGGAGAACGTTGGAATTTTTCCGTTGGAAATTCTCCCGTTGGTGTGATCCACAGTTACAATAACCATTCCCTCCCAATAAACTGAAATTAATCAGTTTATTGCCGTTGATGGAACGGATTAAAAATCTATAAATAGGGGTTTTGGTCCCTCAGTCTATTCACTCAATTTTCAGACAATACACCATATATAGGAGTGATTTAAGACTGAGAAGATCAAAATTGGTGAGAAAGTTTACCTTTTTTGAAGTAGCAATGGCCGGAGGTAAGAACCCACGAATTTCTTCCGCATTTCGTGATGAAACCTTCACGATTATTCTAACAGCCTAGTGGCTATTTGATTCGACCTTGTGAGGGTGGAGGTTCTATGATTCACATTGTTGATCATGTGGATTTGGATGTGAGTATTGCAATATATAAATTCATCAAATAATTTTCAGTCAGAGTCCAAATTTGTTTTCATCAAATATACGAAGTGATTTTGGTATTCGAACAATATCTATATTCATATCGAATATATCCACATTCAAAAGAAAAAACAAATAAAAAATGTAATAGTAGACTATTTTCTCCATTTCTGATATGTTCACTTCTCTAGTTGTACTCATCAAAATTTTTGAACTGTATGTATTAGTTGCATAATGTCAACATGGTTGTTAGTTGTGGGTAGATCTTCATTTTCAGGCAGTTCATGCATCTATCCATATATCATCCCTAGCATCAAAAATGTTATCTTCTTTTTTTGTTTTTCTATCACACCTTATAAACGTTAATTTTCATGAATTATAATCGATCAGTTCATTTTCATTTTTTTCCCCAAAGTTTTATGCATCGGGCTATTTAATACCCGATGATGTGTCTTGTGAAACTTCAGGAGTTTCACTTGCTGCCAATATAGGAAAGTCTTTTTATCCCTCCTACAAATCCAATCCAAAATTGTTGTTTTTGTTTTGGTATCAACTGATTTTTCAATCTTGATTTATCATTGAATGAGATTCTTTTGAGCAATATGAAATAAAAAATAATTTAAAAGTTTGGTCATTCAAACTTTAAATCTCTTACATTTATTGTTATTAGTTAGTATAGATGGTATCGACAAGTTTAGGATGTATGGTATTGGCATGCTTGAAATTTGACACCATACAAATGATGAATGATACATAATAGCATCGTCCGAGATTTCGAACCTTGCTTCCAATATTAGTTTCCGTATGGTTTTTCAAGCAATATAATCCCTGATTAATGGTTTGCCTTCTCAAAAAAAATTCACATTTTAATTCGTGCTTGAAAGACTTAAGCTTAAGTACCAATTTTAGGAAACAGAATCTAGCTTATATCATAGAATAAAAATTTTAGTTCATATATTAAGATTGAACATGCTTTTAAAGATAGCCTGGACAGTTGCCTAGGTGCTTGCCTAAACAGAGTTGACCCCCGGGTTGCATCACGTGGTATCAGGTACCTTCCCTGATGCTTGAAATCGAACAAAAAGTCTCTCAGGTCTCGCCATCTTGCCCCTCAGTCAATTCCTGCTAATTGTGACACTACCACATTCGGATTAATATTAATCCAAATATTCATATCCAAATATTAATCCAAATATTCATCAATATCCAAGTAATTTTCAGTCAAATAATTTTGGCTCTATGCTATTCCATTACTCAATTTTATTGTGTCATGGCATGGTTTAGGCTTGGAGTGTGCCTGAGGTTCTGAGACCCTTGTATGAATCACAGAAGATATTGGCACAGAAAATGACTATAGTTGTAAGTCTTCTGTTGTAACTTACCATACAAGTCATGTCTTTGTTTAAGTTTGAAATATAGATGTCTGATTGTTTTTGTTTTCAGGCGTTGCATCATATTAGACAAATTGCACAAGAAACAAGCGGTGAAATTTCTTATGGTTGTGGACGACAACCTGCTGTCTTGAGGACATTTAGCCAGCGATTGAGCAAGTAATCCTCTATAGTCATTTGCTGCCTTGTCAATGGGTACTTGACCTATTTTCATGACCTTTGTATGATTGGCAGTGGTTTCAATGATGCTGTAAATGAATTTACAGACGATGGGTGGTCATTACTGGGAGGTGATGGTGTTGGTGATGTGACAATTATGATCAACTCGTCACCGAATAAGCTTCTCGCATCTCAGGGCAACTCGGTGGTATTTTCACCCCTTGGAGGTGGCATTTTATGTGCAAAGGCTTCCATGCTATTGCAGGTTGCTATTCTTTTTCTTAAGATCCATAAAGTTTCTTGTTCTTGGGTTGATTTTCTATTAGATGCCAAAGATTTTGTGCAACCTCATTCTAAGGAGAGAACTGACCTTATGGTAATTTGTTTAATGTAGAATGTACTGCCTGCTTTGCTTGTCCGTTTTCTGAGGGAACACAGATCAGAGTTGCCTGACAGTGGCGTTGATTCCTATTCAGCCGCATTGTTGAGAGCTAGCCCATATGCAGTTGTTCCTGGTCTGAGGGCTGGAAGTAGTTTTATGGGTGGTCAGGTCATATTACCTCTTGCGCATACTGTTGAGCATGAAGAGGTAATAAGTTCTCAATCTTCATTGAACACCAAGGTTACTGGTCCATCTTTTCATGATGAAATTTTCTTTTGACTGTTTGTCTCATACTGCAGTTCCTGGAAGTAATTAGGCTAGAAGGTCATGGGTTTAACCAAGATGATGTTGTTATGACTAGTAGGGACATGCTTCTACTTCAGGTTTGTTTTCCGATATATGAAGTTTATTTTAGGTGTATGGAAATCAGAACCACACTCTGAGTCCTTTCTTTTTGTCGCATTTCTGTGTGGCAGCTATGTACTGGGGTCGATGAGAACTCGGTTGGTGCATGTGCAGCACAGCTTGTATTTGCTCCTACATATGAGTCTTTTTGTGACAGGAAATCAAGTTGCACAATCAAGAAGGATAAATTGAATTCTGTTGGTGCTGCCATATTTCGGAAGACTGCAGAAGCGGACGGAGATGAAGCTGCAGGACCTGCCAGTGTTACTGGGAGCGTGCTGCGTGCTGCGTGCTGCACAACATCCGCAAGATGTGAGATCATCACCAAGGTTGCTGCGGCCAGAATCTTCGAGGCCGGGGCCGTCGTCGACATGCACAACCTCGCCCCGAAGATCCTGCCCGATATCGTCGCCGGAGCCAAGATCCTCGAAGGAGACGGAGGTGCCGGTACCATCAAGCAGGTCGACTTCACTGCAGGTTAGCCCATTTTGCACCTCACCCAATATCTTAAAGTACTGTTAACAAATGTTGCATAGTCTTTACACTTGTTGCATCCTGTCGGAACGCAGCGTTCCCGGGGGGAGTACATAAAGGAGAGCGTCGACGTGCTCGACAAGGAGAAGTTCAAGTGCCACTACACCCTCTTCGAAGGGGGGCCCTTCGGGAAGCAGCTCAAGTCCACCGTCTATGCCCTGAAGCTCGTGCCGTTGCCCGACGGCGGGTGCGTTTACAAGGTCACTGCCGAGTTCAAAACCATCCCCGGTGTCGAGTTCACCGAGGAGGACCTGCAGATGGTGAGGATGCAAGATGTCGGTCAGTTCAGGGCTCTCGAGGCCTCTCTCTTGGCCAATCCCGCTGCATACGCATAATCAGCTCTCTTCGGTTTACACCAATATTATATCTACTTATGTTTTCTATGTTTGAATGTTTCGGTGAGAGAGATGTGCATGTATGTTGCCACATACAATATTTTTCTATAGAGCCACGAGGCAAATAAAATTACCTAATTAAATCAAGGAATTACACTATTTCATATCTACAAGTTTTAGCTTGCTGGTTAATGCACCCTGCCTTCCTCGCTCAACGGAAGGAGGCCGGCCACACATACGGCACGCCCGAGGCCCTTGAGCCAGTCATTCCCCTAGATGAAGAACTCGGCAGTGTACTTTGACGTCCGGTCGTAATTGATCGTCTTGATCCTTTAACAGCGCTTGTAATAAAGAAGTGCGGTCTATTAAGCCCTTATACAGCGCTTGTACGAAAGAAGCGCTGTCTAAGGTCCCAATAGACAACGCTTGTTCAGTATAAGCGCTGTCTATGGTGGACCTTTAACAGCGCTTGTACTAAAGAAGCGCTGTCTATTGGGACCTTTGACAACGCTTGTACTAAAGAAGCACTGTCTAAGGTCCCAATAGACAACCCTGGTTTAGTACAAGCGCTGTCTATGGGGGGACCTTTAACAGCGCTTGTACTAAAGAAGCGCTATCTATTGGACCTTTGACAGCGCTTCTACTAAACAAGCGCTGTCTAAGGTCCCAATAGACAGCGCTTGTTTAGTACAAGCGCTGTCTATGGCAGACCTTTAACAACGCTAGTACTAAAGAAGCACTGTTTATTGTGACCTTTGACAGCGCTTGTATAGCGCTATTAACACAAGCCACCCTTTAGCAGCGGCGAGATAGACATCACACAGAAGCGCTGTTAAAGACCTTATTTAAGCGCTGTTAAAGGTCCATTTTGTAGTAGTGTATTTAAGAACAACAAAAGGGATTCTCTAAATTCATACAATCAATTCATATCCACGTCACGCATTTCATAGGATTTAATATACAAATGTTGGCAATGCACTTTTCAATCAAAAGTTATAAATGAAGCATATAAGATACACACCAAGCATGCAATATAGAATAGAATAAGAGTCATGGTATTCACACATTTATTTCAAATCATGAAAAATCTCCATATCTAATATATTTAGCAAAGTCTAAGCATTATCGAATATTCCCATTCATGCGCGTCTCCACTCTAATGTCATACTCACTCATATGGTCAAATGAATTCACCCCCCAAGCTTAGCTTGAGGCATCGCATCTAAAGGAATATGATAGTGAAAAATGGGATTTTTGCCTTGGTTTTCCCAGGTATTTTGTGGCTCCAATAATGAGATAGAGAAATATTTTTTTTTCTTTTGGACTTTGTTTCTCATTTTTCTTTTTGGATTTTTGTAGGAGCTATATGATTTGTATTTTTGGTTTTTTGGCTCCTTTTTGGTTTTTTGGACTTTTTTGGAGCTAACATTTTCTTTTGTGGGGATTTTCGGGAAATAAATGCGATATAAGTAGCTTTAGGAGGTGAACTCAAGTGACATGTAGAGAATAAAAAGATATATGTGGAGAAAGAAATAATGTAACACTCGGTTCACTCTAAGATGTGCACGAACGGTTCAATAAGATAATACATCAACTAAAACTCATATGTAAGCATGGATATTCTCAATCATCTCAATAAAAAGTGAAGTCAAGCGGTAAAGTCTACAACCATATCAGGCATGCAACAGAAGGTGAATAAGACAATAAAACTGATGCTTCAGATATACTAATGATGCGTGAATCTTGGTGCATTTCCAACAAAAGCATACTAAACACTAATCCATACATTCAGCTTCAATTAATATCATGCATTCACTTAGAGGAGTCATCAAAAGAATAAATAAGCAAACACATGTGAATAGTAAGACTATGGAATACTCTAAGTAGCATGGCAATGAATAATAAGCATCGTGATGGTTGCCAAAGCAATAAGAGATATCATCATACGGAACAAATCTAGCAAAAGAAGGAAAAGAAGGAAAAGAAAATAAAGAAAATAAAATAAAAGAGAGGAAAGAAAAGAAAATCAAGCACACAATATGATGCATGAACACACATAAAAGGAAAATAAGATGGAAAAATAAAAAAGATGATGCAAAAATTTTGAAAATTTTTTAAAAACCCTAAAATAAAGTAAAAATGCAACTAATGCATCTAAATGGCATGGAAATGCACTCCCCCAAGCTTAAACTTCACATTGTCCTCAATGTGATCATAGTGGAAGAATAAGAGAAACAACGATAATAATAGGGGGAGAATGAAAAATGATGGAATGAATGATATGAAATCCTAATGCAACTACATGCACATACAATGATGCATGAGAGCGCTTTCCCCCAAGCTTATACCAAACAATCCTATTCAAATGACTCAATCAAAAATGTCATGGCTTTGCAAAGCGTGATCAAGTCAAATGAATAAGAAAGTGAGTATTCACTTGAAAGAAATGCTCGATGGTGGTGAGCAAAAGGATGTGGCGTATCAAAATATGGAGAGGGGAATTAATATATATATTGGATTTGGGGTGTAAAAGATTTTTGTTTCCGTCATATGAGGTGATATTTATTCAAGCAAATCAATACGGTCCTCTCGCTGTCGAGAGGATTCGAGTTTATTTAAAGCATAAAAATTTCTACACTACTGGATTGATATCACCTATAGCAAAAGGCGGATCCAGTATCTTTGTCGGTGCATGCAATCGCTCCAACTGCTCTTTCCGTGGCTCTGCCAGGTGCATGCGTCCACGAACACCAACGAACTCCAGCAATGCATCCTCCAGCATTCCCACAAGGACTCCACCTGTACCCTGCAGAGAATAGGATGCATCAGTTAGCTGCAAAAATTTCACCCTCATAATAAAAGTATCCCAAAGAGGATCGTCTATAGAAATATATGGAATAAATAATGGTGGACGATACTTCCCTGGAAATAATCCAATATCCTCACGTGCCGTGATAACTGTCTCCATGGTATCATCTCTCAGCTGCTCAGGTAAATCTAGATCATAGGTGTGGACCTCCTTGATAGGCTCGTCGAACTGTGACACGTCCAAGCATACCTCCGGTCCATAATCGTATGTGTGTTACAAAAGGTATGACATGTCAAAAATATCTGAATCAAAATAAATATCGAATGGAATGCATGATTCAGAAATGGAGTGGGTAAAAATATCTCCCTGAGTGGGAGCAGTAAGCTCTGTGGGATAGTCCTTGGCATCAATGGAAGGATGAGGTGGCAGCGGAAGCTTAAATGGAGGAGGGTAGTGCTCGGGATCCTCATGAATGGCTATGTCCTCGTCCCGATGCACGACCTCCTCGGCGATAAACTCTGGCTCCGTGTGTGATGCCTCCTCAAAAGCATGCTTCGGCTCTGCGAGGTAAATTACATCAATGTCTTCTCCATCTGAATCATCTCCATCCATCCACTCATCGTATGGATAGCTGTGTCTGTGGGTGGGGGAGTGACGACGGTGAAACCCGGCTCTGTAGCAACACGCCCTGAGTATCTCATTGCAGTTCTCTCATCAGAAGTGGCTGCATCTGTGCCTGGTACCGTTGTCTCCTCAGATGTGGAAGCATCAATGTCCTCAGCCTGCCGTCCAAGAATCTCATCCAGATACGCATAAAAATGTGTGGTCCATATGATCACAGCCTCAGCAGAAGGTAGAGGTGGCTGCGGAAGCTCAACTATCGGTGGGCAAGACTCTGGATTTATCTGAATGAAGTTACCCTTGTCCCAAAGTGCTGCCTCCGTAATGCAATGCTCTGGCTCCGTATGTGATGCCTCCTCATGAACTATCAATGTAGGCTCTCCTTGGAATGGTGATGATGGCTTCTCATGTGTGTCAGCTCGTGGGGATGTATCATATGGAGGGGAATTCTCGCAAGCAATCCGAAAATATAGTCTATCCCCCTCGAGACTGACATGGATGTCCTCCTCAATTGTTCCTGCGGCTGAAACACGGTTCATAACAAAATCTACAAATTGTCGCTCAAATGCATCACCTGCTGTAATGCTCTCTGAACCGGCGAACCTCACTAACTCCAAGAGGCCCTCCAATAAGTTTTGAAATGCTTCCTCCTCAAAATCTGCGGTCCACATAATACCATCCATAACACTTGATAAGGAAAGATAAATACCTGGAGAAAAATATCAGTGGCACAAAAGAATATAGAAATGATAATAATGGTGGCGAGGGTGAAAATTTCTTTTTGTTAAATTTTTTTTCGTAGTCTAATCAACCTTATTGTGACAAATTGGCACCCAACAGAAACACCTCCCCGCCAACGGCGCCAAAAACTTGATCGCTCCAAAATGTAACCCAAGAGCACGACCAAAAACTTGATCGGCCCCGGATATACACCCAGAGAACGATTGTAGTTTTACCGCAAGCGCACGGCGTAGTGGCGAGCGGGTATTGAACACGAGGAGGTGGTGTTGGTTCCAATCTATCCTAGGTTGGTTTGACTACGAACGTTTTATTGGTGGAGATGGTTATGGTATAATGTAATGGCAATGGTGATGGATGTCGGTGTCGGAGATAGAGAAATCGGTCAGATATCAATTCAAATACAATACAATAAAAGAGTCTAGGGCTAGGTAATCCCCACTACGGATCGTCATTCGTCATTGTGAATAGTGAATCTCAATATTACTAGGCTTGCGTTGAGGTGAACTAGTCGTAACTGAATAGAGAACCAAGCTCACGCTCTCGCGCTATTGCCGGTCTATAGCAAACCTAGATTAGAGCCCACTCTCGTGCAAACCCTAACCTAAGCCACTAGCATTAGGATCGACATCATTGTCCAATCGCTTCTTGAGCCCACTCTCGTGCAAACTCGAGTCACGATCTAGGTTGTGATAGTTCGTATTCGTCCAATCTCTTGCAAACGAATATTGGTATAGATTTACAATTAAAAATCCTAGCTTTGGTCCAATCTCTTGCAAACCAAATCTAGAGAAATCCAATTGTAAATCTAAATCGAATATCTAGGCCTTCCCATCGATTAGAATCCAATCTCTTGCAAATCCCAAATCGATGGAAATCCCTAGCTATCCGTAGTAAATCAATCACAACCTAACCTCCTAGCAATTCTAGCAATTTAGAAATTCATTCATCACAAATATGAAATTAGATCCATAGGGTTCATCCCCAAACCCTAGAGCAACAAATCTACTCTAGCATAGCAATAAGGATATGAGAATCAATAGAAATCATTGCTTGCATACAAAAAGATAGAAAAACAAAGGTTCAAATAAAAAGAAGAAAATACTTAGCTTGATGAAGATCTTCAATCCAAAATACAAGCTTTTAGATCCAAGAGGGGGCCTAGGGCATGGCCTAACCTCTAAAATAATCCTAAGAAAAACATATGGGGGATAAGAAAACATAATGGGGGATCCCCCTCAATGACGGCTACAAACCCCCTTAAATATCCCTCAAAACCCTAGCAAGAAAACCCTAGAAAACCCCTCAAATTCGTGCCCAAAAACAGCCCAAACCGCAACTTAAAATCTGGGCCCGCCGCCGACTCGGCCGAGTGGAACATGTGACTCGGCCGAGTGGAAATTCCAGCACTGCAGCGTCAAATTAAAGAAATTCTCCAGATTTCATCCAACCTCCGATTGGTGCGTTCTTGGCGGCGTTGGAACCGTCATGAAGTCCACTATCCATAAAAAATATGAGAAAAATACTTTGATTGCTGGAATGATAGCAGATTTCAAAAGAGTGGGAGGCTGTCTGAAAATCTGGGCGCTGCGTGTCCTCGGCATCACTCGGCCGAGCGGACTTCTCTACTCGGTCGAGTGGGCTTCTCTACTCGGCCGAGTGATAGACCCTATAAAATTCCAGTAAGTCGGGGGTCTTAGGGGGTCTGTCTTCGGAGGTGACTCGGCCGAGTGGCTTTACTTACTCGACCGGGGGGCATTTCTTGCTCGGCCGAGTCGAAACCGTCAAAAGCCTGTACATTTCCAGTAAGTCGGCCTTTTTTGATGATGGATTTTCCATGCCACTCGGGCGATGCAATCTTCATACTCGGCCGAGTGGGATATCGTCCCTCGGCCAAGTGCACGCCCAATTCCTTCTGTTGGAGCGTGTCCGGTCGGGTCGGTCGAGTGGTCTTCTTGCTCGACCGAGTGAGTGCTCCACTCGGCCGAGTGGCATGCTGTAAATGCCCAATCTTCTCCGTTTCTCCTCCTCGTCGCTCCTACGGAGTTCCTTCTTCTTCCACCCGTCTCCCATCGCCGAATAGCCCTCAAAAGAGCCTTGGGTGGCGCTCCGGAGCGGGTGCAAGTCTCTTAAGCTCATTTTTACTCCCGATCGCTCCATATTTCCTGAAATCCGACAAAAACAAGAAATAGTGAAAAGTAACGCAATATCGTCGAATACTCGTGAAAATCGTAATATGAGCAATCGAAATGGCGTGAAAACATGCAGAAAAAGGTGTAAAATATGGAGTGATCAACATTCTTGGATTTTCATATATGTATTTGGTTATTCAGGTGTCTATTCGGATATGTTAGATTTTCATATGTGTATTTGATTATTCAGGTGTCTATTTTCATATATGTTAAGCAGACCCGTCAATCTAGGAGAGCTAAATATTAGGAAGCATCAAGCTTTCCATTTATCCTTACTCATAACTAGTCACCAACTGCTTAAAGCTGAATGACTAACTTGTACAAGTAAGAACAAACAAAGCAAGTAGAACCCTCCTATGTGGGAACACAGTTTTCAAGTACATACCAACTTGTACAACTAAAAACAGACAAAGCAAGTAGAACCATCCTATGTGGGAACATTGTTTTCATGTACATACCACATCCAATATTACTGTGGTTTCTAGGAAGCATGATAATTTGTAAACCAATATGATGATGATTTTTGCCACTTTATCCGTAGTCAGTCTTGCATTCAGTCCCAGCTTTTCTGTGCATGTTCTGTACTTTTGTGGTGGTTTCTATGTGCAGTCTATTGGCAGACCCTATATGTGGAATTTAGATTTGGGTTGGGACTTTTATTTCTGCACTTTGCTTCTACTTTGTTTTTTTTCACTAGCCCAATGATGAATACTAGACAAAGAATACATCGTATATTTATACTCCTAATTCATTGGAAGGTTGACTTGATGGTTCATTTCTTCACCAATGGGAGTGAATTCCACAAAAATAACACCCCCAATAATGATTGAATTGAATTGGTTATGAATTGGGGTACTTGGGATCATTGGCTAATAAATTTGTTACTCAATGTTAATTGGGTTGATAATGTATGAACAACTGCCAACAACCAAGTTGGGAATTTGAATAAAAACCTGTATCCTGGGGGCTATATATATTCCACAAAAACCTTTATCTTGAGGGATATATATATATTTTTTCCTTCTGCATTATTACAATGTGTTTTTATTTATTTTTCATATCTCATTGTGTGTGTCTGTGTATTTCAGTGTCAGTGTATCATGGTATTTTTCTGTGCGTATGTTTTTTTTCCTGTGACGTTGGGTGTGTATGATAGTGTGTCTGTGACAGGGGAGTGTGTGTTTGTGTTCCAGTGCATGTTTTGGGTTCATTTTTTCCATCTATATATTTATGACTGGGCATACTACTTGTTCTTTAGGCTAGAAACATGCTGGTTGTTCTTTGTGATTGCTGAGCCACTTTTGGGCCTACTGCATGTTCTATGAGTTGTATGTAGAGAGGTTATACATTTTTCATATGTATTTGCAACAATATACTTGGGTTCTATGTGCAGTCTATTGGCAGCCCATATAAACAAAATGTTGATAGTTATTGGGTTTTCATTTCTGAACTTTGCGTATACTTTGGATTATTTCTGAACATTTCTCAAATTTTCCTATACCCCTATAAACAATATACATTTTTTTCTGTCTCAGTATGTGTGTCTGTGTATTTTAGTGACAGTGTGTGTGTATGTTATATTGTATGGGTTGGTTTGTATTTCTGTGACCTTGTTGAAACATTTTATGATACCATACATTTGGGTTGGGTTGGGTTGTTGAAACATTGTTGAGACATTCCCAGTTATTCTGGTATTTTTGTTTCATTCCCAGATTTCTTTTCCAGATTTCACTTCTCTGGGTTGGGGTGTTTTTTATCTGTTGAAGTTGGTTTCATTGATGAAACTTTGTTGGTGAAAATGCAAAGGAAAGAGCAATTATGATTCATTTGGTTTCAATGATGAAACAACCCCAATATTCACTTGATTGTAGCTTGAGCAATTATTTTCATTGTTGAAACAACCCAAACATTGTTTTTTTGTATTGGGTTCAATTGTACCAGTAAATCAAAGATATAATCTGAGATAACGAACCCATTCATTTGGTTTATTTGTTGTGTTAGGTTCTAATTGCAGTCTCATGGCGGCCAGGAATATGTGGAATTTGAATTTGGTCTGATGTTTCAATTCTGATATTTTCTGCTTCTTCAGTTTTTTGGCTATAGCCCTATGGTGAATACATGTTGCTCACTAAAATTTGATACATACTGTGTGCTTTCAGTTCCAAGAATTCATTCAAAGTTATTATGTTATTTGTGTTTCATGTCCAGAATTCATTTCCAGAATTTTTTTGTTTATACAACCAATTATGTGGAAGGTAGGCTTCACATGTATCAAATTACTTTGCATGAATAGATTTCTGGGAGTCAGCTTATGTTTTTTTTCTTGGAAGTTTGTTGTATATGGTTTTCTTCAAATAGCCCAATGATGAAAAAAAGTAATAGAGTTCGTGGTTTCTTTATATTCTTATGTACGTGGAAGGCTGGCTTGAGGGTTCCTGTATTCCCCAAGTTGCATGATTTCCTAACATACGACATGACAACTATTTAATGCATCTCTTACTTTGATACCTATTGCATTTGGAATTCCATTCCATTCTAGCATTCTGTGATTCTATGATACCTATTGCAGTTGATTCTCTCATTTGTTACTAATTGCATTCTATGATGCATTCTTCCATTTTGTTACTGGGAATACTAGTTGCATTCTGCAAACACATTGTGATTACTTGCATTTTTTCCAGTCATTCATTATTTGCTCTGTCATTCTTTGCTCTGTCATTCTGGATTGGGAGCTTACTTTTTATCTGAATTGCGTGACTTGTGTTCCATTGTGACTCTATTTTATATCATGTTAACTTGGGTAGGAAATGAGGGAGCAACTGCCAGCAAACACGTTTGGAAAATGATAAATCATCTTTTTCTGAGGGCTATATATTTACCAATATGCTATGTTTATTTTATGTAAGGATTTTTGCGTTTTCTATTATACAGTATTTGCTTTTGTTTGTGACTGCTGATTTTTTTCAAGCTGATGTCAACATACTGGTTGTGATATCTCTACGTAGGTATGCTTTTTACACCAAGTTTTCTCCATATACATATCTTTTCTCCGTATATTATTATTCGTTAATTGTGTTTATTTCTTTGATTGTCTAGGCACAAATGAGTTTAGGATCGAGCGGTTCTATTCGATCCTGACCACGGGATGCGCCACATGATAAGTTGGATTCAGATGATGCTGACTGCAGGACGTGCCACTATGGTCTGAGGGTGCCCAGGTGGACTTCATGGACCAGGAGCAACCCAGGCAGACGATTCTGGAGTTGTACGTCTTCAGTGAACAGATGCAAGTTCTTCGACTGGAAGGATCCCCTCATAGTGAGTGGTCCACATATGTTATCCATCATTTAATGGATGCTAATGAAAGAGGGCCAAGAGTAGAAAGATCTTCGAGCTCGCTGTCTGAGAGGAGGTTGTTGGAGATAGTTGGGCGGTTGGAGACGGGGGTAGGCCATTTTGAGAGAAATAAGGATAAACTGGATAGCAACTTATCTGTTTGCATATCAATTAGTTTGTTTTGAGGTCTCTCTGTTGTGTACTTTTTATTATGTTACTGATGTTGTACAACAAGTTCGACTGATGTGTGTTGAAAACTTTTTGTATACTTACTACGGTTTTTTTTGATGGCGTTGTATTTTGGATATCTACAATGTATTTATTGCAGTATGTATACTTTTATCTCTATCTGCTCTATGTTGCATGCATGTCTTGCTTTCAATTTCTATATATCAATCTCATGCCTTATATTAGTTTCAATTTTGTTTTATAAACTTTCCCTTTTTGTATATCATTTTCATTTTTGTTAGGCCGTTGGTGTTTTCAGTTTTTATGATGTAGCTGCATTGGGGGTGATGGAATTTTGTACATTTGATACCGATTTTGTAGATCTGATTCATGTCTGTCTTGCCTTTACTGCTTCCCCGATTTGGTTTTTATGATGGAGATGACTGTGGGTGATTTGCGACCATCACAACTGATTTTGTTTATCAATTTCTTGCATGTCTTGCCTTTGCTGAGTGTAGTATATGGTTTTCATTATGGACCTGAAGTGGGGGGATTTGGGTCCATGGCTTCGGCATTTGTATATCCGTTTCATGCCGGTAATACCTCGGAGGATTGCTGTGGGGTGTGATTTTTTCGTTGGAACTGCAAATGTCAAAAAATAATCCAAAATGAACTCATTTTATTTAGGGGTAACCTTACATAGGTTCACCACGCCCCACAATCCAACTTTCCACCTCCAAGTTTTTTAACCAAAAGAACACATTACACGGAGTGTGCCCCATCTCAACTTTCCAACTCCACAATCCAACCACACTTTCCAATGAAAGAACACACTACACCAAATTTCTCTCTCATCAGAATCTACAGTTCTCAACTTTTCCAAAGAGATGGACTATATGCACCTCATTTGAGGTGCATATATGTGACATTTTACCCATAAAAAGCATGAAAAATCATTTGCAAGTCACATCTCTCTCCTCATTCTTTGAATTTCCATCCATTTTTGGCCGATAGTCCTATCCATGCACCTTAAATGAGGTGCAGATAGTCCTTGCCTGTCCAAATTATATTTTCCAACAAGGGCATGCCCTAAATTTGAGAAAATATGGAAACAAAAGCCCGTCATCAAAGAACTGATGATGCATAGCTGTCTCATCAAAGGACATCATCATTTTCACAGTCAGAATTGATGGTAATCGCAAACCAATGTGGGTGACTCACCACATTCTTCAATCAAGGGGTTTAAGCTTCAACTCAGTTATCCTCAACATCAACGATGGCTAAGCATCAGACGATGATCTCAATTAAATTAAAAAGCATCAATTTAATTGATGGTTTTTTACCCATAGGCACATAAATGGATGGTTAAGCATCAGATGGGATCTCCCTGATCCGATCTTGAAGTTTGCTAATGACAACATCCACTTAACAGATCTTCACAGAGGCCGATGACAAAAACATGGCGAAAATTGATGGTAAAGGCTTGTTTCTTTTGGTGAAAGTGTGTTGGGATTTATTGTTGTGAATAGTAAATCCAAGTTGGATTCCTGAGGAGAGAGAAATAGAGTTTTGTGTTTCTTTTGAAGGAAATTGGATGTGAAAGTTGTTTTGGGATTTGTTTGTGGGGCCCATAGTAAAGTTTTGTGTTTCTGTGGTAAATTGTGTGTTTGGGATTGTTAGATGAGGATTGTTGGGATTTGGTTATGGTGTTATGAGGTGAGAATAACCCCCTATGAAAATATGAAGTAGAAAAATCATTTAATTAACTAAACTAATAACTATTAGTTTACTAACTATTAACTATTAAGTAAATATCTATTAAATACGCAGAATTAAATCTCGCAGTCATCAAAAATAATTATTAAAATACCGAAATTAATAAAAAAAGAATTAATTAATTTCATTACTGGGCTATTAAATACAAACGAAGGCAATACTTGTAAAGCAAGCACCTGAATGGGGTAGTCATTGCATTTCCAACATTCATAAATTGTAAAAAGAAAAACTGATTTACAGAGAAAGCATACAACCGAAATCACATTCCTATTTAACATAACACATGAACATCAGAAATATATAAAATACTTATAGCATCAATACTACAGTCTCATTGTGCATAACAAACAACCAGTTATCAAGTGTTACATTGTACCCAACCTAACATCAACCACTCTTGTGTATACTGAAACAATGAGACATGTCCAAAAAATTTCAGCAAAAATTTTGTTATTTTATATTGAAATCGAGGCATTTTTTATATTTCAAAACTAAACCCTTTCACTTCAGAAAAATATCAAACCCTCGGTTGCACGAATATGGTATTAAACGGAACCGTCAAGCACGCCATCCAGCATATATGACTTTATCCCATCCTCTCATTCCAACTTCATGTTTTAATTTTTCATCATTGGGCTTTTTGGAATAATGCACACCTAAGGGCCTGTTTCTTTGCGTTGATTATGAGGATTTAGGTAATTCACATATGTTGTAAGTGGGGATCAGTAACTAGCATCATGCACATATTTCCAACATCATAAACAACAGAATTTCATCGAAGCAAATGGTTGAGAAATCCCAAAATAACATCACCAATGTGCATCACCCACCAAATCACAACATCATAAACTCAAATAATCATCGAAGCGATTGGTTGCAATATCACAAAATTTCGCAAACCTAGCATCAAATCACCCAAACCAACAACAACATAAAATCACATTTTCCTCACGTCAGAGGGTTTCAAAACCTCAGAATTTCGAATCACTATCGACATGCAAACATTCAGAACATCCGAGCATAGCAAAAACCCATTTCATCAAGTGCATCAAGTGAAAATGCCAAAATTTAACTTAGAGCTTCAGAAATTATACCTTCGCCCAAGAAATCGTTCAGAAATCACCTCGCCCCTCACCAATCAGCTAGGGTTCTGCACAGAGCTTCGCCGGCGTTGACAGTAGCAAAGCTTGGCACACCCTCAGCAAATACGATCAACCCTAGGCACAGAGAAACACTTTTGGAAACCTAGGCAACCAAGATCAGCCGTGTCGCCGCCGGATCTAGGGTTTTCAAGAAGCGGTTGCCTCCCGCGCCATGGAAGAGGGGTGAGAGGAACGCTGCGGGGCCTAACGCGAGGATTCCAGCCTGCAATCCCCACAATTTCCGGGTATTTCGCAGGGTGGGAAGTGCGGCGACACGACGGAGAGAGAGGGGCGAGGAATCGCGAGGGGTTTTCTCCGCAAAGGAACTGACAAAGGGAAAGTGAACGCGAGAAAAGAATGAACAGTTAACGAAGTGACGGGCCGCAGTCGAAAAAACCCACTTTCTCGGGCCCTTTCCTCGCAAACAAACATGCCCTAACAGAAAATCAAGGCCAGGAACGTACTCGCTGGCAGATAGGATCAGAAGAATGCTCTGATCTAGGGAAAAAAGATGACGCTAAGAAAGACGACTGCTTTTCGAGAACATTATCACTCTAAAGGATGTATTTGCTCTAAAAAATCGAGACACAAAGATTGTAAAAAGCAAAAAAGTATGAATGGATATCCAAACGAGCACAAAAGTATAAATCTTGCTTGAACCAATCAAGGAGGATTTGGCCTATGTAAGGGGCTTCTGCTCATGCTCCAGAGATTTCAAGCTGATTAAGAATGAATGAGGTCAGAGGCCCATCAACGATGATATTGGCTTAAAGAAAAAAAATTTATGTGAAATTTCAAATAGGGCTCGTGCATGCATTTAAGGTTTGGATTTTTATGGATAGAAAATATACCTAGATCTTTCATATATAACCCATCAAAATCTACACGGTTAGTTATAGAATCTCAAGTACTTACATACGTATTAATTTGATGGCACAGCTAAGGAGGCTTACTTGAACGTCGAAGAATTTAGACCAATCTCTCATCCCAATCTCTCATGACTAATTCTTACATTTGATATATAAATCCAGGGAGGGGCGATCATCATCTTATGAGAGTTAAAATCACCAACTCAAAGGCAACTGTAGTTCCTATATTATGTAAATTCATAAATTCATTGTTTGCAACATTTTTTTACCTCAAAATCATATTCCAACAAGATTTAATCTATCTGTAAAAGCTAAGATGCAGACACAAGGGTGTTCCCGAGACAATTTTTTTTAAAAAAAGTCATCGCAACAAGATGATTCAAGACATGGGCAAATGACCACATGAGAACAGATTTTAGATCATTTCCTGGATAAATAAAGAATAATCACACAAAACTATACACTTATGTATATATACCAGAAAACATAGCCATAAACACGCAACCTTGATATGTCCAATTCTATACATTCTATGGCTTTTGACGATCACATATTGTCAAACAAGAAGGTTAAATTACCTAAATGTTTTTCTGAATGATAGCAAAAATAGAAATTTGATGGAATTTCAGAAATTTCTCGATGGTACTAAGGTAACATGGAATATCGAGCCGGTCTGAAGAAGCGTGGGAAAATTTAATCCATAATTTACAAACATATAGTGCAGCAAATAAGTTGATATGTCAGAAGAGTGGCTACGATTTCCATTGTTTGTTCAATTATTTCGTTGACATGTGATAAGCGCTTCAAATTAAAAAGGAAAATGATTTCTAAATGGGTTGAATTGTTCTCTGTTTTTTTTTTTTTTTTTTTTGATACATCGGAAAATAGATACTACAAATCAGAGGGAAACCCCTCTAGGTAATCCCGATCCGGTTACATCCAGAAGCATTATCGGTGGTAAGGAAGGTGGAGGGCGGTCAAAAACTTGTAATTCAGCATCTAACTGACAACCCATGGAAGCTAGAGCATCGGCACAGAAATTCGCCTCACGAAAGACATGGCGAAAGGAGCATAGACGGAATCTAGAGGCCATCTGTCTAATATCCAGAATCAAGCTTAGCAAAGGATGGAAGGAAATGGTGGGTGAATCAATAAGGAGTAGAGCCACCTTTGAGTCAGATTCACAAATAAGTTCTTGAAAACCTTTCCTCCACGCAAGTTCTAGGCCCCATCGAAGAGCCTGAAGCTCCGCATTCAAAATAGAATAACAACCAATATAAGCGGAGAAACCAAGGACCCAATTCCCCAGATTGTCGCGGAAAATGCCACCAGCGCCTGAAATACCTGGATTCCCTTTACTGGCACCGTCAACATTGAGCTTCAAAACCCCTGCAGGAGGAGGGATCCACTGAATGCAAGAAGTATGGAAACATGCTGTAGAAGACCTCCCAAACACACGATCCACCTCCCTAGCCGCATATGCAATGTGGCTGATAGCACAGTACTCATCTATACCCACTGTCTCAGCACTAAAAACTCGTCGGCACCTGGCTCCCCAAATCTTCCATAAGCAGGTAGCGAAGAGAGCAACTCTATGGAATAGCAAATCCTTCCGATTCAGAAATTCCCATAGCCACTCAGTAAGGGGTAGAGAGTAAAAATGAGGAAAGACTGAAGGGGGGAAGAAAGCATCCCAAACCCTCGTAGCTGCTGGGCAATCACGAAGAACGTGCAAAATAGATTCGGGAATAGCACCACAAAGAGTGCAGTCACTATCCGACGAAAGTCCCCGCTTGAACCGCAGTTCATTAGTAACCAGTCTCTCCCTACAGACAAGCCAAAGAAAATGAAGCCATCTGGAGGGAAGCTGCAATTTCCATATCCATGCAAATCTGGACTCCAAACTGGGAGAATGGATCTTCAACATTTGGAGATAAGAAGACCGAGTGGTAAAAAGTCCTGTCGATGTGAAATGCCAAATAAAACTATCCTGGAGGCACGCAACACGGGGTAGTGGGTATGCCATAATCATCTGGGCTACATCTTCCGGTACTTCCAAAAGTAATTTCTCCACATCCCAAGTATCATTCTGCATAAACTCCCGAACACACACCTGAGTGGCCCCCACGCCTGGCGGAATGGAAAGATAAGTAGAAAGAGGACGTCCCAGCCAATTGTCCCTCCAAAAATCTATAGAAGACCCATCTCCCACTCTCTTTACAAGTCCCTGACTTAACCCCTGCAAGCCCTGGGCTATACTGCGCCAAGAATAGGACCAAGAAGTAGGAAATGAATCCATACTAGAAATGGATGCTAGTATATTATCAGGAAGCTTGTACTTAGCTTTCAGTAGCTGAACCCAAAGAGAAGTAGGCTCCATCAGAAATCTCCATGCTAATCTCTGGAGCATAACCATGTTGTGAAAACCCATAGCACGAATTCCAAGACCACCCAAAAGTTTCGGCATGCATACTTCTTTCCAATTCACCAAATGGATCTTCTTCCTATCTTCGGTCCCGCCCCATAGAAAACACCTATTCCATCTATCCACCTCTTCTGTAGTCTGCTTTGGTAATTTGGTGGTGAGCATAGAAAATGTAGGAATCGATGATGTCACTGCGCTAATTAAGGTAGCTCTCCCACCCAGGCTTAAAAATCTGGATTTCCATCCGGAAAGTTTGGAACTAATCTTCTCCACCAGGTCCCGATAGGTATACTTAGTGACTCTACCATGAATCAGCGGTACACCTAAATACTTGCCCAAGTCAACAGTAGACATAACCCCCAATGAGGAACAAACACGTGAGGCATGGTGACGGCCGGCCGACGGTGAGATGAAGCAACGAGACTTCTCCAAATTAACCTTAGCACCAGAAGCAGCACAAAATACATCCAATATCTCCCTCACCCTCTGAGTATTTTGCAGAGAAGCGCGTCCAAATAAAAGGAGATCATCAGCAAACAATAAATGGGATATAGCTGGGCCCCCACGACCCAACTTAATAGGCTTACAGGACTTAGACGCCACAGCTTCGGCAATAAGTAATCACAATCTCTCCATACACAAAACAAACAAATATGGAGAGAGGGGATCCCCTTGACGTAGGCCCCTTTCCGGCAAGAACCAATCTGAAATCTCTCCATTCCACATCACCGAGAGTTGGGAGGAAGAGACACAGAACATGATAAGCTTTATCCATGAAGTAGGAAATCCAAACAGAGAAAGCGTTTCCTCCAAAAAATCCCATCTGACACGATCATAGGCCTTCTCCAGATCAATCTTCAATGCGAAAAGCCCATCACTACACTTTGACTTCTTTATGGAATGTATCATCTCTTGTGCCACCAAAATATTATCCGATGCTTGTCTCCCAGGAATAAAGCTAACCTGAAGGGGACTAACCAAATCAGAGAGGAGTGGACGAATCCTGTTCACCAACACCTTAGTCACCAATTTGTATGGGACGCAGCACAAGCTAATAGGACGAAACTGAGTCAGCCTCTCAGGGTTCGGAACTTTTGGAATAAGAACGAGTAGAATTTTGCAAAGATCCTTGTCAAATTCACCCTTATCCAATGCCTCCGAAACCAAAGATGTCAGTGAATGTTTCACAGTAGCCCACATTTCCTGAAACACCCCAGCCTGAAAGCCATCCACCCCAGGTGATTTCCATGGTTTCATGTGAAAAAGAGCATCTCGTACTTCAGTTTCCATAACTGGTTTTTCAAGATCCTGAATAAGGTGTGCGGGTATAGAAGGACATCGAGGATGATCAAGGGTCGATCTAGCATGCACTTCCCTCCTAAACAGGCCTTTGTAGAACTCCGTCACATGACATTGCAGCTCTGCCTTTCCCAAAATACAAGAACCAGCCTCATCTTTCAGCATAGAGATACGATTACGCCTGCGACGACATAATGTAGAAATATGGAAAAATTTAGTGTTATGATCACCATGAAGTAGCCAGTTAACCCGAGATTTCTGGGCCCAGAAAATCTCTTCCCTGGAGAGGATATCATCATATTCGGCAATCAATCTTTCTTCGAGCCTACATAGTTGGTGAGAACTGTGAAAAGAAAGTTCCCTTTGAACTCCATCAATTCTCCCCTTCAGCCATCTCTTTCATCGAAATATGTTTCCAAACGTGTGTTTGTTCCAAAGTTGTAGCTCCACTGCAACCTGCTGCAATTTACTCCCCCACTCTCTCGGGGCTCGAGCCCACATGCTATCCAAAGTTCCTTTGAAACCATCCTCCCCAAGCCACATAGCCTGAAATCTGAAGGGCTTACAAAGGGGATTCACCCGAATGTCTGGATCCAATTGCAAAAGAAGCGGACAATGATCCGAGAAAATGCGCGGCAAATGACGTACCAGAGCATGCGGGAATAACTGACACCAAGAAGGTGTAGCCAACACCCTATCCAACCGTTCAGAGACACGAGCATGACCCTGCCGCTGGTTACACCATGTGAATGGTGTTCCAACAAAATTTAGATCCATAAGCGCACATGCCGAGATCATTTGTTGGAATCTAGAGCATCGAGAGATAGAAGGTAAAACACCGCCAAACTTTTCAGCCGATCCCAGAATATCATTAAAGTCCCCCATAACCATCCAGGGTAAGTCAACTCCAATAGCAAAGTGCTCTAAATGGTCCCATAAATTCCATCGAGCAGGACGATTCGGTGGAGCATAAACAACCGAAAGCAAGAATGTCGGTGACCCACTCCGTCTAATCAAGGCATGGATTAAATGGGGTGTGGAGTAACATAATTCCAGGTCAAATAAATTACCATCCCAACAAATCCATAAACCCCCAGAATAACCCACTGGATCGACAACAATCTCATGTGAGAAGTTAAGCTTCCTGACCACCCTATTCGCTCTTTCCTTGGAAATCCGTGGCTCTGCAATAGCGAGGAGTGATGGCTGAAAAGACTGTTGTAGTTCACGCATGCCTCAACTGAAACCTCCTTTCCCAGCCCCACGACAATTCCAGAACATGAAATTCATCAAGACAGTTGAGGTAGAGCGTCTAGGAGTTCTCCCTCCCTAGACTCAGGTAAACAGTCGGAGCCAGATACCTCCATAGGGGTGGAGGTCATCGCCAAAACAGAGTCCGTATCCGCAGCCAGGGTAATGTGCATCTTACCAGCTATGGAAACCATACTCGTATTAGACATCGAATCATCTTCTGGGGGGTTTCTCTGCCGCGAATCAGTGTGAAGTAACTCAAATATCGCAGGACCACTACATTCAGCCTGTTCTGACAAATTCAATGACGGAGGGAAATTAGAAATATCTTTCAGAGGTGGTCGATTAGTAGAAGAGTGGTGCAAAACAGGTGTTGAAGAAGAAATTGATGGTACTGGAGTTAAGATGCTGTGGCTGATGTCTATGCTCGGTGCCCCCAGTCTACTCGGTTCGGCCTCAGAAAAATGTTTCACAGATTTATTATCAAGAGCCATTCCAATCATCCCCATTCGCACTGTAGAAAGGCGGGACCCACGGGCTTTACTAGTCGGTGTTGACTGAGGCTTAGGCTTGGTAGCAGGTGGACTAAAGATGGGACCATTCACATGAGTACTCAATCGCCCCACAACAGGATAAGCTCGGTTCCTCCTCGAAGTAGATGCAACATTGGCATCAACCTTGTCCATCTTCTCCACTGTCAGCTCATCTAAATCCTCAGTCTCCATTCTCTCCGATAAAATTGAGAAGCGAGATCCCGACGGAGCAGGCGACCGAACAAGGTCAGACCCCGCACGATGCTCTGCCCCGCAAGGTCGACGAGATCGACGATCTGGCGCCAGAAGCCACGGCCCGAAAGTCTCCTTCACCGGCGCCGGAGGGGTATCAACCGAATTCAACATAGCTGCCTCCTGTGATACCTCTTGTCCTGCACCCGCACGATTTGTCTGTGGCTCCGCTACAGCCGAATTAGCAGGCAGGAAGGGGCATGGATCTTTGTGACCAACCCGCCCGCAACGGAAACAGATCAGCCCCAGGCCTTCAAATTGCACTGACTGCCAGCGTCCTTCGAAGAAGACTTGGGTCTTCAACGGTTGGCTAAGATCTATCTCCACGCATACTCGAGCAAAACGAGCCTTGAGGACAAGTCTTGTATGGGAATCAAGCTTGATCGCACGGCCAACACAGTTGCCCAGTGCATTCAGAATCCTCTCTTCATAGTACTCCACAGGCAAGTATGGAAAACGAACCCACACCGCCGTGGATCCAATTTCCGCCGACGACAGAGAGAAATCTGGGGTCCATTTGCGGATAGTTAAATAGTGACCAAAAATGATCCACGGGCCTTCTTCCATCGCGTAGATCAAGTCCTCATTACAGTGGAATTTCACCATGACGAATCCCTCCCCCAATTCAATGCATTCCAAATCTCCTTTGGGTTTCCAGAGAGACGACAAGCGGGATTCGAGAACCGATAAGGTAATGTTTCTACCTAGCAGTTTAACAATCACGGCTGACGAGTATTGTCTCTGTAGCCTTTGTTTGTACCCCGGAGACAAGGAAATACTCTGCCATTCACCCATCGGCTCCACCTTAATGTCATCATCCCGCTCTTCAAAATCTCGAATGAATTTAGCAGCAGGTGATTCGACAGAAGTAGCCCCCAAACACACATCTTTGAAAGATTTTGGTACAAATGTGACGGCCGGACTACCCTCGCAACAGTGATTCCCATCGGCAGACTCCAAGACATCCATATCATCAGTAGACCTCCCATCGATCTCCTCACCATCCGAAGGCTTAATCTTCTTGGTGCTCCTTTTCAGATTATCATCTTCCTCCATCGATGGTTCCCGACCACCCTCACCGGAGAAGTCGCCACCATTCGCCCCATCGGCGGTTACAATCGCCTCAGTAGCAGTTCTCTGTTTTTATTTCAGTACCATTGGTTTCTCACTACAATCACTTCCAAACTTTAACTTAGTTTTCTTTGGAGGCTGTTTCAGAGTGTTTTCTCACTACAGAGCGTTGACCGTGGAGAGCCCGGTCAACCTGGTCAAGGGGCCCGCTTTGGGTCCCTCGGGGGCTTCGAATCGGTGCAGAAGGGGCAAGGGGAAGCCACGGCCCAGGTTGAGACGCTCGGCCTCGGACAGGTGTGCTCGGCCTCGGCTGGAAGGGGGACGAGGGGTAGCCTCAGTCGCCCGGGTAGACGCACGGCCGACGGGTGGCGAGGGAGAGTCTCGGACCCAATTAGGACGCTCGGCCTCGGTAGGACGTGCTCGGCCACGGCAGGCTGACGGTGAGGGGAAGCCTCACTGTCCGGTTGATCGAGTGGTCGGAGAGGGGCGAGGGGTAGCCTCGGCCCGTTGATCTATTGTCCACCTGTGCAGACGAGAACGCTCGTCAGGGGGCCGGACCTTGGTTCCGGCCAAATCCCCTCTGATGCCTAAGTCAGATAGAGATCTGAGAAAGGAGGCCCGGCGGAGACGGTCCGACTCGTGAGGAGATCGTAACGGCGTCTCTCGGCGCGAGCGGGGGAGGAAGGAGATGAATTGGGGGAACGAGGTCGTTGATGGAGTACCTTCGGTTTTGTTACCTCAGATGCGGTCCTTTTCTTCGTCGTCTTCCTGGCCCTTTTGTAGAGCTCCGGCGTGATCGCCTCTGACCCACATCCCACGTCCGCCATTGATCGTGCCCCATCAGTCCCCCCCTCGCCGCTGCTCTCTCCGCCATGCCAGCACCTCCCCATTATCGCTATTTAGTGGTCGCGCGTCCGGGGGAGTGGTTTTCGCAGGAGTGGGCGAGCGACCAACGGGTTATTGGGGCCGGGTCGGATCGAAGTTCGAGAAGGTCCCTTGTAAGGCCTTTGTCGAATGGGCTTTGAGGACGCAGGTGGGCTTTTGACCAGTAGTCGGGCTCTTGGGCTCGTGTTTTACGGGTCTCGGCCAAATAGGCGTAACAATTGCCCCCATCGGTCGGGTTGATCGGCCTCGGCCGGTTCGGCTCGGCCGATGTGACCTCTGCCGATTGTGACGAGCTCGTCAGTCGATGCCGACTCATTTATTAGTCGTCATCATGAGTTGGCCCGTTCGATGTTTTTAAGGCACGGGTTCTGAAGCGCCGTCGGCCTTCAGATGTCGCCACGTGTAGCGGCAAGCTTATCCCCGCCGCTCGCGAAGTCGCCTTAAGTTCGAGAAGCCGAAGGGTTTGTGAGCCGCCATTGGTGGGGTCGTTCAGCCTCGGCTCGCTCAGATCACCCGTTATGTCTCCTGGGATTCCGAGCGGCGCTTCAATCGAGGCGAGGCCATAAATGCCGGTCATGATGAGGCGGATCGATTGGACTTCGACTGGCGCCAATTTCGGAACGCCGCCAACTCTTCGAGCCTCGCCACGTGTTCTTGTCAGGTGCTTCGAATTCTCCCCTGGCATATAAGATCTCCCGTTGTGTTGATCTCCACTTCTTCTTCGCTCCTCCCGGTATTCAGAGCCTTCAGCAACTCGGAGTTCCCCGTCGCCTTCGCTTCTTTGTCCTCTTCAAACTAGTTGAAAATAGGTAATTCCTCTCTTTCTTTCATCCTATGGCTGCTCTTAGGATAGGCGGTTCCGGCCGGAGGACGAGGGGTCCTCTGGAGTCCGGGCGGGGCGAACCCCGGCTAGGGGAGTCTGGTTCCCCCGCCGGGAGTCGTTCTCTTCAAGATAAGGGGAAGGAGAAACTTTTTCCAGACTACGCCCGTGATGACGTGGCGTTGGCTGCCGTACGGCTGAATGTGCCCCCGGTTGTCCTCCGTACGCCGTCGAGGACCCCTCCTTCGGTGGCCGCGGAGATCCGGGAAAGATATCTCTGCTTCCCATACGAGGTTCGGGTTCCCTTTGTCGACGAGCGGATTTGCCTTCCGAGGAGCAATGAGGTCGGCGTCTACGTCGAGATGTTCTGCCTGGGTCTTCGCTTCCCGCTCCATCCCCTCTTCATCCAGGTCATGGAACATTTCACAGTGTCCCTGTGTCAGTTCACCCCGTGTTCGATCGGGGTACTGACGGGCTTCGTGACGCTCTGCTGTACCCGTGGTCTGGAGCCGACTCTCCCCCTTCTATTCTACTTTTACCAGGCCCAGACGGTCGGTCCGGGGTCATGGCTGCTACTCCGAGCTCGTTCGAGGAGGGAATGCCTGATTGGGTTACCCCGCTGGTCAGGGGATTGGAACTTGGATTATGTCTTCGTGGTCTTCTTGGGCGAGGCCCAGATTCTAACAAGCTGGGGTAGTTCTGCCCATCCTTGCCCGTCGTTAGTTCTCTCGGACGCCGACCGGGCAGCTGCTGCGCTTCTGTTGGCTCTTCCTTTGGAAACGAAGTCCATTTGGTCTTTGCTGGACGACCTACTCCTGAAGGCCGTCTTGTGGTCTCCGGGTAGGTCGCTTTTTCATCCCCGGATCTCCCTATGACTCATCCTGATTTCGGTCTCCTTTGCAGGGATGGCTGGCCGCGAATTCGTCCGTGACGTTGACGAGCTGATTCGTCGTGGAGCCGCTCGGAGCCGAGGTAGTACCTCTGGACGGGGCGCCTCGGAGGACCGTTGAGGAGGAAGTGCGCCGAGCTGAGCCTGCCGTGGGTAAGGTGGCGGCCGCGCCTCTCGCCTCTTCTTCTGGCGATCCCCTTCCGGGGGGTGATGATGGTGCGAGGCGGAAGCGTTCCCCTCCGGTGCCTTCGGTGCCCCACGGTGGAAAGAGGAGGAAGGAGGACGTGGATCCCTCCGGCCCGGCAAGTTCCGCGTTTCCCGTGGCGACCGCCGGGGATCCTTCGATAGCTTTGCCAGCCACCCCCCTCGCAGCGTCTTCGCCCGTATCACCAGGGGTCGGGGCCTTGTTGGCGAGCGACTTGGCTTCGATTGTCGTCCCTGGGAGTTTGATGTTTGCTGACCGAGCCGTGGCCCAGCAGGTTGCCGAGGTCTCCATCCCTCCCCGGGACCGCAGCCTCCTCAAGAAGATCCCGGCCGACAAGATGTCGGATTCCTTGGTCTGGATCCTCCAACAGGTTCGGTTATCTTTCTATCCTCTCTTTCTCTTTATCCTCTTCTTAGCCCATGTCTCGTCTTCTCAGGGTTCAGCGCTCGCTGTGGAGTTGCAGTGTCGAGCCGTCCGCTTGAGGGAGCTGGAGGAGTCCTCCATGAGGGCTCAGGAGCGGGCCGGGGCGGCCGAGGTGGCCATGATGGAGGCCCAGATGGAGTCTCGGCGCCTAGCCCTCCGTGTGGCTGCGTTGGAGGGACAAGTGGGTGACCTCGAGGGAAAGCTAGGGGATGCTCATCAGTCGGCTGAGGAAGCGGCGGAGTCGTTCTGTCTGGAGAGGGAGGAGCTTCAGAGGGAACTGACGGACCGGCGTCAGGTAATGCGGCTGGCGGAGGAGGTGGAGAAGGGCGTCGTCGAGACCCTGGGGAAGGAGATCTTCGAGGTTCTCAGGGGGGCCTTCGGTAAGTATATAGACATCATCGCCCCCCGGATCGTCGAAGTCGTCCAGTCTTCCTTCCGGGAATGTGCGGAACGTGTCCGGCAAGCCCCTCCGCCAGTCGAGTCCCCTCGCTCCGAGCAGGGCGAAGTGCCCGAGGATGTGTCCTCCCGAGCTCGGGCTCCTTAAGCAGTCCCTCCCAGCCTTATCCTCAAATTTTTAAGCATCCGCTTCGCTTTGGGCCAGTCTACTTGAAATGGATCCCCGGCCCCCGCCATCTCCTTCAGCCCCGCGGCCAACAATTGCTGGTTGCATGGCCGTCAGCTTGGGTCACCTACTCTGGGTCTTTTGTCAACCAATTTTGCTTTGTCGGTGTCGATCTGAACTCTTTCATTTGTCGTGAGTAGACTGTTTGTAGGGTGTTCCCCTCGCCTTGATCCCCTGTAAATAAGACGCATTTTTGTACTCGGGTTAACTATTATAAATGAAATCGACTTACTTGGAATTCTTGTGTAATTTGCGTTGTCGCCTTGTTCTTGGCTTGGGAATGGACGAAAACTGGCGTTGGGGATTCTCCCCAGACTTATGGGCGCAGGGGTCGGTCAGCGAGGGCAGAACTCCTCGGCCGGCATCCGTGCCTGCTGGGGGAATTGCCCCCTGACTCATGAGCGCTGGTGTCGGTCGGCGAGGGGAAAGCTCCTCGGCTTAGGACCGGTCGGCGTCGGTGTCTGCTGGGGGAATTGCCCCCAGACTTATGAGCTCTGGAGTCGGTCGGCGAGGGCAAAGCTCTTCGGCTTAGGACCGGCCTGCGCCCGTGCCTGCTGGGGGAATTGCCCCCAGACTCATGAGCGCTGGTGTCGGTCGGCGAGGGGAAAGCTCCTCGGCTTAGGACCGGTCAGCGCCCGTGCCTGCTGGGGGAATTGCCCCCAGACTTATGAGCTCTGGAGTCGGTCGGTGAGGGCAAAGCTCTTCGGCTTAGGACCGGTTAGCGTCCACGTCTGCTGGGGGAATTGCCCCCAGACTTATGAGTGCCGGAGACGGTCGGCGAGGGCAAAGCTCCTCTTCCTCCTCCAGTGAGGCGGCGGTCCCCGGCCTTTTGCGTTATTGGCGACACGTCAACTCCGTCGAGATTTTAAGTAAAGACAATAAAAAGATTGCGTTTGTACTCTCATAAGTCCTGTCGGACCGGTACATTTGGAGGAAAAGGAAATGAAGCTAAATAGAGGGATGTAAAACTGGATAACTCCCTCATACTAGGCTGCCGCCGGGGGAAGAGTCGTTGCCTGCTCACTCTATGATGCGGAGGGGGCCTTGGATGGCGTTGATCTTCTTCCCCTTGTCCGGCTGCGTGGAGGTCCCTTCTCCATAGGCCGGTTCGTCGGCCTGATTCCTGGCGTGCCCTCGGCTCATCAGCTTCTCAATGTCTTTCTTCAGATGCCAGCAATCTTCTGTGTCATGGCCATCGTCCTTATGGTACTTACAGTACTTCTCCCGGTTCTTCCCGCCTCTTTTAGCCTTCGGTGGAGGGCGATCAGCTCGCTCTTCCTTCTGTACTTGGGCGAGAATGGCGTCTGGGGTGGTATCCCTCGTGCTTTCTCCCCGCTGCCTGTTCCTCTGCCTCTTCTCGGTCCGGTACCCTTCGGGGCTAGCTCGTCCGCCGTCGCCACGCTTGGTCCCTCGAGCGGTTTTTCCTGCATCCTCGGCCAAGGCCTCCTCAGTCAGCATGAAGCGTTCGGCCCTTGCCATGATCCCGGGGAGGTCCTTTGGGGGGTCGGTGTATAGGGACTTCTTGAGGCCCCTGTGGCGAAGCCCTTTCTTAAGAGCCGTCTGGACCACCAGGTCGGGTGGGTTGTTCACGTTCAGCCTTTCCGCATTGAAGCGGCGCATGAACTGTCGGAGTGGCTCGGTCGGGCCTTGCACTATGTTGAACAGATGTTCAGCACCAGGTTTGATCTGCCTCCCCGCCATGAACTGTTTGCAGAACAACTGGGCGAGCTGCTCGAAACTGTCGATGGAGCGGCCGGGCAGGCTATGGTACCAGATCCTCGCTGCTCCCCTGAGAGTTGAATAGAAGCCCCGGCAGAGCAGGTCATCGTCAGCTCCCTGGAAGGCCATATCCCCCTCGTAATCCATCACGTGGTGTGCCGGGTCTCCTATTCCGTCGTACTTTCCCAGCACCGGGATCCTGAATCGAGAAGGGACTCGGGCGTCGGTTATTCTCCGCGATAAGGGACACCGGTCCCCGTGGATGCCTCTGGGGATGCGGTATTCGCCTGTCTCCGGCTCGAGCGGGGGTGGAGGTAGCACCGGCGCCGGTGGGGCTGGCTCCGCAGCCTTCGCCACGCTGGGGGTCGGGCTGACCCGACGCTCCCGACTCCTCCTGCGGGAGCTCCTGCTCCGCCGTGATCGGTCTCTTGAGTGGTGTCGTTCGCTTCTCCTGCGGTGGGACGACCGTGATCGACGAGACGATGCCGTCATCGATTTGTCGTTCGTCCCCTCGGTCTCTCTCCGGCTCCTTTCACGATAGGGCGAGGAGGCACGTGACCTCGCCTGACGGGAGCCGGACCGCGTGAACCGACGCTCTGTGTTCGGTTTCCGGGTCCCGTGGTCGTCGACCACCGCGGATCGTAAGTGCGGGGGACCCCCCGCCCATCGGTGGCTATCGTTCAGCGCGCCCCCGTCGGACGGCGCGGGGCCGACAAGCTGTTGTACTGTCGCGAACAACGTCTGGAGGCTCGCGTTGGTCTCCTGAGCCAGGGCACGGAGCTGTCCCTGTGTGGCTAGTTCTGAGCTGCCGGTCTCTTCGATTGAGTGGGCGGGGTGGCCGTCGACGTGCGTGTCCTCGGGGTTGCCATTAGATGCGCCATTCCCCTCCTCCGGGATGGGGGTCATGCGCTTCCTTCCATTGCTGGCTCGTGCCATTGTTGGTGTGGTTTTCTGCTTCGTGGGATGATCTTCGGTTCCCACAGACGGCGCCAGATGTTTCAGAGTGTTTTCTCACTACAGAGCGTTGACCGTGAAGAGCCCGGTCAACGTGGTCAAGGGGCCCGCTTTGGGTCCCTCGGGGGCTTCGAATCGGTGCAGAAGGGGCGAGGGGAAGCCACGGCCCAGGTTGAGACGCTCGGCCTCGGACAGGTGTGCTCGGCCTCGGCTGGAAGGGGGACGAGGGGTAGCCTCAGTCGCCCGGGTAGACGCACGGCCGACGGGTGGCGAGGGAGAGTCTCGGACCCAATTAGGACGCTCGGCCTCGGTAGGACGTGCTCGACCACGGCAGGCTGACGGTGAGGGGAAGCCTCACTGTCCGGTTGATCGAGTGGTCGGAGAGGGGCGAGGGGTAGCCTCGGCCCGTTGATCTATTGTCCACCTGCGCAGACGAGAACGCTCGTCAGGGGGCCGGACCTTGTTCCGGCCAAATCCCCTCCGATGCCTAAGTCAGATAGAGATCTGAGAAAGGAGGCCCGGCGGAGACGGTCCGACTCGTGAGGAGATCGTAACGGCGTCTCTCGGCGCGAGCGGGGGAGGAAGGAGATGAATTGGGGGAACGAGGTCGTTGATGGAGTACCTTCGGTTTTGTTACCTCAGATGCGGTCCTTTTCTTCGTCGTCTTCCTGGCCCTTTTGTAGAGCTCCGGCGTGATCGCCTCTGACCCACATCCCATGTCCGCCATTGATCGTGCCCCATCAGTCCCCCCCTCGCCGCTGCTCTCTCCGCCATGCCAGCACCTCCCCATTATCGCTATTTAGTGGTCGCGCGTCCGGGGGAGTGGTTTTCGCAGGAGTGGGCGAGCGACCAACGGGTTATTGGGGCCGGGTCGGATCGAAGTTCGAGAAGGTCCCTTGTAAGGCCTTTGTCGAATGGGCTTTGAGGACGCAGGTGGGCTTTTGACCAGTAGTCGGGCTCTTGGGCTCGTGTTTTACGGGTCTCGGCCAAATAGGCGTAACAGAGGCAATATAATATTTGTGATACATAATTTTTTATAAGTCCAAGAGCCAAATCATATTAAAAAAAAGAGGATATACATAATGTTTAGTAACCAAAAGAAATGATCTAGACAAAATCAACTTTTCCCCCATAATGGAATGATAAATACACTACTGTATGGGTTTATGCCAAGCTCTTTTCCTCAGTATGGAATGCATTCCATTGAGATTACCTAATGATACGGCTATTATGGATGAAGTGCAAAAAGCTAGAGGCCCAGAGTCAATCTGAGGACGAAAAGCCTGCTAGCAAGGTTGGGCCCCACTAGGCAAGGCCCACGAAGAAGATGCGGCCCGATCGATTAGGCCCCCGAGAAAATCTTGAGACCGGCCCACGACCCCCCGGAAGAACCACTCCCGAGGAGAATAAGGCTTTAACGTCAAATCAAGGGGCCCGGGAGAAGCCCCCCCCCCACGGCGCTGGCAGGCGCCATTACGAGGACGAATCTCGAGGGGGGCGGATCGCGGTGAACGGCTTGACGGCATGACCAGGGACAAACGCCCACCCCCCCCACATGACGCCGGCAGGCGCCATAGAGGGGGACGGCATGGCGATGTGGGCAGGAGGCAATCGCGGCGGATCCACCTATAAAAGGACCAGAGGAACAACTGGGCAAGGGATTGGACTTCAGGTATCCTAACCGAAGGTATTCCATCAACGACCTTGGCTTTTCGTCCATTGAACCTTCCCCCTCCCCTTGCTCGCGTCGTGTGTCAGAGCACTGATCTCCTCTCGAGTCGTGCCAACCCTCGCCGAGTATCTTTCAGACCCCGATCTGACTTAGGCATCGGAGGGGATACGGCCGGAACCAAGGTCCGGCCACCCTGAGACGAGTTTCTCGTCTGTTCAGGAAAAAGAAGGCTGAGACGCCGAGGCCACCCCTCGACGCTTGTCCAACCAGGAGCCGAGCCCACGGAAACTGAGCCGAGGCTTCCCCTCCGCTCGGATTCAATCAGAAGCTGACATCCTGCCTCGACCCGGTGCTCGGCCCCGACGCCAACCCCGACCCGAGCCAAGTGCACGTGCATTCGGCACTCCCAAGGGGTCAACATCAACCCGTTGACCACGTTGACCATACAAATCCCGGTCAATGACCCTGTGGTTAGAAAACACCTGTAAACATCTGGCGCCGTCTGTGGGAAAGAACCAACACCCACGTAAAACAACCACACTGACCATGACACGGCTACATCCCCCGAAGCGGAGGGGGGGCGCGGCCCCGGTGACGGGAGTTGGCTCCCGCCGCGGGCGGCAGGAGGAGATCGTCGTACCCCGGTGCACGCGATCGATCGGGGCGCGAGGGCAACCTCAGAACGAGGATCTGGAGCCGTGTTCGGGGCCCGTGGTAGGCTTCACGGGCCACTCCACGCCCATCGTAGGGGCGATCCACCATCCGGTCACGCTCGGCGGGCCGCCTGACTCGGTGACCCTGACGGTGGAATTCGTGGTGCTGAGGATCGGGTCGGCATACAATGGGATCATCGGCCGCCCGCTCCTCAACGCTGTCGGAGCGGTGGTTTCGACACTTCACCGCACGATCCGATTCCAGACCCCGAGAGGGATCGGTCGAGTCGACGGGGACGTAGGGAAGCTGGAGATCTGCTACCAGCTGGCAGACGAGAGACCCACAGAGCAACCTGATGGCTCGATGGCCACGCTTGACCTAAGGAACGGGCTGAGACCCGTGCCCGCGGAAGAACCGGAGCAGATCCCGGTCACGAACATCGAAGGAAGATTCGTCTCCATCGGGTCGGCACTGGGCTCAGACTTGAGAGCCCGACTGATCGAATGCTTGGAGGCGAACCTTGACGTCTTCGCGTGGTCGCCCGATGACATGCCCGGCGTAGACCCCCGAGTGATTACGCATAGGCTGAACGCCGATCCCAATTTCAAGCCCGTCAGACAGAAGAAGCAGAATTTGGGCGGCGAAAAGATGAAGTCAGCCTCTGAAGAGGTGGAGCGCCTCCACGACGCTGGCTTTATCCGAGAAGTCTGGTACCCGGAGTGGCTGTCAAACGTCGTAATGGTCAAGAAGCCCAACGGGAAATGGCGAATGTGCGTGGACTTCAGCGACCTCAACAAAGCGTGCCCTAAAGACAGCTACCCTTTGCCTCGCATCGACCACCTCATAGACAACGCCTCGGGGTATGAAATGCTCAGCTTTATGGACGCCTACTCCGGGTACAACCAAATCCAGATGGACCCCCGGGATGAAGAGATGACAGCCTTTACGACAGATAAGGGAACCTTCTGCTACAAGAAGATGCCTTTTGGGTTGAAGAACGCAGGGGCCACCTACCAAAGAATGGTCAACAAGGTGTTCGACTCCCAGATAGGAAGGAACCTGGAAGTCTACGTCGACGACATGTTGGTCAAATCAAAGGACCCGGGAGATCACATCACTGACCTCAGGGAGACCTTTGAGCAGTTGCAGAGACACAACATCCGGCTCAATCCCGCGAAGTGCATATTCGGAGTGAGAGCGGGCAAGTTCTTAGGGTTCATGATCACCAACCGCGGTATCGAGGCTAACCCTGATAAGATCGAGGCACTGATCAACATGAAGGATCCGAAGACAATTAAAGAGCTTCAGAGGTTGAACAGACGCATCGCCGCTCTAGGGCGATTTCTGTCTAAATCAGCGGAAAAATCCCTTCCATTCTTCAGGACCCTGAGGAAAGCGATCGCAGAACCGGCCGACAATAGGAAGACGATACCGTGGGATGAGGATTGCTCTCGAGCATTTGCCAAACTCAAGGAGTACATCCACAGTCCCCCGCTCATATCCAAACCACGAGAATGAGAGTCGTTGAGCCTCTACCTAGCTTGCACGAAAGAAGCAATGAGCTCGGTGCTGGTCCGGGTGGACAACGGAGTGCAGAGGCCAGTGTATTATACCAGTCGGGTCCTGAAGGACGCGGAAGGATGGTACACACCCATGGAGAAGCTGGCATACGCCCTCGTCTTCTCAGCCCGCCGACTCAGGCCCTACTTTCAAGCCCACACCATACTAGTCCTCACCGACTCACAGCTAGAGCAAAACCTCAAGAGATTCGATCGGATAGGAAGGATGCGGAATTGGGGAGTGGAGCTGAGCGAGTTCGACCTGCGGTTCAAACCGCACACGGCCATCAAAGGAAAGGCCCTGGCAGATTTCATCGCCGAATGCACCATTGAAGGAGGAAACTCCTCTGGCGAAAACTCAACCACGGTAACAGCCCAACCCATGTCCTTCCTTTCGGCTGATATCATTCTTACTGGTCACCCAGAGGACCGGGACACCTGGATAGTCCATGTAGACGGGTCGGCGACCCGGTCAGGCAGTGGAGCCGGGATCGCAATTCGATCTCCCGAAGGGTGTGTCGTAGAGTACGCGCTCCGGTTCGAGTTTCCGGCCACCAACAACGTGGCCGAGTACGAGGCCGCGATAAACGGACTGAGGCTAGCCAGAGCACTCAGGACAGACTACGTACGTCTCCTCAGCGATTCAAAACTTGTCATCAACCAACTACATGGTAATTACGAGGAGCGCGAGGAGGCGATGCAGAGCTACCTGGCCACAGCCAAGACCGAGCTGTCCAAATTTGGGAAGGCTGAGACCTTTCACCTTCCCCGGTCGGAGAACGCCCGCGCGGATGCTCTATCCAAACTAGCTTCCTCCTCGACCGGGGAGATGGGCCGCGCAATCTACGTGGAAAATCTCAGGTTCCCCAGCACCGAGGAGAAGGAGGTGATGGCGATCGACAAGGACCCTTCCTGGATTGACCTGTTCGTCCGATACCTCTCCCATGGTGAAGTACCGACGGACTCGGACGAACGGTGAACCTTGGAGAGAAAGGCACTCCGATATGTGATCCATGAAGGAGCGCTTTACAAAAGACGGTGGACCAAGACTGATATCCTCCCCTACCTCAAGTGCCTCGGTCCTCAGGAGGCTGACTATGTCCTCCGGGAGGTACACGAGGGGGTCTGCGGAAATCACCACGGGGCAAGACGATTACCTAGAAAATCCTGAGACAAGGATATTACTGGCCGACCATGGTCCACGATGCAACGGAGTATGTCTGAAGGTGTCGGGAATGCCAGAGGTTTGCCAAACTCGGCTCGTCCCCCGTCTGAACTCATCCCAATTGTCAGTCCCGTACCCTTCGCAAAATGGGGGCTCGACATCCTCGGACCCTTCACTTCGGGACGAGGGCAGAGGAAATACTTAATCGTGGCAGTGCACTACTTCACCAAGTGGATCGAGGCCGAACCCCTTGCTACCATAACGTGGAAGAAGGCAAAGAGTTTCGTTTGGAACTCCATTATCTCCAGGTTCGGGATCCCCCGAGCCATCGTCACGGACAACGGGAAACAATTCGATTCTGCCGGGTTCAAAGACTTCTGCGCCGAATGGAGCATCAAACTCCTCTTCGCTTCGGTGGCTCACCCCCAGACCAACGGGATGGCGGAGGCTGCCAACAAGTGCATCATAGAACCCCTCTGTAAGAAAGTGGAGGACGTCGAGGGGAGATGGCCGGAGGAGCTACCAGGGATACTATGGTCGTACAGGACGACCCACAAACAGGCCACGGGCGAATCCCCGTTCATGCTGGCATATGGCGCCGAGGCGGTGGTACCTGTCGAAGTAGGTGAGGAATCCCTCCGTATAAAACACTTCGACGAGGAACGAAACACGGAAGGATTGGAGCTCGGCCTAGAGCTCCTGGGCGAACGACGGGAACATGCCTTGGCCACCATCATCCGCCTGAAGCAGAAGGTGGCTCGCTATTACAACTCCCGAGTTAGGGGAAGGAGCTTCCGCCAGGGGGACCTCAGAAAAGCCACCTTCAGCCCGGAGATCGCCCGCAAAGGGAAGCTAGCAGCTAAGTGGGAAGGACCCTATAAAGTCATCGAGGTCCTCGGGCCTGCGACCTATCGACTGGCCAATTCAGAAGGAAGGATCCTCACCCACACCTGGAATGCCGAGCACCTACGCAAATACTATCGATGAGATCGCCCGCAAATGTATCCCCCTCCTCCATCTTCCTGAATAAAACCGTTGGAACCTGTTTCACCTTCATGTTTTGGAAACTCACTCGGGAAAGAAGAGGCCTCGCAGGGCGAGCATCTGAGCAAAGGATTATAAGGCCAGGGGGCAGGCCCTCAGTGGGTTGACTCCCCCCCAATCGGCCGACGGGCCGAGGGCCACTCCCCCCGGGTCAGCTGGGAGGGGGGTGGATCGATCGTAAGGCTGGGGGCAACTCCCCCAGTAGGTCGGTCCGTCAATCCGCCATCAGACTGGGAGTTGCCCTCCCAGCAGGCTGAACGACACCAACCGACCGTAAGGCTGGGGGCAACTCCCCCAGCAGGTCAGTTAACCGACCAGCCATAAGGCTGGGGGCAACTCCCCTAGCAGGTCGGTCCTGAGGTCGACTTCATCGATCGACCTCATCGGTCAGTCATAAGGCGCGGGGTCGCACCCCTAGCAGACTGTCCAACCAACCCCACTGTAAGGCCGGGGGCAACTCCCCCGACATGCGGGTGAGCCGACCGGACCGTGAGCCTGAGGAATAGCACCCCCCAGCCAGCCGGTCGGCCAAACACGCTGCAAAAGCAAGGGCAATGCCCCCGGTAGAACAACTACCACATTGCCAGCAAGTCCCAAAAAGTGGACACATACAAAGAGGGAAGACTAGCGGTTCTAAACGGGAGAAAGAAATTTCATAAAAAAGGGAAGGGAGTGTTACAAAATGGCACAATAGCCGAACAGGAAACACTCTCTCACTCATCCCGCTGTCGGCCCTGAGGAGGCTCCCGGCGGGAGCAGGGGTCCGACCTGAGTCCCACCCTCGTCGTCATACATCCGGAGCTCCTCAAAGACAATCCCCGAGAGGGGAAACCTCTTCTGAATCTCGGACTTACAGCGGGCAAACCCCTTCTCAAACGCCTCAGACATACCCGGGGCCGCGAAAGAGAGAGCATACTCCTCCACAGCGTCATGAGCAATCTGAGCAGGGTTCACCGTTTCCAACTCTCGGATCCTATCTTCGAGGACGGTAACATGGCGCGGATGTTCCGCCCGCTCCACCTCGACCTCTCAGGATCTCGCGTCAAGACGAATTAAGAGAGCTGTCTCTCTCTCTTCCGCCACCTCCAGAAGGCTGGAGAGCTCCAGGGAGTCGGCTGCGACAACTGGGGCAGGACCCTCGTTGATTTCGTTGCGCGCCTCGGCGGCCTCCACGAGTTCGACAATCCGGTCCTCGGCCTTGGACTTTCCAACCCAAGCCAAGGCTCTCTCCCGATCTGATTCCTCTAGGGCGGTGGAGAGCTCGGTTATCCGAGTCTCCAGGGACTTAATACGAGCCTCGGGTGGCAGACTAGCGTCGTCTTCGAGCCCCTCGGCCTCGGCGGACCGCCCCGCGTCAGCCCCAGCCTGATAAAGGGCCTTGAATTGGCGTCTTATGGAAAGCCCCACCGAGGACAACTGCACCAAAAGAACGGGATGAAATATGAATATCAAAAACGAGGTAGGCGGGAACACCTCACCTGCTGGCCGGCCTGGACCACGAAGGCAGCTAGGCGGTCACCTTTAACCCTGTCCAACGCGGCCTGGTCCAAATGAAGGCGGCAGTTCTTAGCCAGCCGCACCGTCGCACCACAGTCAGCAAAAACTGACTCCCCGGCCCCACGGGGAAGCGCGGTCGGTGAAGTCCCTCGACTGACCGGGGCAAATCAGCGGGAGCCGAGTGGAATGCTCCCAGGTACCTCTCGTAAACCTCAAGGAGGGGGTTCGGAGGCGACGATAACGGCCCGGACCACGGCCATGTGACCTCTGCCAGGAAGGGTGGAGCCCGACCCTCGGGCTGCAGAGCACCTCCCTCTGTAACTTGGGGACGGGCCTTCTTCGAGACACCCGGCAAGGGGGAAGACGGGGCATGCCCCCTTGCTCTCTTAAGGCCCGTGCTGGAAGGCGGCTGCTTCTTTCGGACCTCTAACACGTGATCCCTCCTGCGCGGAGCGGGTTCGGGGACCGTGGCCAAGGGAGGGGTCGGAGCCGAAGCAAGGCCAAACCCGCCTGTAAAAAGCACAGAGGAAAAGGTCAGAATTGGCCGGGATAGCACAACACGGCAGGTGTCAGCGGAACTCACCCGGGGGCCAAGTGGTCTTCTGCAAATTAGAGTCATCAAAGAGAGCGTCAATCTTTCGGTCCTTGGTGGGAATCGCCAACAGGGCCTTCACCGCTTCAAGATCGGCATTGGTGGGATCTCCCAGCTCAAGAGCCAACGCGCAGGCGCTGCTCCATTGAGACGGGAAGTCCACGTCCGATGGGAAAACGACGAAGATATATTCACCCTTCCAGAGCTTCAGAGAGCTCGGTAGCCCCAGCACCAGACTCTTATTTGGCCGAGCACTGATATAAATCCAAGCCCCCGACTGATGGTGGCACAGGCGATAGAATTGGGCAAAGAGTCGAAGGGAGGGGACCACCCCCTTCAATTCACAAAGAACGACAAACCCGACGATGAGGCCAATGGCGTTGGGGCAAAATTGGCATAGGGCCACCCTGTGGGCTCGAAGAAACTCGGAAATAAAGGGGTGGAGAGGGAACCGAAGCCCGAACCGAAAACACTTTTCGTAAACCCCGACCTCCCGAGGCCGGGGAAAGCAGATTCGCTCATCAGATTCCGGGGCCCGGATAGAATAGGGGGAAAGAAGGAAGCTGGTGCGCATGTTCCCAATGGAGGTAGCACAGATGGATGAGGGACACCTGAGAACCTCAAGAGGCACCACCAAAAGCACGCCCCCGTGGTGGCGAATCGACGGGGCAGACCCGCCGGCTGGGTCGGGATCAGCAACTCCTCCGGGCAACCCAAAACGGCAACAGAGGAGGACGTCATGAGACAGGGCTCGAACGGGACTCAGCCTGACGAAAGGGAGGGAAGACGATTGAAAAGGGGCAGACCCTCGCCCAGTGGATGGTGGATCCCCTTTCCATTCGTCACCTCCCCCGAGACGACCCCACGAGCGGCAAGGATGAACGCGCAGGGGCACGTGGCAGCATCCGCAGACTGACGGCGCTTCGAGACCTGCGCCAGAGGGATTTGAACGGGCCGCTTGATGATGGTCTCCATTTAATGAAACAGCCTCGACTGGCGCGCCTGTCAAAATCAGCAAAAGTCACATCGGCCGAACCGAGCCCACTGGATGGGATCGACACGACCGATGGGGACACTTGATATGGCTATTATGGATGAAGTGCAAAAATCTAGAGGCCCAGAGTCAAGCTGAGGACGAAAAGCCTGCTAGCAAGGTTGGGCCCCACCAGGCAAGGCCCACGAAGAAGATGCGGTCCGATCGATTAGGCCCCCGAGAAAATCTCGAGACCGGCCTACGACCCCCCGGAAGAACCACTCCCGAGGAGAATAAGGCTTTAACATCACATCAAGGGGCCCGGGAGAAGGACACCCCCCCCCACGGCGCTGGCGGGTGCCATTACGGGGACGAATCTCGAGGGGGGCGGATCGCGGCGAACGGCATGACGGCATGACCAAGGACAAACGCCCCCCCCTCCCCCCCCCCCCCACATGCCGCCGGCAGGAGCCATAGAGGGGGACGGCATGGCGACGTGGACAGGAGGCAATCGCGGCGGATCCACCTATAAAAGGACCAGAGGAACAACGGAGCAAGGGATCGGACTTCAGGTATCCTAACCGAAGGTATTCCATCAACGACCTTGGCTTTTCGTCCATTGAACCTTCCCCCTCCCCTTGCTCGCGCCGTGGATCAGCGCACTAATCTCCTCTCGAGTCGTGCCAACCCTCGCCGAGTATCCTTCAGACCCCGATCTGACTTAGGCATCGGAGGGGATACGGTCGGAACCAAGGTCCGGCTACCCTGACGAGTTTCTCATCTGTTCAGGAAAAAGAAGGCCGAGGCGCCGAGGCCACCCCTCGACGCTAGTCCGACCAGGAGCCGAGCCCACGGAAACCGAGCCGAGGCTTCCCCTCCGCTCGGATTCAATCAGAAGCCGACATCCTGCCTCGACCCGGTGCTCGGCCCCGATGCCAACCCCAACCCGAGCCAAGTGCACGTGCATTCGGCACTCTCAAGGGGTCAACATCAACCCCTTGACCACATTGACCATACAAATCCCGGTCAACGACCCTGTGGTGAGAAAACACCTATAAACACCTAAGATTAGTTGATGTAATTTCAGTATTTTCTGAATATACGTATAGCCAAAGCACAGGATGCCCGAATTAGTTCTCAAAGACATACGAGTCTCCTCCTTTTAATCCATTTTATTTTTCTTTGCACCAAGTTGCAGCATCTCATGCGGGAGACAAATCTTAAGGGCAAAAATCGAAATCACTAATCATTTGATTTGGATACGCACAAAATACATTACCCCAAAAGTGGAGAGCAGCGTTTGAGTAATTGTGCGGACGTGACGATCCAAATTCAATAGCAAGCATGTACCCAAGAGCGAACGAAAGTACAAGGCATACTCCGAACAAAATTAATACCAATGATCAGACCAATGTCCACGTCAGTTCACACTATACAACCGTCCATGTTGAAGAATGATACAAGAATATCATCAGGTATGACATAAGAACTTCCATCTCAAGCCCAGGCAAGCCATTGTTTAGAAGCAACATACTTACAACCAGCAGCCTTGGCATATGAGCGAAGTCATCACAATTCTCCCTTCAAGTATGAACCCCCACCAACTATAAATACACCTCCCCCACAGTCCCACCTCATCCATCACCACTCCATCTCATCGTCAACCTCTTCAATCCCCCTACAATCAAACATGTCCAGCTTTGGCTTCCCTTACTCTTCACCGCCACCTCAATTCCCCAAGCCCACCCCTCCCCCATTCCCCTCTCGCCGCTCCCCACCACCAACCCAATCGTCATCCCCACCACCCCCTCGCCGCTCCCCTCCCCCACCTCCATCATTGGCGCCACCACCCCCTCGTCGCTCCCCTCCCCCACCAACACTGTCCCCACCGCCTCCTCAACGCTCCCCACCACCACCCACTTCGGTCCCGCCTCCACCCAGTAAAATGGCCCCACCACCCCCACCACACCCAAAGCCGGCCCCTCCTCCACCAGCATTGGTGCCTCCTCCACCTCACATTTCCCCTCCTCCACCCGCCCCTCACCACACCGTCATCATCATAGTGTTTGTTTCGCTCGGCGGCCTCTTCTTCCTTGCTTTCCTCGCTGCCGCTCTCTGCTGTTTCATCAAGAAGAAGAAGAAGAAGAACGTTCAAGAGTCCGATGCCGTGAATGTCACGGACCATATTCATGTGCACAAAGCTGTCATTCCAGGACCATATGGACAAGAGCTTGTAGGAATGACCGTCGATGAAGACATCGACATTCAAGGAATGATGAGGAAGAATGAGATCGATGTTGTAGGGAAAGCTTCAGGATTTGGAGCAGCCACGGCCAAATCAACGGCAGGTTCGGGCATTGGAACGTCGGTGAACAAGCAGACCGGATCGACATATCACCACGTTAATTGATCACTGGGACTAGTTTGCATGCATGCGAGAAGAGTCATTTATCTTATTTGCTGATCTGTAATAAGCGTGTCTTGTTCCAAAGGGTATGCGTTTGTGGCCCTTGCCGAGTGTGATTGATCTCATTTGAATGTATTCATAATTTATTGGTTAAATTGTTGAAGTCAAATTTCAGGGTAATGTTGTGCTCTACTCTCCTTATATTATATATCATCGTATTCCATTAAAGTCCACGTACGGTTTACATGTCCCATGTTGGTAAATGGTTTGATTTTGCAGCAGACGAAGCATTTTGAATTTCAGCCACATGTACATGGAACATATGCCGAGCATTTGGCTCCACTTTAATATATGAGTATCAAGTTAATTAACTTATCAACGTATATTGGATTTATCACAGTCAATGTACTAAGTATCTCTATTCATTTAGGATCATCAAGCGATAAAAATAAAGCATTGCCAAGCAGAGCAATACGAATACTAATGTTGAAGTGGTCAATCGGACTTGTCTGGAATAGCAATTTACATATTCTTGGATGGTCACGTGATTCATACAGCACAACAATTAATAGCATTAGCGAGTCGCGTCTGGAATGGAATACCTGGCGTTGAATCTTCTGACGTGCAATTTAGAACCTAAAAGATAATTAATAAATAATCTTAAGTCAGATAGAACATTTATGAAGAGAATCAGTTAATCCCTCTCTTGAGTAGATGGATTTATATAGATTTAGCTAGAAGGCATTTTAGTAGCTGCATAAAGAAAATGGGCATATAATTGGTTGGATTGGCTTTGCTTGGACCTTATATGTTGATGTTGGGCCCTTGGGCCTATTGCTGAATTGGACTTGTGGACCTCTTGATGAGCTAGGCCCATAGGCTTCTTGCTCAGTTGGTCTCTTGGGCCTTTTACGTGGTATACTATCGCTACTCACCACTCGAGTCCAATTTGAAGTTACGTAGAATTAGATTAATATTAGAATGTCATGTATATATGGTAGATGGATCTTCCTACAGATTTGAGGTTGAAGGTTAGCTAGTATATTCGAGACATGTTTTTGAACGTGGACTCATACATGATGTTTGTAGTTGTTTAGACATGTTGCTTAGACATGATGTTTTGGGTCTCTTTGGTCATGTTTTTTTGTGAGGATGTTGGAGCAAGACATTTAGACATGGTATTTTGAAGATGGTTCTTAAATAACTCGTTCATGCATTGTGGTTGCATAAAGTGCTTCGACACGGCAACTAGACACAGTATCGAGGTATGATGCTTTGCCAATGTGTTTAGGAATAGCGCTTGGACAAGGCGTGTGGGTATGACACTCGTTTGGACATGAAGACCTGTGTGTTGGCCCCAACTCCATGGTTTCCTTGTGTGTGGAACGAAGACCCTTGAATTGATTAAAATCAACTTCCTCTCTAGCAAATATCTTTTTCCTAGAGTAGTGGATGGAAGTAACATTTGGTACAATGACTGTTGCAGGAGCAAACACGACAAATCTGATGATGTTAGCAAGTGACATCAAAGAAATTTGGAGCTCCAACTTTAGTTCTCAATTTCAGGTTGGTCCTCAAGCTGTTTTGGGCCAAATTTTGCTTTATTGGCTTCCTTAATGCGTCAACTATGATGGGAAGTGATTATTTTGGTATCAAAACTCAAATTGAAGATTCAGATTTCAAATTAAGGGAGAGCTGAAGAGTTTGTTCGAATTTCGAAGACTTTGGCCTTGGAAATCCACTCAAGCATTTACTTTTTTCGCATTCAATGTCTAGAAAATTGTAGCCTAGTAGGTTGTAGCCTAGTAAGGTGTGTAATCAGCCTTGGAAGTTGTTGGCTATTAAATGCTGATGTATGTCATTATCAATGTTGTATGTCTTCTTTAAAAGAGAGTCTTTGTAACTTAGAAGATCAGTTTTTGTTGAATGAAAATTCTGAAGTTGCAAGTTCTTTCAAAACTGGTTGTTAATCTTGTTTTCTTTATATAACTGTGGAAAGGTTAGTGGTGAGACAAGTGAGTTCTTTATCAATTGGGAGGGTGGCCTGGCCTTTAATCTCAGTTGTAGTGAACTACATTTCCTGATCTTGAGTGGTGGCATAGCCTTTATCTCAGATCTCTGTCCTCCATTTTATTCTTCAATTCTGATCTCCATACATTCCATTACCCGTCACGCATCAACTTGGTATCAAAGCTTAAAATCAGGTTGTTCATCCCTTTTGCTGTTATCTTTTCTTCTCCATTCTGCCTAATCTCCATTCTATTCTATCCTAAACACTTTCATAAGCCTAAATATACCCTTTTCAAGCCTAAAGTATGGATGAAATTCCCAGAAAATATGACCCTTGAGCAAGCTCAAAATCTGCGGTGTGATAGAGAGCTTACTGAATTAAGAGGCTAGATTGTAGAAATACACCAAGCCATTGCTCAAATAGGCCTAAGAGGAAATCATGGAAGAAGAAGGAACTCAAGGAGCACTCATGGCACCTCTTTCTTATCTAATTCAGACTCGTTGATGCAAGATCTTCATCTGAAGATTCAATTCCTCAAGTTCATCATAGAAGGCCCCCTAAAGATGATTTCAAAGATGTGAAGATATATCCACTAGATTTTGATGGAAGCTTGAATCCCGACGTATAGTTGGAGTGGGTTCGTTCTATTGAGCGAATTTTTAAAGCCAAATGTTATAATGATGAGAAATGCTTCAAGGTTGCATGCATCAAGCTCAAAAGGTATGCATCGATCTGGTTTGAGAACCTGAAATTGGAGAGGATTCGAGAAGGCAAAAAAAAGCTTATAAGTCTTGGATCAAACCGAAAAGACTCATGGATAAAAGATTTATTCCAACAAGTTACAAGCAAGATTTGTATCTCAAGGTTGCTTCTCTTAAGCAAGAAAGTCTAAGTGTTGAAGTGTGTTACGAGGTGGAACTCGCGTACAATGAATTTGTATTAATGGGAACCAAGGGCACGGTGGTTATGTGGAGAAGGGGATTTAGGTAGGCTATTTGACAAGCGATTAGTGGGGTGAAGAAGTCGATCTCGACGCCAATGACGGTCGCGGGGCTGAATCTCGCCGGATGCGGCTGGACAAGGTTGAACGGCAGGGGGGTGACGCCGACTGGTGTTGATAGGCGAGCTCTCCTGCAACACGAACAACTCGTCAGAAGGGCAGGGTTGGGGGTTCAACCCTTAGCCCCTCCGATGCCTAAGTCAGTGATAGGGCTTAAAATGGGGGGCTGGTCACGCCGGTCGGACTAACGGTGTGTCGACCGCGCGTGGCGAGCTATAGGTGGGAGAACAAAGATATGGAAGACCTTTGCACTCGTGTGTGACTAGTTGAATGAGAGAGAATTCTGCAGCAACCCCTTTCTCCGTAAGAGGAGAAGGGGTATTTATACCTGACGGGTGATGACTAGGCGTGCTGAGCTGGCTCGGGTGTCGGCGGAGGCTTCGGACAAGGACGCCGGGAACAGGAGTCTCTAACCTGCCTTTGTCAGGCGGCGCAACGGCCCAGGGGTGCTTTTGTCGGGATGTCAGAGCCGAAAGTGAAAGCGTTATCTGTCAGGTGGCTCTTCCGTCAGGGGGTGCTTTGTCGGATGGTCGGGTGACGTATGTGTCAGGTGTCCTTATCCTTAGGTTGTTTGTCGTTAGCGTCGGACTAAGAGTCGGCCGGCTGCGGTGGTCCGCCTCGGCCGGCTGCGGGGGTCCGCCCCGGCCGGTTCGGGGAGCGCTGCAAGGCGCGCCTGTCTCCATGATGCCCCGGATTTTCGGGGCGGCGGCCCTTTTGTGTAAAGGTGAGTTAATGGGGTATGTTAACGGATCCGGGCGGGAGTCGGGCTCCTACGATCTTTAGGTCGTAACAATTGCCCCCGGCATTCGAGTGCGAGGCGGAAGCCCGGTTCGTCTCGGATGGCGTAACATTATCCCTTAACCGGACTCGGGCTTGGGTCCAAGCTCATGGTTGGATACGCTGCTTCCGCGGGGTATTGCCCGCTGTTGCGGGATCGAGAGGTCTCATCCCGCGTGGGAACCAAGTGGGGCGTTGCCTCATAACGGCGCGCCGCTTTATGTGGCGGCTGGGTCGGATTTTGGGGGAGCCCGACTTTTTGAGAAGGTTGTGGTTTTTGCTGAGATGTGTTTACCGGACATGTTTGTGGTTCTCGCGGGACTTCCACCGCACTATGCCCGGTGGACCTCCCAGCTGTTGTGCTCTTGGGCTCAGGGAAGGCGTCCATAAGGAGGAATATTATTCATCAACCTTTTCCAGAGATTTAGATGATATTTACAGTGATAGCGCAGGTGTGACCCAGCCTATGGTCGGGATGGGCGGTGGTTTATACTCGTCGCCCGCTATATCGGGGTGGGTAGATCCCTGTTGCCGGGCGGTCTTCCCTTTTACTGACCGCCCAGTTCCTTCTGCTTCGTTGTCCGGGGAGGGGCCGACGCGCCGTGAACCACCATTTGGTTTAATCAGGGATGAAGTCCCGTGGTGGTTCCCCCTTCCGGGGGGCTGACCCTCGTTTGTCGGGTGGAGCTTCTTCCTTTCCCTTTCCTCGCTTCCTCGCGATCTGCCTTGCCGCCGCCGCGCTGGAGAGTTCCTCGCTAGGAATCCTGCGCACCGAGGGGGAACCCCAGTGAGGTTGAGGACGAGGTGGCGGTGGCGGTGCCGAGGGGGACGGCGTTAATTGGGGTGTTGCGGCACGCGGGCGGCCGTCTGAACCTGCCTTTTGATACAGTAACAAGCAGGAGGCAAGCTGGCGGGCGGGGCCTTTCGCGTGTAAGGGGAATATCCGGACGGAGGTGGCGGGGCCGTTAAGCCCATCGTAGGGGGAAGTGAAGTTCGTCGGTGGCTATCGGCTTTTTTCGTAGCTCGGTGGGGCGTTTAGGGCCGCTTTATGCCCGGAGTGAGGGGAGAGGAATCCCGTCTTTCTTCCTTCTTTACCCTGACCTCTGGAGGGGGGTATTTATAGCGAGGTGTTGCAGACGGATTTCTCTTAGGTAACGCCGTGGATTAGCGTCGCTCATGGGCTCTGCGGAATCACGCGCTTCGGGAATCACTTTTTCCTGGCGGTATCCGGCACTCTGGCCCCTTGGGGGGCGTGTTGCTGTTGATGGCGTGTTGAACCAGCGTCCTTTCGTTTCGCCGAGTCCCATCGGGGCCGTCGACTCGGGAACTGATGTCATTTTGTCCCGGTTCGCGTGCCCCTGTTTTCTTTTGTTTTTCCGAGTCAGGGGTACGTGGCCCCCCTCGGGTTGGCCCTGCCCCAGAGGTCTGGAGGGGGGGAGTGGGCGCGTAGCCCGGCCCGTGCCCTTCTCTGGTTTGGGTGGCTAGGGTTGGCCCTGCCCCAGAGGTCTGGAGGGGGGGGGGGGAGCGGGCGCGTAGCCCGGCCCGTGCCCACCTCTGGTTTGGGTGGCTAGGGTTGGCCCTGCCCCAGAGGTCTTGAGGGGGGGAGCGGGCGCGTAGCCCGGCCCGTGCCCTGCTCTGGTTTGGGTGGCTAGGGTTGGCCCTGCCCCAGAGGTCTGGAGGGGGGGAGCGGGCGCGTAGCCCGGCCCGTGCCCACCTCTGGTTTGGGTGGCTAGGGTTGGCCCTGCCCCAGAGGTCTTGAGGGGGGGAGCGGGCGCGTAGCCCGGCCCGTGCCCTGCTCTGGTTTGGGTGGCTAGGGTTGGCCCTGCCCCAGAGGTCTGGAGGGGGGGAGCGGGCGCGTAGCCCGGCCCGTGCCCTGCTCTGGTTTGGGTGGCTAGGGTTGGCCCTGCCCCAGAGGTCTGGAGGGGGGGAGCGGGCGCGTAGCCCGGCCCGTGCCCTGCTCTGGTTTGGGTGGCTAGGGTTGGCCCTACCCCAGAGGTCTTGAGGGGGGGAGCGGGCGCGTAGCCCGGCCCGTGCCCTGCTCTGGTTTGGGTGGCTAGGGTTGGCCCTGCCCCAGAGGTCTGGAGGGGGGGAGCGGGCGCGTAGCCCGGCCCGTGCCCTGCTCTGGTTTGGGTGGCTAGGGTTGGCCCTGCCCCAGAGGTCTGGAGGGGGGGAGCGGGCGCGTAGCCCGGCCCGTGCCCTTCTCTGGTTTGGGTGGCTAGGGTTGGCCCTGCCCAAGAGGTCTGGAGGGGGGGAGCGGGCGCGTAGCCCGGCCCGTGCCCTTCTCTGGTTTGGGTGGCTAGGGTTGGCCCTGCCCCAGAGGTCTGGAGGGGGGGAGCGGGCGCGTAGCCCGGCCCGTGCCCACCTCTGGTTTGGGTGGCTAGGGTTGGCCCTGCCCTAGAGGTCTTGAGGGGGGGAGCGGGCGCGTAGCCCGGCCTGCGCGCTGCTCTGGTTTGGGTGGCTAGGGTTGGCCCTGCCCCAGAGGTCTGGAGGGGGGAGCGGGCGCGTAGCCCGGCCCGTGCCCTTCTCTGGTTTGGGTGGCTAGGGTTGGCCCTGCCCCAGAGGTCTGGAGGGGGGAGCGGGCGCGTAGCCCGGCCCGTGCCCTTCTCTGGTTTGGGTGGCTAGGGTTGGCCCTGCCCCAGAGGTCTGGAGGGGGGGAGCGGGCGCGTAGCCCGGCCCGTGCCCTTCTCTGGTTTGGGTGGCTAGGGTTGGCCCTGCCCCAGAGGTCTGGAGGGGGGGAGCGGGCGCATAGCCCGGCCCGTGCCCACCTCTGGTTTGGGTGGCTAGGGTTGGCCCTGCCCCAGAGGTCTTGAGGGGGGGAGCGGGCGCGTAGCCCGGCCCGTGCCCTGCTCTGGTTTGGGTGGCTAGGGTTGGCCCTGCCCCAGAGGTCTGGAGGGGGGGAGCGGGCGCGTAGCCCGGCCCGTGCCCACCTCTGGTTTGGGTGGCTAGGGTTGGCCCTGCCCCAGAGGTCTTGAGGGGGGGAGCGGGCGCGTAGCCCGGCCCGTGCCCACCTCTGGTTTGGGTGGCTAGGGTTGGCCCTGCCCCAGAGGTCTTGAGGGGGGAGCGGGCGCGTAGCCCAGCCCGTGCCCTGCTCTGGTTTGGGTGGTTATGGTTGGCCCTGCCCCAGAGGTCTGGAGGGGGGGAGCGGGCGCGTAGCCCAGCCCGTGCCCTGCTTTGGTTTGGGTGGCTAGGGTTGGCCCTGCCCCAGAGGTCTGGAGGGGGGGAGCGGGCGCGTAGCCCGGCCCGTGCCCTGCTCTGGTTTGGGTGGCTAGGGTTGGCCCTGCCCCAGAGGTCTCGAGGGGGGGAGCGGGCGCGTAGCCCGGCCCGTGCCCTGCTCTGGTTTGGGTGGCTAGGGTTGGCCCTGCCCCAGAGGTCTGGAGGGGGGGAGCGGGCGTGTAGCCCGGCCCGTGCCCTTCTCTGGTTTGGGTGGCTAGGGTTGGCCCTGCCCCAGAGGTCTGGAGGGGGGGAGCGGGCGCGTAGCCCGGCCCGTGCCCACCTCTGGTTTGGGTGGCTAGGGTTGGCCCTGCCCCAGAGGTCTTGAGGGGGGGAGCGGGCGCGTAGCCCGGCCCGTGCCCTGCTCTGGTTTGGGTGGCTAGGGTTGGCCCTGCCCCAGAGGTCTGGAGGGGGGGAGCGGGCGCGTAGCCCGGCCAGTGCCCTTCTCTGGTTTGGGTGGCTAGGGTTGGCCCTGCCCCAGAGGTTTGGAGTTTTAGCGAACTGCAAAATTTGTGTAGGAACAACCAGGTTGGGAAAAACGTGTAGATGTGTATATTGCGCGAAAAAAGAGAAACTCACAACTATTGGTAGAATTTCAGCAGATGTTTCGCGTTCCAAGGGTGGGCCAGCTCGTTCCCTTCGGGGGTGGCAAGGATGTAGGTGGCCGGTCCGACAATGTCAATGACTGTGTAGGGCCCCTCCCATTTGGTGGCCAGCTTTCCTCGCTGCGCAGTCTCGGGGCGGAAGGTGGCGTCGCGGAGGACCAAATCGCCGATCCTGAAGGTCCGCGGTTTCACCCGGGAGTCGTAGTATCGGGCCATCCTCTGGCTATGTTTGACGAGGCTGGTTAGGGCCCTGTCCCGGACCTCGTCTATCAGCTCAAGGCTGAGGCCGAGCCCTTCTCCGTTGATTTCTTCGTCGAAGAGCTTTAGCCGGAGCGTCTCTTCGCCGATTTCCACAGGTACAACCGCCTCCGATCCGTACGCTAGCATGAAGGGACTTTCTCCGGTCGAGGCCTTGTGGGTGGTGCGATAGGACCATAGGATCCCTGGTAGCTCATCGACCCATGCTCCCGGGGCGGCGTCCACCTTCTTCTTCATCGGGTTCAAGATACATTTATTCGCGGCCTCCGCCATTCCGTTGCACTGTGGGTGGGCGACTGATGCGAATTGGAGTTTAATCCCCCAGCCCGAGCAGAAGTCGCGGAAGCCCTCGCAGTCGAACTGTTTTCCGTTATCCGTGACTATGGAACGGGGAATCCTGAAGCGGCATATGACGGATTGCCAGATGAAGCCCTTCATGTCCGTCCACGTGATCCGCGCCAGCGGCTCTGCTTCGACCCATTTTGTGAAATAGTCCACGGCGACGACTAGATATTTCCTTCCCCCGGAGGCCTTTGGGAAGGGCCCCAGGATGTCGAGTCCCCACTTGGCGAAGGGGACCGGGCTCAAGATGGGCATCAGGTTGGCCGGAGGTGCAGTCGTCCGTCGGCAGAATTTCTGGCACGCCTTGCACCTTTTGACGTATAGTACCGCATCCCGGATCATCGTCGGCCAGTAGTACCCTTGGCGCATTATCTTGTGGGCGATGGTGCGCCCGCCGTGGTGGTTTTCGCAGAAGACTTCGTGCACCTCGCGGATGACCTTCTCGGCCTGTTCCGGTCCCAAGCACTTCAGGTAGGGCAGGACGTCGAAATTGGCGTGGCGGCGACGGTACAGCACTCCGTCGAGGAGCACGAACGTCAGAGCCCGTCTCTCCACCTGCTTAGCCAGCAACCGCTCCTCGGGTAGTTCACCTGTCTCTAAATACTTCACAATGGGGGTCATCCAGGACGTCATCGTGCCCGTCCCTTCCGTCTGTGGCGAGCACTCCGTCATCGTGCCCGTGCCCCTCTCCGGTTTGGGTGGCGAGGACTGGTCCTGCCCCGGAGTCTTTTAGAGGGGGGGTATAGGGCCGACGCCTCCCCGCAGCCTCTATAGTCGGACGGGTATTGGGCCGTCGCCTACCCCGCATATGGCGCTCCGGTTTGGGTGGCCAAGCTCAGTGAACTGGCCCCGGAGGTCTTCTTGGGGGGGGGGGGGAGCGAGTGTGCAGCTCGGCCCGTGCCCCTCTCCGGTTTGGGTGGCGAGGACTGGTCCTGCCCCGGAGTTTTTTAGAGGAGGGGTATAGGGCCGTCGCCTCCCCGCAGCCTCTATAGTCGGACGGGTATTGGGCCGTCGCCTACCCCGCATATGGCGCTCCGGTTTGGGTGGCCAAGCTCAGTGAACTTGCCCCGGAGGTCTTCTTGGGGGGGGAGCGAGTGTGCAGCTTGGCCCGTGCCCCTCTCCGGTCTGGGTGGCGAGGACTGGTCCTGCCCCGGAGTCTTTTAGAGGGGGGGTATAGGGCCGTCGCCTCCCCGCAGCCTCTATAGTCGGACGGGTATTGGGCCGTCGCCTACCCCGCATATGGCGCTCCGGTTTGGGTGGCCAAGCTCAGTGAACTTGCCCCGGAGGTCTTCTTGGGGGGGGGGGGGGGAGCGAGTGTGCAGCTCGGCCCGTGCCCCTCTCCGGTTTGGGTGGCGAGGACTGGTCCTGCCCCGGAGTCTTTTAGAGGGGGGGTATAGGGCCGTCGCCTCCCCGCAGCCTCTATAGTCGGACGGGTATTGGGCCGTCGCCTACCCCGCATATGGCGCTCCGGTTTGGGTGGCCAAGCTCAGTGAACTTGCCCCGGAGGTCTTCTTGGGGGGGGGGGAGCGAGTGTGCAGCTCGGCCCGTGCCCCTCTCCGGTTTGGGTGGCGAGGACTGGTCCTGCCCCGGAGTCTTTTAGAGGGGGGGTATAGGGCCGTCGCCTCCCCGCAGCCTCTATAGTCGGACGGGTATTGGGCCGTCGCCTACCCCGCATATGGCGCTCCGGTTTGGGTGGCCAAGCTCAGTGAACTTGCCCCGGAGGTCTTCTTGGGGGGGGGGGGGGAGCGAGTGTGCAGCTCGGCCCGTGCCCCTCTCCGGTTTGGGTGGCGAGGACTGGTCCTGCCCCGGAGTCTTTTAGAGGGGGGGCATAGGGCCGTCGCCTCCCCGCAGCCTCTATAGTCGGACGGGTATTGGGCCGTCGCCTACCCCGCATATGGCGCTCCGGTTTGGGTGGCCAAGCTCAGTGAACTTGCCCCGGAGGTCTTCTTGGGGGGGAGCGAGTGTGCAGCTCGGCCCGTGCCCCTCTCCGGTTTGGGTGGCGAGGACTGGTCCTGCCCCAGAGTCTTTTAGAGGGGGGTATATGGCCGTCGCCTCCCCGCAGCCTCTATAGTCGGACGGGTATTGGGCCGTCGCCTACCCCGCATATGGCGCTCCGGTTTGGGTGGCCAAGCTCAGTGAACTTGCCCCGGAGGTCTTCTTGGGGGGGAGCGAGTGTGCAGCTCGGCCCGTGCCCCTCTCCGGTTTGGGTGGCGAGGACTGGTCCTGCCCCGGAGTCTTTTAGAGGGGGGTATAGGGCCGTCGCCTCCCCGCAGCCTCTATAGTCGGACGGGTATTGGGCCGTCGCCTACCCCGTATATGGCGCTCCGGTTTGGGTGGCCAAGCTCAGTGAACTTGTCCCGGAGGTCTTCTTGGGGGGGGAGCGAGTGTGCAGCTCGGCCCGTGCCCCTCTCCGGTTTGGGTGGCGAGGACTGGTCCTGCCCCGGAGTCTTTTAGAGGGGGGGTATAGGGCCGTCGCCTCCCCGCAGCCTCTATAGTCGGACGGGTATTGGGCCGTCGCCTACCCCGCATATGGCGCTCCGGTTTGGGTGGCCAAGCTCAGTGAACCTGCCCCGGAGGTCTTCTTGGGGGGGGGAGCGAGTGTGCAGCTCGGCCCGTGCCCCTCTCCGGTTTGGGTGGCGAGGACTGGTCCTGCCCCGGAGTCTTTTAGAGGGGGGGGGGGGGGGGTATAGGGCCGTCGCCTCCCCGCAGCCTCTATAGTCGGACGGGTATTGGGCCGTCGCCTACCCCGCATATGGCACTCCGGTTTGGGTGGCCAAGCTCAGTGAACTTGCCCCGGAGGTCTTCTTGGGGGGGAGCGAGTGTGCAGCTCGGCCCGTGCCCCTCTCCGGTTTGGGTGGCGAGGACTGGTCCTACCCCGGAGTAGTTACCGGCTATGCCCCGGCCGGCGCACCGTGCCCCTTGGAGTGATTAGCACGTCCTTCTCGGGGGGTGGTTTAGTTGGGCGCGTGGTCGATCCTGTTTCCCTCGGCCGTGGCATTGGCTGGGGCTAACTCTGGCTGGAGGGGGTCATAACTCCGCCTTGAGGAGTCGATCTTCAGGTTCACCTCTGGTCCTTTGTGCTTGGTCGACCCTACGTAGTAGCTCCTAGACAGCTTCTGGCTTCCCCGTGCGATCCCCACCCCTCGAGGGGTCTGGAACTTGACCATCTGATGGAGTAGGCTGGGGAGCGCTCCGATGGCCGACATGTAAGGTCGTCCAATGATCCCATTGTACGCCGACATGATGTCGACCACAACGAACAACGTCATTCGGGTGACGACCTGTGGCTCTTCTCCGAGGGTTATCGGCAGGGTGATCACTCCCATGATGGGGGTCGAGTGACCGGTGAAACCGACGAGGGGTCCCGTACAGGGTCTCAGGTCCATCGGCCTTAACCCCATCTTTTCGATCGTGGACATGAACAGGATGTCGCAAGAGCTCCCCGTGTCGATCAGGAGGCGACTGACGACGGCCGTCCCGATCTGTGCTTCGATGACGATGGCATCGTCGTGTGGCAGCTCGATCCCCTCCAGATCCTCGTCGCTGAAAGTTATGGGTGGGTAGGCCATCCTTCTCCCTCTCCGGTCCCCTCCGAGACCCGCCGTTATTACTTGTCTCGCATACGCCTTCTTGCTTGACGACGATGCCCCACCTGAAGATGGGCCGCCGCATATCGTATTTATGCGCATGACGGGTTTCGGGGGGTGAAGCTCTTCCCGCTCGTCGTTTGCCGGAGGGTCTGCCCTCTGTGCCCTTCGGTGGTTCCCCTCTTCCCGGTCAGGTCTCCGGGCTCCGACGAAGTCCCCCAAGTGGCCCGCCTGGATCAGCCGCTCGATTTCCCTTTTGAGGGTGAAGCAGTTGTCGGTGTCGTGGCCGTGGTCCCGGTGGTATCGGCAGTATTTCTTGAAATCTCTCCGGGCGGGGTCCGACTTCATTTCTCGGGGCGGCTCCGGCAGCAGTCCGGCCCGTGTAGCCGCGGCCATTACCTCAATCAAGGAGGCGTTGAGTTGGGTGTAATGTGCCCGTAGGGGGCCTTCTTGTCTCGGGGCGACTCGAGGGAGCCCTTGGGCCGGAGCGAAATCGCGCGCCGGGCCAGGTCGGTCTTGCGGGCGGGGCCCGAGCGGTTCCCTCCTTGGTCGGGCCAGTTGGTCGCGGCCACGGTGCCCCTCTTCCTGCCTCGGCCGTGGGTGTGACCGGGGTTCGCCTTGGGGGGGTTTCGCCGGGGGGAATAAGGCCTTGGCGCCGAGAGTCTCCTCAGCCAGCGCGTGTCTCTCCGCCATAGCTACCAACGCTTCATAGTCGGTCGGCGGATCCCGGAGCAGTGATTTGTGGAGGCTCCGAGTCCGCAGTCCCGTCTTGAAGGCCAGCATAAGCACTTCATCGCCACACGTCACCACCGCTCGTCTTTCCTCCTGAAAACGGCGGAGGTATCTACCCGTCGTCTCTCCCTCCCCTTGGACTATCGTGCTGAGATAGTCTAAGGGCTTCTTTTTTGTTCGCCCGGCCCAGAACTCTTGGCAGAACTTATGGGATAGTTCGCCAAAGCTCCCTACGGACCTCGCGGGCAAGCCGAAGTACCAGTCCAGCGCGGTGTCCCTCAGGCTTTGGGAGAAATGTCAGCAAAGGAACGCCTCATCCACGTCCTGGGCTTCCATCGCCCCCCGGTATTGTTGCACGTGCGTGAGGGGGTCGCCCCTCCCATTGTACGTGGCCAAGTGAGGGGGTTTGAACCTTACGGGCCTGGGGGAGAAAGTGATCCACCGGGCGAGTGGCGTGGCCTCCTCCGGGTAGGTTGGGCGATCCGGCGCATCCCCCCTCCGCCACTCGGGGGTCGGGCTTCGATCGCGCCTCGGCCGCCGACGGTCCTCCGTCCCCGGGGAGTAGCCCGACGGTCTCCAGGTGGGGCTCCTTCCTTGGGCCGAGGATTCGACGGGTTGCGGGCTACGGTCCTCCCAGCGCCCACGCCTCCTGGCCAGCTCTCCTCGGGCCTCCATCCGTTCTTGATTCTCCCGAAGGAGTCTTTCACGCTCGGTGGTGAGGAAGCGTAGTTGCCGACAAACGGCTTCCTCGCGCAGGGTATCGGAGGGGTGGTGTTGGTGATGGGGGCCGCCCCCTCCAGGCGGGGACCTGTTCAGCAACGGGTCCCGCCCGTTCCCAGGCCGCCGGGCCGTCGTCGCCTCGTCCAGGAGTTCTCGGTTGCTCCTGTTCTCCATCCTCAGCCTCTCGCGCTCCGCGATGATGAAGCGAAGCTGGCGGCGGGCGGCCTCCTCTTCCAGGTAAGCCTTCCGGGTGGTCTCGGCCGCCTCGTCCAGACGCCTCTACACGGCGGCCGCCTCCCCCAGGCGCCTCCACCGCTGCGCGACTTCTACCTCCTCTTCCAGGAGCCTTTGCTGGGCCGCGATCTCCTCAGCGAGCCCCCTATGCTCCCCCTCCTCCTCGAACTGAGGGTGGAGGTTTCGCCTCACGTTCAGGGGCTCTGAGGGGCCGGGCGGAGGTCCCGTTCCAGCCGTCTGACAGCCTCCCCTGGCCTGAGCAACGGCCTCGAAGCTCTTCAGGACGGCGGGGACTGAAGTGTGTTCGATCTCGGAGCCCATCCCCAGAAGGGGGTCGGACGCCGGGGTGATTTGTAGGGAGAGCGGTTCCTGTCCCACGGGATCTTTGCCGTGGTCCGGGTTCCGCGAGATCGGTATGGAATCTAACATGGGTGTGACCCTTCGTTCCCACAGACGGCGCCAATTGTTACGAGGTGGAACTCGCGTACAATGAATTTGTATTAATGGGAACCAAGGGCACGGTGGTTATGTGGAGAAGGGGGTTTAGGTAGGCTATTTGACAAGCGATTAGTGGGGTGAAGAAGTCGATCTCGACGCCAATGACGGTCACGGGGCTGAATCTCGCCGGATGCGGCTGGACAAGGTTGAACGGCAGGGGGTGACGCCGACTGGTGTTGATAGGCGAGCTCTCCTGCAACACGAACAACTCGTCAGAAGGGCAGGGTTGGGGGTTCAACCCTTAGCCCCTCCGATGCCTAAGTCAGTGATAGGGCTTAAAATGGGGGGCTGGTCACGCCGGTCGGACTAACGGTGTGTCGACCGCGCGTGGCGAGCTATAGGTGGGAGAACAAAGATATGGAAGACCTTTGCACTCGTGTGTGAATAGTTGAATGAGAGAGAATTCTGCAGCAACCCCTTTCTCCGTAAGAGGAGAAGGGGTATTTATACCTGACGGGTGATGACTAGGCGTGCTGAGCTGGCTCGGGTGTCGGCGGAGGCTTCGGACAAGGACGCCGGGAACAGGAGTCTCTGACCTGCCTTTGTCAGGCGGCGCAACGGCCCAGGGGTGCTTTTGTCGGGATGTCAGAGCCGAAAGTGAAAGCGTTATCTGTCAGGTGGCTCTTCCGTCAGGGGGTGCTTTGTCGGATGGTCGGGTGACGTATGTGTCAGGTGTCCTTATCCTTAGGTTGTTTGTCGTTAGCGTCGGACTAAGAGTCGGCCGGCTGTGGTGGTCCGCCTCGGCCGGCTGCGGGGGTCCGCCCTGGCCGGTTCGGGGAGCGCTGCAAGGCGCGCTTGTCTCCATGATGCCCCGGATTTTCGGGGCGGCGGCCCTTTTGTATAAAGGTGAGTTAATGGGGTATGTTAACGGATCCGGGCGGGAGTCGGGCTCCTACGATCTTTAGGTCGTAACAAAGTGTATATTAGAGAATTTGAGCAGCTCCTTATGAAGAGTGGAATTCGAGAAGAATCTAAACAGAAAATTGTCCGAATCCCATGTGGGTTAAATCCAAATATTGATGAGAAGGTTGATCTATAGCCTTTTTGGACCTTTGAGGATGTGTGCAAGTTGCCCATGAAGGTGGAGAAACATGCTAAGTTGAAGAAGACAACAAGCAAGCCTCCAAATTTCTTTAAGAGTGATTTCTCTAAAACTGACTCTTCTTCTGCAAAAGCTGATAAGAATAAGGAGAAGGTCAAGGAAACTCCTAAAGAAGTTTAGAAAAGGTTTGATGGAAAGAAATGCTTTAGGTGTCATGGTTTTGGCCATTTCCAGGCTGATTGTCCAAATAAAAGAATTATGACACTTAAGGAGATTGAAGAGATTAAGGAAGAAGTTGAAAAGGAACTGATTTGGGATACTGAAGGAAATGCTGATCCTGAAGACGAGATGGTGTTAGAAGCTGATCCAAGTGAACTTCTTATGGTCAGAAGGGTTCTCCATGCAAAGGAAGCTCCACAAAAACAAGGCCAAAGAGAGCAATATTTTACACTAGGTGCACCATCAAGGGCAAAGTATGCAATCTCATTATAGACAGTGACAGCTGTGCAAATGTTGCTTCTACAACACTCATTGAGAAACTTCAGTTGCCTACTACACCACACCTCCATCCATACAAACTTCAATGACTTAGCAAGAACAGTGATGTCAATGTAACCAAACAAGCTCTTGTTGCTCTTTCCATTGGCAATGTTTATCATGATCGTATTTTGTGTGATGTGATTCCTATGGATGCTAGCCATATTCTCTTAGGAAGACGTTGACAGTTTGATAAGCTTGTTATTCATGATGGCCATAAAAATACTTATTCTCTTATTGTTGATCAAAAGAAAATCACACTTGCTCCTTTACCACCTAGTCAGATTTATGTGAATTTACATGGGGTGGGAACAACAAGTGAGAAAGCCTCCTACCTATACCAGGCACAAGTTGATCATTATTTACTCATTTGTAACACCATTTATGCTTTACTTGTGGTTGAGGCTTCGAAAGGAAGAAATGAAGAACCATTGCATCATTTGGTGCAATCATTTATTGAGCAATTTCAAGATGTATTCCCGGATGATCTACCACCTGGTTTGCCTCCAATAAGAGGGATTGAGCATCAAATTGATCTCATACCTGGTGCTCATTTTCCAAACAAAGCTGCCTATCGATGTAATCCAGAAAAAACCAAAGAGCTACAAAGGCAGGTGGAAGAATTTGTGGCTAGAGGATATGTTCGAGAAAGTATGAGCCCATGTTCTGTTCCAGCTTTTCTTGTTCCAAAGAAGGATGGTACTATGTGCATATGTGTTGATAGTAGGCCATAAATAACATCATCATTAAGTATAGATATCCAATTCCTCGCTTGGATGATATGCTTGACGAGTTTCATGGTTCTATTGTCTTCTCAAAGATTGATCTTCGTAGTGGTTATCATCAAATCAGAATGAAGGAAGGAGATGAATGGAAGACATCATTTAAACCTAAAGGAGGATTATATGAATGGAGGGTCATGCCATTTGGACTCTCTAATGCTCCAAGTACTTTCACGAGGCTGTGAATGAGGTCCTACGTCCTTTTATCGGTAAGTTTGTCGTCGTATACTTTGATGATATTCTGGTTTATTCTAAGAATCATGAAGATCATTTGAAGCACTTAACCGATGTCTTTTCTGTTTTGAGGCAACAAAAACTTTTTGGAAAGTTGGAAAAATGTGAATTCTTCACTCCTAATGTTGTTTTCATTGGATATGTTGCTTTAAATGATGGTATTTCTGTTGATCAATCCAAAGTTGAAGATATGAGATCTTGGCCAGTTCCAAACCAACATATTTGAAGTAAGAAGTTTCCATGGCCTTGCATCATTTTATAGAAGATTCATTAAAGATTTCAGCACTCTATTGGCTCCTATAACTAAATGCAAGAAGAAAGGTTCTTTCGAATGGACTAAGGCTGCTCATAATGCCTTTGAATCCATTAAGAAGAAACTTTGTGAAGCTCCAATTTTGGTTGTGCCCAATTTTGATGATCTCTTTGAAGTGGAGTGTGATGCAAGTGGAGTAGGTATTGGGGCAGTTCTGGTGCAATCTCAATGTTCCATAGCTTATTTCAGTGAGAAGTTGAATGGCTCCAGGAAGAATTACAGCACTTATGATAAGGAATTCTATGCCATTGTAAGACCTCTTGATCATTGGAGTCATTATCTTCGACCCAAGAAATTTGTTCTACATTCTGATCATCAAGCACTCAACTTTATTAATGGACATCACAAGTTGAATCAAAGGCATGCTAAATTGGTAGAATTTCTTTAATCCTTCTCATTTGTTTCAAAGCATATATATGGAAAAACCAAAGTTGTAGCTGATGCACTTTCAAGGACGTATTCTCTTCTATCTATTTTTGAAGCTAAAATTCTTGGTTTTCATTTTATTAAAGCTCTTTACAAGGATGATCAAGATTTTTCTCAATTCTTTGAGGACGAAAGGGCTGCTCTTTCAGGCCCTTATGTGATTCAGGAAGGTTTTCTTTTCAAGAACAACAAGTTGTGCGTTCCCAAAAGTTCAATGCGTGATCTCTTGGTGAAAGAAGCCCATCGTAGAGCTGTTGTTGGTCATTTTGGCATCAACAAGACACTTGAGATCTTGCAAGAACACTTTTATTGGCCTAAGATGGCTGGTGATGTTCATAATATTGTTTCAAGATGCTCTATTTGTCATAAAGCTAAGAGTCAATTTCATCCAGGAATGTTTACTCCTCTGCCTATTCCAAATCAGCCTTGGGAAGATGTGAGCATGGATTTTATTATGGCACTACCAAGAACTCAAAGAGGGAAAGATGGTATCATGGTAGTTGTTGATCGGTTTTCAAAAATGGCTCATTTCATCGCATGCAGGAAATAAGATGATGCTTCTAATGTTGCTGATCTATATTTCAAAGAAATTCTCAAGCTTCATGGAGTTCCAAAGACCATTGTAAGTGATAGATATTGTAAGTTTTTAAGCCATTTTTGGAGATGCTTGTGGAAATTGTTGGGGACAAAGCTCTTGTTTAGTACTGCCTACCATCCTCAAACTGATGGGCAAACAGAAGTGACAAATAGAACACTCTCAACTCTTCTCAGAAGTTTGGTGGGAAAAAATATCAAAGATTGTGATAACAAACTTCCATATGCTGAGTTTGCATACAATAGAGCTCCATCATATGCAACAGGAAAGTCTCCATTTGAAGTGAATTATGGAGTGACCCTCTTACTCCCATTGATCTGATCCCAATTCCTATTGAGTCCCAAGTGAGTTTTGAAGATGAACAGCGTGCCAAAGAAATGAAAAAGCTCTATGAACAAGTGAAGAATAGAATTGAAAGGGTGAATGAATTGTACAAGCAAAAGGCTAATAAGCATCGCAACTCCCTTGAATTTAAGCCTGGTGATCTGGTTTGGCTTCATTTAAGGAAGGAACAGTTTCCCTCTCGAAGGAAGAAGAAGCTCATGGCTTGTGGTGATGGCCCTTTCAAAATTGTTGAGAAGGTTGGAAGTAATGCATATAAGCTTGAATTGCCTGGAGAAACCAATATTTCTGCCACTTTCAATATTGGTGATTTAACTCCATTCTTGCCTGAAAATGAAGATGCTGATGATTTGAGGGAAAATCCCAATCAAGGAGGGGAGAATAATGCAAGAGCTAGCATGACTAATCTGATGATGTTAGCAAGTGACATCAAAGAAATTTCGAGCTCCAACTTTAGTTCTCAATTTCAGGTTGGTCCTCAAGCTGTTTGGGGCCAAGTTTTGCTTTATTGGCTTCCTTAATGAGTCAACTATGATGGAAAGTGATTATTTTGGCATCAAAACTAAAACGAAGATTTAGATATCAAATTAAGGGGGAGCTGAAGGGTTTGGACGAATTTTGAATACTTTGGCCTTGGAAATCCACTTTAGCATTTACTTTTTCAGCATTCAATGTTTAGAAAGTTGTAGCCTAGTAAGTTGTAGCCTAGTAAAGTGTAGCCCAGTAAGTTGTGTAATCAGCCTTGGAAGTTGTTGGCTATTAAGTGCTGATGTATGTCATTATCAATGTTGTATGTCTTCTTTAAAAGACAGTCTTTGTAACTTAGAAGATCAGTTTTTGTTGAATGAAAATTTTGAAGTTGCAAGTTCTTTCAAAACTTGTTGTTAATCTTGTTTTCTTTATCTAACTGTGGGAAGATTAGTGGTGAGAAAAGTGAGTTCTTTGTCAATTGGGAGGGTGGCCTGGTCTTTAATCTCAGTTGTGGTGAACTCCATTTCCTGATCTTGAGTGGTGGTATAGCCTTTATCTCAGATCTCTATCCTCCGTTCTGTTCTTCAATTCTGAACTCCATACATTCCATTACCCATCACGCATCAATGAGCTTGCTGCATCGCTCGCTACTCTAGAAACTCTTGAGCCTACAGTGGGTAAAGCCAAGCTTATAAATGTCTTAACATCTTCATTACTTATTTATACTAATACTGATCTCATATATGAGACCAAATTTGATGATGAGATCAAATCATTTTTATCTAAGTCACCATTTAAGGCCTGTTTATTTGTAAGAAAATGGGGTAGAAATTTCTTTTGGAACTCTAAAATGATGCTATTTTTATGTCACATCAACATTTTTTCTATGGATTCCAAGCTGAGTGAACCAAACAACTTTTTGAAAAGTGTTAACATCTTGCCTTATGTGGAGCGTATGTGGCGGGTGCCATGACAATTTTTTCGACAAACACATGTAGGGAAATATGCTACAAGTTTTTAGCAATTTAGAAATATGTGGACGCGTGGAAAAAACAATTTTTTCTACAACATAGTAATATAAGCCAAGATATGCTACACAAACATGAATTTAATGCTAAAAGTAAACATTCACCTTTGTGCAGATATATGTCATATATCATAAATATTACCCCCCCATATCATATGTCATAAATATGACATATATACAACATATATGTCATATATGTCATTAGTATGATATATCATCATCATATATCATTTGTCGTCGTCATCAGCATGGCATTTTCCCAAATATGACATATATGACATATATGTCATATATATGACATGATATAGCTTAAATCACCCCCACCCCCTCTACAGACACACAACACACATCATATGTCATAAATATGGCATATATACGACATATATGTCATATATGTCAGAAATATGATATAACATCATCATATATCATATGTCGTCATCATTATCGTAGTCGTTGGAGCTCGAAAACTGCTAGTCGTTGAAGGTGAAAGGGGACGAGCATGGTAGTAGTGCAGTGATTGTTGAACTACTTAAGCTCCTTCTCTAGTCGATCGGAAGAGGAAGGAAGGAGAGCTAGGCTCAAGATTAGAGGAATCCATGGGCAAAAGCCATGGATAATTTACCAGCACAATAATGGAAAATTATACATGGCTTCGTCTGATCTTAATCATAACGCTCCCTCTTCTTCCTCCAATCGACTGGAGAAGGAGACTTAATATTTTAGCAACCACTACGCTATTACCATGCTCCTCCCCTTTCAACTCCAAGGACTAGCTATTTTTTGACCCCCAAAGTTATTGCTACTACACCTACGATATATCATATATGTCAATATAATATATCATCAGCATCATTATATATCATATACCATCACCATCATCAATGATTTGTCCAAAATCCGTGGGTGCGTGTGATTGCATTAATAATATAAAATCTTATTTGGATTGTTTATGACACTTAATCCTACATACCATTTCATAATGAATTTGTACCATATACTTGATCCTATGTGTGCTACTTAATCCTATTTCGTGTTTACTATGTGATACTTGATCCTATGTAACATACGGGACCTATGGGACATATATGTCACATATGTCACATAAATGACACATATGTCACATAAATGACACATATGTTATAAATATTACCCTCTCTCTCTCTCTCCACACACACACACACACACACACACACACACACATCATATTTCATAAATATGACATATATACGACATATATATTATATATGTCATAAATATGATATATCATCATCATCATCATCAAAGCTTTGTCCCATATATATATATATATATATATATATATATATATATATATATATAAATAACATTTGACAACGATTTTTGGGCTGACTAGGACAAGATAAAGGACGGTTAAGATTTGATCATGGAAAATCAACGGTTAAGAGTTTAGGGCTTTTATTTTCCTTGGGATACCAACCAATTATGATTTTTGAGAGCCCTGCCGTCAACAGTGTTTGACAACCGAGCACTAAAATCATTTCATCCACACACAACATTTCTCGAGTTCTCAAGAAACGCCTCGGCTTCTAAGTTCTGTTGTCAGCTCATTAATCTGCCAGCTTCATAAAACGGGCCGAAGGCAAGGGGTCGGACACGGTTCATAAATCTACTCGCGGGGTTCATAAATCTACCAGCTCATTAATCGAGTTCTCAAAAAACGCAGGGTCTAATCGGATCGGAGCTGCGAGCTGCGTGAGGTGGAGGTCCTGCTTGGATCGGAGCTTGGCCGCGTCGAAGAAGATGACGATGGAGTCAGGGCGAGGGGTCGGACCGATCGAATTGGTCACTGAGATGGATCACTCCCAATTCCGATTGGGAGTTCTGCAGAGATGGATCACGCCCGATTCCGATTGGGAGTTCTGCAGGATCCGATGCGGAGGAAAAAAGCCACTTCTTTTTCAAGTGCCATCATCAGCATCTATTGAGGATTTTCAAGGCGTTGATAGAGCATTGAGATTTTACCGAGGCTTGGTGCTGCTCTTGCAACAGGAGATGACTACATATCGGAGACGGAGGACAATGGCGATGGACGAATCTTTGCATGTGCTAATGAATTTCTCGAATGTTCCGGTAATATAAAGTTCAGATCCCCGAAACAGCGAAACCCCCACGCGACACGGCGGTGATGAGTCTGGTATCGGAATTCTACCTGGTTCATGACCCGATGCAACACTTCCTTTTATAATTGTTCTGGGTTGAATATTTTCCTTCATGCAAACATTTTCATTTTAATTTTTTACACCTCGTTTCCGTTTGATATTTTTTTGGATCCACAGGAAAAAAAGTCTTTTGGGCTATGGGAGAGACGACCGGATCTGATACTTCGCGGTAAGGAGTACTAAAAAATGTATTTTGCGCTATAGGAGAGACGATCGGATAAAATGTAAGGGTATCCAAAAATGTATGCATGAAATGTAATATATTTTGTCGTTTCTCCATCATAGAAGTAATATATTTCACAAATGTATTTCTCAACCGGATCATTTGTTATGTATTTCTGAGACGACCTGACAGAATGTATGCATGGAAAAAGTATTTTTTACACTTCGTTTCCTGTTGAGTTGATATGTTTTTTGGCCTATGGGAGAGACGACCGGATCTAATACTTCGCGGTGAGGAGTACTAAAAAATGTGGCGGCTGTTTTAAACGGGTCGGGTTTGGATCCGATATATACCTCGGTACCTGGTATTTTACGTTGGTTGTGCAAAGTGCAAACTTTGTTTTCTGCCAACTTTTTAAAAATTTTACTACTTGCTTCAATCCGATATTATACATTTGACAGTGTTTTTTGAATCATAGGGCTGACTAGGACAAGAAACCGAAGGCAAAGTCCAAGGAGAAGTCGACAAGTCCGAGAAGACTCCCGCCTGCAAGAAGTCCAACGTCGAGAAGCGCCCAACGTCGAGAGCTCATGCCTGCGTTATATCGATCTTTTTAATTTGCTTCTACCTAGATGTGTTTGTGTGTGTTTGTGTGTGTGTGAACTAAATGTGTGTCCAGTTAAGATGAACAGACAGACTCGAGCTAATGCCATTAGTTTGTGAAAAGCGCTGAATCATGGATAAATTAATTAGATTCCATTCTTTTCTTTTATTCTTTTCCATCTTTTTTTCTTATTTTTTCGTACTTTGATGTAACAAATTAATTTTCCCAAGAAAATGAGAGCAAGAAGGAGAAGAAAAGAGAGGGTAGATCATGGAGCTCGGCATCGTCACAAAGAAATTAGCCAACATGCCTTCGTTTTGGGAATCAGTCTCGGATTTGAGACCAACTTCTTCAAATTCCACGCAGAGCTTGAGAATCTTTAACAATGGAAAGAGGAACGGCATGGGAAGGAGCATTCATCGGCGTTGGCTTTAGTACTCATGGTTCTATATATGTTCAGCCCAGAAAATACATATCTACTCCATCACAAATGTAATATATTTCACAAAAAATGTATGCATGAAATGTCCATCCTCTTAGACATTTGTTCTCATGGGTTCAATGTATCTTCTTCTACAAATGGGCCTTTGGGTTGCAGTACATGTGAAATTTGTTGGGGGAAACTTTGTTTTGTGGGAAACTCTTTTGGGGGAAAATGTTGAACCTGATCATTTAAATTTGTTTGAAATTTGAATTAGGCTGAACATGGAAACTTCGAGCCACATGTACTCATTGTACGTATACTCAAGAGTGGAATTTAATGGAATTTAATGTGGGGGTGTAAAAGCTATTATTTTTGGCATTTCATCAGACATGACCATTTCTCTCCCTCCTCGGACATTTCTCTCTCTCTCCATCCTCTCTCTCCCTCCTCAGACATAACCCGTATAAAAAATGATATAATGTACCATGTATAAAAAATATGACAAGTCATCAGATGTGCGAGATATTTTATTAGAATTGTTACTGGTACTGGTGATAGAGCCGAAGGCACCCACGCCGAGTAAAGTTTTTAATGCTTATTTGATGTTCCGAAGGCCCCCGCGCCGAAGGCGCCGGATAAAGTAAATTTTTTAACGCTTATTTGTTGTTCTGAAGGCGCACGCGCCGAAGGCGCCGCTAAAGTAAAGTTTTTAACGCTTATTTGTTGTTCCGAAGGCGCACGCTAAAGTTTTTACGCTAATTTGTTTAATATTCCGAATGGGTGTGCAAAAATCTTAAACTTTCCCCTTTCATTTTTCTGTGTTTCTCTTTTGGACCGGTTTAAATTTTTTTCCCCACACCCGAAGGCGCCCGCGCTGAAGCTAAATTTTTTCCGTTTAAATTTTGGTGGAGGAAAAAAAATTTGGTGTGAATATATATTTTAAGGGGATATCACGCCGAAGGAGCCCACTAAATTTTTGTTCGTTTAAATTTTGGAGGGAAAAATAATTTTTGGGGAGAACAAAGATTTTGAGGGAATATATTAAATTAACCGTGCCCAAGGGCACGTGTTATGACTAGTATATATATATTGGAGAAGGGGAATGGACTGACTGGAAAATTGGTGTCCTCAGGCCCCTAACAAATGCTCTCTGTGTATTGAGGATTGCCCAGAAACCATTGCACACCGCTTCTTTCATTGCCCCTTCTCAGAATATATCATTCGACGGTCTCTCCTAAAGCTCGGAACTGTGGGCCCAGCTGACCTTTCTCTACCGGCGGTTGGCAGCTTCTCCATGGCGAAATTCAAGCAGAAGGGGGTCCTCTGCATGCTCGCAAAAATAGTTCTGGCAGCTGTCGTTTGGCACTTATGGCGCGAGCGTAACAAAAGAATATTTGACAGTGCTATGAAATCAAAATTGGTTGTCTTTGAGGAGGTTAGTGCAGATGTGCGTATCGCCCTGCGCAAAGAGGAGGTTGAAGAGGAGGCTACTGAAGCTTTTGCTAATTGGTGCATTGGTGGAAATGAAGGCCGGCCTTAATGCCAAATACTGCTTATAGCTTGTTTGTTGGTTGTAGACTAATAGTTTTGATCTCTGATTCTGTAATGTTGTGTGTCCTTGGTCAAGATACTGGACTATATGATCTAGGGTGATGACGCTTGTGTCCTTTCCCCTAGTCATTGATCCAGTACCCTTTGATCTACCACATTGTAATTTTTGTACATTACTAAATATATATACTAGCTTGCCCTGTATATATATACTAGTCATAACCCGTGCCCTCGGGCACGGTTCATTTAATATATTCCCTCAAAATCTTTGTTCTCCCCAAAAATTATTTTTCCCTCCAAAATTTAAACGAACAAAAATTTAGTGGGCGCCTTCGGCGTGATATCCCCTCAAAATCTATATTAACACCAAATTTTTTTTCCTCCACCAAAATTTAAACGAAAAAAATTTAGCTTCAGCGCGGGCGCCTTCGGGTGTGGGGAAAAAAATTTAAACCGGTCCAAAAGAGAAACACAGAAAAATGAAAGGGGAAAGTTTAAGATTTTTGCACACCCATTCGGAATATTAAACAAATTAGCGTAAAAACTTTAGCGTGCGCCTTCAGAACAACAAATAAGCATTAAAAACTTTACTTTAGCGGCGCCTTCGGCGCGTGCGCCTTCAGAACAACAAATAAGCGTTAAAAACTTTACTTTATCCGGCGCCTTTGGCGCGGGGGCCTTCGGAACATCAAATAAGCATTAAAAACTTTACTCGGCGTGGGCGCCTTCGGCTCTATCACCAGTACCAGTAACAATTCTAATAAAATATCTCGCACATCTGATGACTTGTCATATTTTTTATACATGGTACATTATATCATTTTTTATACGGGTTATGTCTGAGGAGGGAGAGAGAGGATGGAGAGAGAGAAATGTCCGAGGAGGGAGAGAAATGGTCATGTCTGATGAAATATCCAAAAATAATAGCTTTTACACCCCCACATTAAATTCCATTAAATTCCACTCTTGAGTATACGTACAATGAGTACATGTGGCTCGAAGTTTCCATGTTCAGCCTAATTCAAATTTCAAACAAATTTAAATGATCAGGTTCAACATTTTCCCCCAAAAGAGTTTCCCACAAAACAAAGTTTCCCACAACAAATTTCACATGTACTGCAACCCAAAGGCCCCTTTGTAGAAGAAGATACATTGAACCCATGAGAACAAATGTCTAAGAGGATGGACATTTCATGCATACATTTTTTGTGAAATATATTACATTTGTGATGGAGTAGATATGTATTTTCTGGGTTGAACATATATAGAACCATGAGTACTAAAGCCAACGCCGATGAATGCTCCTTCCCATGCCGTTCCTCTTTCCATTGTTAAAGATTCTCAAGCTCTGCGTGGAATTTGAAGAAGTTGGTCTCAAATCCGAGACCGATTCCCAAAACGAATGCATGTTGGCTAATTTCTTTGTGACGATGCCGAGCTCCATGATCTACCCTCTCTTTTCTTCTCCTTCTTGCTCTCATTTTCTTGGGAAAATTAATTTTTTACATCAAAGTACGAAAAAATAAGAAAAAAAGATGGAAAAGAATAAAAGAAAAGAATGGAATCTAATTAATTTATCCATGATTCAGCTCTTTTCACAAACTAATGGCATTAGCTCGAGTCTGTCTGTTCATCTTAACTGGACACACATTTAGTTCACACACACACACACAAACACACAAACACATCCAGGTAGAAGCAAATTAAAAAGATCGATATAACGCATGCATGAGCTCTCGACGTTGGGCGCTTCTCGACGTTGGACTTCATGCAGGCGGGAGTCTTCTCGGACTTGTCGGATTCTCCTTGGACTTTGCCTTCGGCTTCTTGTCCTAGTCAGCCCTATGATTCAAAAAACACTGTCAAATGTATAATATCGGATTCAAGCAAGTAGTAAAATTTCTAAAAAGTTGGCAGAAAACAAAGTTTGCACTTTGCACAACCAACGTAAAATACCAGGTACCGAGGTATATATCGGATCCAAACCCGACCCGTTTAAAACAGCCGCCACATTTTTTAGTACTCCTCACCGCGAAGTATTAGATCCGGTCGTCTCTCCCATAGGCCAAAAAACATATCAACTCAACAGGAAACGAAGTGTAAAAAAATACATTTTCCATGCATACATTCTGTCAGGTCATCTGAGAAATACATAACAAATGATCCGGTTGAGAAATACATTTGTGAAATATATTACTTCTGTGATGGAGAGACGACATAATATATTACATTTCATGCATACATTTTTGGATACCTTTTCATTTTATCCGATCGTCTCTCCTATAGCGCAAAATACATTTTTTTAGTACTCCTTACCGCGAAGTATCAGATCCGGTCGTCTCTCCCATAGCCCAAAAGACATTTTTTCCTGTGGATCCAAAAAAATATCAAATGGAAACAAAGTGTAAAAAATTAAAATGAAAATGTTTGCATGAAGGAAAATATTCAACCCAGAACAATTATAAAAGGAAGTGTTGCATCGGGTCATGAACCAGGTAGAATTTCGATACCAGACTCATCACCGCCGTGTCACGTGGGGGTTTCGCCGTTTCGGGGATCTGAACTTTATATTACCGGAACATTCGAGAAATTCATTAGCACATGCAAAGATTCGTCCATCGCCCTTGTCCTCCGTCTCCGATCTGTAGTCATCTCCTGTTGCAAGAGCAGCGCCAAGCCTCGGTAAAATCTCAATGCTCTATCAACGCCTTGAAAATCCTCAATAGATGCTGATGATGGCACTTGAAAAGGAAGTGGCTTTTTTCCTCTGCATCGGATCCTGCAGAACTCCCAATCGGAATCGGGCGTGATCCATCTCTGCAGAACTCCCAATCGAAATCGGGAGTGATCCATCTCAGCGACCAATTCGATCGGTCCGACCCCTCGCCCTGACTCCCTCGTCATCTTCTTCGACGCGGCCAAGCTTCGATCCAAGCAGGACCTCCACCTCCCGCAGCTCGCAGCTCCGATCCGAATTAGACCCTGCGTTTTTTGAGAACTCGATTAATGAGCTGGTAGATTTATGAAGCCCGCGAGCAGATTTATGAACCGTGTCCGACCCCTCGCCTTCGGCCCGTTTTATGAAGCTGGCAGATTAATGAGCTGACAACAGAACTTAGAAGCCGAGGCGTTTCTTGAGAACTCGAGAAATGTTGTGTGTGGATGAAATGATTTTAGTGCTCGGTTGTCAAACACTGTTGACGGCAGGGCTCTCAAAAAGCAAAACTGGTTGGTATCCCAAGGAAAATAAAAGCCCTAAACTCTTAACCGTTGATTTTCCATGATCAAATCTTAACCGTCCTTTATCTTGTCCTAGTCAGCCCTAGGATTCAAAAAATCGCTGTCAAATGTATTATATATATATATAAACAAACTAGTATATAACCCGTGCCCATAGGGCACGGTTCAATTAAAATATCCCCCTCACAAAATTTTAGAACTCTCTAATTATAAACGAACAACAATAATTGAAGGGAAATAATTGTTATTTAGTTTCTTAAAATTTTAGTTCTACCAAAATTTAGTTCCTCCTAAAATTTAGATCCCTCCAGATTTATTTCCCCCAACAAAATTTTCCAAAAATTTTAGCTGCACCAAAAATTTAGTCCTCCCCAAAAAATTTTAGTTTCTCTTATAATTTAGTTACCCACGTAATTAGTTTCCCCAAAAAGTTAGGAATTTTCCCCCCAAAATTGTCACAAATTCTTATCTTGACCATTGATTCCTCATGATTAAATCCTAAGTGCACATCTCATTTAACGTATTCCCCTTCAAAATATTAGTTCCCCTAATTTTAAATGAACAACAATAAGTAAAGCGTAATAATTGTTATTTAAATCCACCAAAAAATTTTAGGTCTCCGCCAAATTTAGTTCCCACCAGAGACTTTAGTTCACTCAAAAAATTTAATTTCACCCCAAAATTTTGTTCCCTCAAGATTCAGGCACCGTTCATTTAAAATATTGCCCCCTAAAAATCTTGAATCTCCAAAGATATATGAAGTCATATAAGCCAAGTGAGTTTTCCCAATGATCATAATATTGCCTCATAAATGATTCATCGGTAAAATTTGTTTAGCCCAGGTGTGAGAATTCCACAAATACATGCTCAATGTGAATGTATCCGGATATTCATAGGGTTTTCATTGATACATATCTAATATGATGCATATGCATATGTCATAACACATTTGGTTGGATTTAAATATGGAAATAGTTTTTATTCTCAATGCTCTAACCTTACCCTAAATGGTATTTTCTCCCTTTTAGTAAGATTCACATTAAGACGTAGAGTATGCTTCTATTTTAGGAAAATTATTCAGGTTTTCCTTTCCCTCTCATTTAAATAGCAATATCCCAACAATGCAATGCATTCATCCAATCTTAAACAACAGACGTGTTTTTTAATAGTATAATATTGGTTTATGTATATAACTTTTAGTATGACTGAATGATTGTGACTTCCTTTTGATATTCTAAACAGCTTGGTGTGGATCTTTATACAACAAAGGTGCATCATGTCATGGTTCCTTTTTATGATCTTTTGATACTTGCAGAATAACCAGATTGATGAAAGCCTCTGATGATATATGACTGATATATACTTCATATTTTTAATTTTCCTTATGGAAGCATATTTGATCAAATTCATAATCTTAGTTTAGAGAAGGATGATGAAATAATAAAACGTATATACAATCTATAGCTGATCTGATTGCATCGTAACCTACAAATATATCAATGTGATTTTTTTGACAAAATCATTCATATCATTTTTCGTCTGGACTAATGTGCTTTTTTAAATCTTTTTGTGCAGCAGGAGGATGTGTGAACATTACATATCAACCTCTTCGAGACTTAATTAGCATGACGTTGGACATCAAAACCTTTAAAGATATCTTTTATGTATAGTTATAGTTGTTTTCTTAGTGTTTATTATCTGTTATATGAATTTAGAGTTAACTTGCATGGACAGCTGGATGTAATTTTTTTGAACCACTGTTGTATATTTTTATTTTGTAGCAACACTTTTGTGGTTTAAACTTATCTAGATAATCAGTTCTTTTGATTGGTTTAAGTTTATATGGGTTAAACCCTTTTGCATTCTAAGTATACTACTTGACTGTAGATTGCTCTTGATATATATATATATATATATATATATATATATATATATATATATATATGCACAATGGGTGTCACAGTTGATGTACATGTTAATCACATAATGCATTGTCTGCAAGGCTCAAAGCACTATATGCTAAAATGGATATGAACAAAATATACTAATAATTATAAACATCTTCACTTTTATTATGGAACACCCCATTCCCTGTTGTGATTGAGATTTCAAGGACTACCGTAACATCCTTCTTTGAATTAATTATTCTAAAGAAAAAGAAACAAAATGTTTGTACTACAAATTTTGTTCGATTAAAATTTACTTCTTCCATCAAACTAATAACTGATGATCCTCAATACCTAATGAAAAATTTCAAGAACATTTCTTCTCTGAATAACCAAAAAAAATGATAAACCCCATTCTGCATAACCAAAAAAGATTAAACTTTCCCAATTTTGCCTGGTGTTATAACCACATGAACTGTAATTTAGATTAGAAACAATTTTTCCTGGTTGTTCTGCCATTCTCCTTGATTCTGCATCGAAATCATTGATAAAGAGGTGACATATCTTCCCCTTATTGACGATATCTGTCACATAGTATCGTTGCCTGATCAACTTTGTCGGCTCTTCTGCATTCCCGCTCTCGAGCTCTACAGTGCTCATCATGATATGGCTGGAAGTAACTTGGACATCAGTAACATGACTGAAGAGAAGGATTTTCTCATAATATATAGGAAGTATTTATCGTTGGAATGTGCATATTTCCTGCCAACCCCCAACATAATTTCGCTTTTCCACTTAAATGTATATCACATATGCCTGAAATGAAGATCTTTGTTGAGGAGAGGAGGATGAATGTGCCAAAGCCAAACACAACTGGGAAAAAATCAATTTAATTTTATAGTTTCATTATAAAGTTTGGAACAAAAATTTTCAATGTAAAAAAATCAAGCTTTGAGGCTTCACCAATGTCCTGCATTCTGTTTGTGGTCTTTGAATCAAAAACCACAACTCAACCATCTTATCTATAACTTCAACTAAAGCAAAAGAAACCCACGGTTCATACAACTGAATCAAACACCAAAAAATAGTGACGGGGATGATTTGGGGGTCACCTGAAATTTGAAGATGACTGGCCTGACTTGAGCTTGAGCTTGTTATTGTGCCATTGGAGCGACCAACTGATGCGATGATGTCGGGGTGAGAGAGACAGATTTGAGAATTGTGGTGTTTGATTCAAAGAACCCAAACAATTTGGCTAATTATATTTGTTACGACCTAAAGATCGTAGGAGCCCGACTCCCGCCCGGATCCGTTAACATACCCCATTAACTCACCTTTACACAAAAGGGCCGCCGCCCCGAAAATCCGGGGCATCATGGAGACAGGCGCGCCTTGCAGCGCTCCCCGAACCGGCCGGGGCGGACCCCCGCAGCCGGCCGAGGCGGACCACCGCAGCCGGACGACTCTTAGTCCGACGCTAACGACAAACAACCTAAGGATAAGGACACCTGACACATACGTCACCCGACCATCCGACAAAGCACCCCCTGACAGAAGAGCCACCTGACAGATAACGCTTTCACTTTCGGCTCTGACATCCTGACAAAAGCACCCCTGGGCCGTTGCGCCGCCTGACAAAGGCAGGTCAGAGACTCCTGTTCCCGGCGTCCTTGTCCGAAGCCTCCGCCAACACCCGAGCCAGCTCAGCACGCCTAGTCATCACCCGTCAGGTATAAATACCCCTTCTCCTCTTACGGAGAAAGGGGTTGCTACAGAATTCTCTCTCATTCAACTATTCACACACGAGTGCAAAGGTCTTCCATATCTTTGTTCTCCCACCTATAGCTCGCCACGCGCGGTCGACACACCGTTAGTCCGACCGGCGTGACCAGCCCCCCATTTTAAGCCCTATCACTGACTTAGGCATCGGAGGGGCTAAGGGTTGAACCCCCAACCCTGCCCTTCTGACGAGTTGTTCGTGTTGCAGGAGAGCTCGCCTATCAACACCAGTCGGCGTCACCCCCCTGCCGTTCAACCTTGTCCAGCCGCATCCGGCGAGATTCAGCCCCGCGACCGTCATTGGCGTCGAGATCGACTTCTTCACCCCACTAATCGCTTGTCAAATAGCCTACCTAAACCCCCTTCTCCACATAACCACCGTGCCCTTGGTTCCCATTAATACAAATTCATTGTACGCGAGTTCCACCTCGTAACAATTGGCGCCGTCTGTGGGAACGAAGGGTCACACCCATGTTAGATTCCATACCGATCTCGCGGAACCCGGACCACGGCAAAGATCCCGTGGGACAGGAACCGCTCTCCCTACAAATCACCCCGGCATCCGACCCCCTTCTGGGGATGGGCTCCGAGATCGAACACACTTCAGTCCCCGCCGTCCTGAAGAGCTTCGAGGCCGTTGCTCAGGCCAGGGGAGGCTGTCAGACGGCTGGAACGGGACCTCCGCCTGGCCCCTCAGAGCCCCTGAACGTGAGGCGAAACCTCCACCCTCAGTTCGAGGAGGAGGGGGAGCATAGGGGGATCGCTGAGGAGATCGCGGCCCAGCAAAGGCTCCTGGAAGAGGAGGTAGAAGTCGCGCAGCGGTGGAGGCGCCTGGGGGAGGCGGCCGCCGCGCAGAGGCGTCTGGACGAGGCGGCCGAGACCACCCGGAAGGCTTACCTGGAAGATGAGGCCGCCCGCCGCCAGCTTCGCTTCATCATCGCGGAGCGCGAGAGGCTGAGGATGGAGAACAGGAGCAACCGAGAACTCCTGGACGAGGCGACGACGGCCCGGTGGCCTGGGAACGGGCGGGACCCGTTGCTGAACAGGTCCCCGCCTGGAGGGGGCGGCCCCCATCACCAACACCACCCCTCCGATACCCTGCGCGAGGAAGCCGTTTGTCGGCAACTACGCTTCCTCACCACCGAGCGTGAAAGACTCCTTCGGGAGAATCAAGAACGGATGGAGGCCTGATGAGAGCTGGCCAGGAGGCGTGGGCGCTGGGAGGACCGTAGCCCGCAACCCGTCGAATCCTTGGCCCAAGGAAGGAGCCCCGCCTGGAGTCCGTCGGGCTACTCCCCGGGGAAGGAGGACCGTCGGCGGCCGAGGCGCGACCGAAGCCCGACCCCCAAGTGGCGGAGGGGGGATGCGCTGGATCGCCCGACCTACCCGGAGGAGGCCACGCCACTCGCCTGGTGGATCACTTCCGCCCCCAGGCCCGTAAGGTTCAAACCCCCTCACTTGGCCACGTACAATGGGAGGGGCGACCCCCTCACGCACGTGCAACAATACCGGGTGGCGATGGAAGCCCAGGACGTGGATGAGGCGTTCCTTTGCCGACATTTCTCCCAAATCCTGAGGGACACCGCGCTGGACTGGTACTTCGGCTTGCCCGCGAGGTCCGTAGGGAGCTTTGGCGAACTATCCCATAAGTTCTGCCAAGAGTTCCGGGCCGGGCGAACAAAAAAGAAGCCCTTAGACTATCTCAGCACGATAGTCCAAGGGGAGGGAGAGACGACGGGTAGATACCACCGCCGTTTTCAGGAGGAAAGACGGGCGGTGGTGACGTGTGGCGATGAAGTGCTTATGCTGGCCTTCAAGACGGGGCTGCGGACTTGGAGCCTCCACAAATCACTGCTCCGGGATCCGCCGACCGACTATGAAGTGTTGGTAGCTATGACGGAGAGACACGCGCTGGCCGAGGAGACTCTCGGCGCCAAGGCCTTATTCCCCCCGGCGAAACCCCCCCAAGGCGAACCCCGGTCACACCCACGGCCGAGGCAGGAAGAGGGGCACCGTGGCCGCGACCAACTGGCCCGACCAAGGAGGGAACCGCTCGGGCCCCGCCCGCAAGACCGACCTGGCCCGGCGCGCGATTTCGCTCCGGCCCAAGGGCTCCCTCGAGTCGCCCCGAGACAAGAAGGCCCCCTACGGGCACATTACACCCAACTCAACGCCTCCTTGATTGAGGTAATGGCCGCAGCTACACGGGCCGGACTGCTGCCGGAGCCGCCCCGAGAAATGAAGTCGGACCCCGCCCGGAGAGATTTCAAGAAATACTGCCGATACCACCGGGACCACGGCCACGACACCGACAACTGCTTCACCCTCAAAAGGGAAATCGAGCGGCTGATCCAGGCGGGCCACTTGGGGGACTTCGTCGGAGCCCGGAGACCTGACCGGGAAGAGGGGAACCACCGAAGGGCACGGAGGGCAGACCCTCCGGCAAACGACGAGCGGGAAGAGCTTCACCCCCCGAAACCCGTCATGCGCATAAATACGATATGCGGCGGCCCATCTTCAGGTGGGGCATCGTCGTCAAGCAAGAAGGCGTATGCGAGACAAGTAATGACGGCGGGTCTCGGAGGGGACCGGAGAGGGAGAAGGATGGCCTACCCACCCATAACTTTCAGCGACGAGGATCTGGAGGGGATCGAGCTGCCACACGACGATGCCATCGTCATCGAAGCACAGATCGGGACGGCCGTCGTCAGCCGCCTCCTGATCGACACGGGGAGCTCTTGCGACATCCTGTTCATGTCCACGATCGAAAAGATGGGGTTAAGGCCGACGGACCTGAGACCCTGTACGGGACCCCTCGTCGGTTTCACCGGTCACTCGACCCCCATCATGGGAGTGATCACCCTGCCGATAACCCTCGGAGAAGAGCCACAGGTCGTCACCCGAATGACGTTGTTCGTTGTGGTCGACATCATGTCGGCGTACAATGGGATCATTGGACGACCTTACATGTCGGCCATCGGAGCGCTCCCCAGCCTACTCCATCAGATGGTCAAGTTCCAGACCCCTCGAGGGGTGGGGATCGCACGGGGAAGCCAGAAGCTGTCTAGGAGCTGCTACGTAGGGTCGACCAAGCACAAAGGACCAGAGGTGAACCTGAAGATCGACTCCTCAAGGCGGAGTTATGACCCCCTCCAGCCAGAGTTAGCCCCAGCCAATGCCACGGCCGAGGGAAACAGGATCGACCACGCGCCCAACTAAACCACCCCCCGAGAAGGACGGGCTAATCACTCCAAGGGGCACGGTGCGCCGGCCGGGGCATAGCCGGTAACTACTCCGGGGCAGGACCAGTCCTCGCCACCCAAACCGGAGAGGGGCACGGGCCGAGCTGCACACTCGCTCCCCCCCAAGAAGACCTCCGGGGCAAGTTCACTGAGCTTGGCCACCCAAACCGGAGCGCCATATGCGGGGTAGGCGACGGCCCAATACCCGTCCGACTATAGAGGCTGCGGGGAGGCGACGGCCCTATACCCCCCCTCTAAAATACTCCGGGGCAGGACCAGTCCTCGCCACCCAAACCGGAGAGGGGCACGGGCCGAGCTGCACACTCGCTCCCCCCCCAAGAAGACCTCCGGGGCAAGTTCACTGAGCTTGGCCACCCAAACCGGAGCGCCATATGCGGGGTAGGCGATGGCCCAATACCCGTCCGACTATAGAGGCTGCGGGGAGGCGACGGCCCTATACCCCCCCTCTAAAAGACTCCGGGGCAGGACCAGTCCTCGCCACCCAAACCGGAGAGGGGCACGGGCCGAGCTGCACACTCGCTCCCCCCCCAAGAAGACCTCCGGGGCAAGTTCATTGAGCTTGGCCACCCAAACCGGAGCGCCATATGCGGGGTAGGCGACGGCCCAATACCCGTCCGACTATAGAGGCTGCGGGGAGGCGACGGCCCTATATCCCCCTCTAAAAGACTCCGGGGCAGGACCAGTCCTCGCCACCCAAACCGGAGAGGGGCACGAGCCGAGCTGCACACTCGCTCCCCCCCAAGAAGACCTCCGGGGAAAGTTCACTGAGCTTGGCCACAAAAACCGGAGCGCCATATGCAGGGTAGGCGACGGCCCAATACCCGTCCGACTATAGAGGCTGCGGGGAGGCGACGGCCCTATACCCCCCCTCTAAAAGACTCCGGGGCAGGACCAGTCCTCGCCACCCAAATCGGAGAGGGGCACGGGCCGAGCTGCACACTCGCTCCCCCCCCAAGAAGACCTCCGGGGCAAGTTCACTGAGCTTGGCCACCCAAACCGGAGCGCCATATGCGGGGTAGGCGACGGCCCAATACCCGTCCGACTATAGAGGTTGCGGGGAGGCGACGGCCCTATGCCCCCCCTCTAAAAGACTCCGGGGCAGGACCAGTCCTCGCCACCCAAACCGGAGAGGGGCACGGGCCGAGCTGCACACTCGCTCCCCCCCCAAGAAGACCTCCGGGGCAAGTTCACTGAGCTTGGCCACCCAAACCGGAGCGCCATATGCGGGGTAGGCGACGGCCCAATACCCGTCCGACTATAGAGGCTACGGGGAGGCGACAGCCCTATACCCCCCCTCTAAAAGACTCCGGGGCAGGACCAGTCCTCGCCACCCAAACCGGAGAGGGGCACGGGCCGAGCTGCACACTCGCTCCCCCCCAAGAAGACCTCCGGGGAAAGTTCACTGAGCTTGGCCACCCAAACCGGAGCGCCATATGCGGGGTAGGCGACGGCCCAATACCCGTCCGACTATAGAGGCTGCGGGGAGGCGACGGCCCTATACCCCCCCTCTAAAAGACTCCGGGGCAGGACCAGTCCTCGCCACCCAAATCGGAGAGGGGCACGGGCCGAGCTGCACACTCGCTCCCCCCCCCAAGAAGACCTCCGGGGCAAGTTCACTGAGCTTGGCCACCCAAACCGGAGCGCCATATGCGGGGTAGGCGACGGCCCAATACCCGTCCGACTATAGAGGCTGCGGGGAGGCGACGGCCCTATACCCCCCCTCTAAAAGACTCCGGGGCAGGACCAGTCCTCGCCACCCAAACCGAAGAGGGGCACGGGCCGAGCTGCACACTCGCTCCCCCCAAGAAGACCTCCGGGGCAAGTTCACTGAGCTTGGCCACCCAAACCGGAGCGCCATATGCGGGGTAGGCGACGGCCCAATACCCGTCCGACTATAGAGGCTGCGGGGAGGCGACGACCCTATACCCCCCCTCTAAAAAACTCCGGGGCAGGACCAGTCCTCGCCACCCAAACCAGAGAGGGGCACGGGCCGAGCTGCACACTCGCTCCCCCCCAAGAAGACCTCCGGGGCCAGTTCACTGAGCTTGGCCACCCAAACCGGAGCGCCATATGCGGGGTAGGTGACTGCCCAATACCCGTCCGACTATAGAGGCTGCGGGGAGGCATCGGCCCTATACCCCACCTCTAAAAGACTCCGGGGCAGGACCAGTCCTCGCCACCCAAACCGGAGAGGGGTACGGGCACGATGACGGAGTGCTCGCCACAGACGGAAGGGACGGGCACGATGACGTCCTGGATGACCCCCATTGTGAAGTATTTAGAGACAGGTGAACTACCCGAGGAGCGGTTGCTGGCTAAGCAGGTGGAGAGACGGGCTCTGACGTTCGTGCTCCTCGACGGAGTGCTGTACCGCCGCCGCCGCGCCAATTTCGACGTCCTGCCCTACCTGAAGTGCTTGGGACCAGAACAGGCCGAGCAGGTCATCCGCGAGGTGCACGAAGGCTTCTGCGGAAACCACCACGGCGGGCGCACCATCGCCCACAAGATAATGCGCCAAGGGTACTACTGGCCGACGATGATCCGGGATGCGGTACTATACGTCAAAAGGTGCGAGGCGTGCCAGAAATTCTGCCGACGGACGACTGCACCTCCGGCCAACCTGATGCCCATCTTGAGCCCGGTCCCCTTCGCCAAGTGGGGACTCGACATCCTGGGGCCCTTCCCAAAGGCCTCCGGGGGAAGGAAATATCTAGTCGTCGCCGTGGACTATTTCACAAAATGGGTCGAAGCAGAGCCGCTGGCGCGGATCACGTGGACGGACATGAAGGGCTTCATCTGGCAATCCGTCATATGCCGCTTCGGGATTCCCCGTTCCATAGTCACGGATAACGGAAAACAGTTCGACTGCGAGGGCTTCCGCGACTTCTGCACGGGCTGGGGGATTAAACTCCAATTCGCATCAGTCGCCCACCCACAGTGCAACGGAATGGCGGAGGCCGCGAATAAATGTATCTTGAACCTGATGAAGAAGAAGGTGGACGCCGCCCCGGGAGCATGGATCGATGAGCTACCAGGGATCCTATGGTCCTATCGCACCACCCACAAGGCCTCGACCGGAGAAAGTCCCTTCATGCTAGCGTACGGATCGGAGGCGGTTGTACCTATGGAAATCGGTGAAGAGACGCTCCGGCTAAAGCTCTTCGACGAAGAAATCAACGGAGAAGGGCTCGGCCTCAGCCTTGAGCTGATAGACGAGGTCCGGGACAGGGCCCTAACCAGCCTCGTCAAACACAGCCAGAGGATGGCCCGATACTACGACTCCCGGGTGAAACCGTGGACCTTCAGGATCGGCGATTTGGTCCTCCGCGACGCCACCTTCCGCCCTGAGACTGCGCAGCGGGGAAAGCTGGCCGCCAAATGGGAGGGGCCCTACACGGTCATTGACATTGTCGGACCGGCCACCTACATCCTTGCCACCCCCGAAGGGAGCGAGCTGGCCCACCCTTGGAACGCGAAACATCTGCTGAAATTCTACCAATAGTTGTGAGTTTCTCTTTTTCGCGCAATATACACATCTACACGTTTTTCCCAACCTGGTTGTTCCTACACAAATTTTGCAGTTCGCTAAAACTCCGAACCTCTGGGGCAGGGCCAACCCTAGCCACCCAAACCAGAGAAGGGCACGGGCCGGGCTACGCGCCCGCTCCCCCCCTCCAGACCTCTGGGGCAGGGCCAACCCTAGCCACCCAAACCAGAGCAGGGCACGGGCCGGGCTACGCGCCCGCTCCCCCCCCTCAAGACCTCTGGGGCAGGGCCAACCCTAGCCACCCAAACCAGAGGTGGGCACGGGCCGGGCTACGCGCCCGCTCCCCCCCTCCAAACCTCTGGGGCAGGGCCAACCCTAGCCACCCAAACCAGAGAAGGGCACGGGCCGGGCTACGCGCCCGCTCCCCCCCTCCAGACCTCTGGGGCAGGGCCAACCCTAGCCACCCAAACCAGAGCAGGGCACGGGCCGGGCTACGCGCCCGCTCCCCCCCTCGAGACCTCTGGGGCAGGGCCAACCCTAGCCACCCAAACCAGAGAAGGGCACGGGCCGGGCTACGCGCCCGCTCCCCCCCTCCAGACCTCTGGGGCAGGGCCAACCCTAGCCACCCAAACCAGAGCAGGGCACGGGCCGGGCTACGCGCCCGCTCCCCCCCTCCAGACCTCTGGGGCAGGGCCAACCCTAGCCACCCAAACCAGAGCAGGGCACGGGCCGGGCTACGCGCCCGCTCCCCCCCTCAAGACCTCTGGGGCAGGGCCAACCCTAGCCACCCAAACCAGAGGTGGGCACGGGCCGGGCTACGCGCCCGCTCCCCCCCTCAAGACCTCTGGGGTAGGGCCAACCCTAGCCACCCAAACCAGAGGTGGGCACGTGCCGGGCTACGTGCCCGCTCCCCCCCTCCAGACCTCTGGGGCAGGGCCAACCCTAGCCACCCAAACCAGAGCAGGGCACGGGCCGGGCTACGCGCCCGCTCCCCCCCTCAAGACCTCTGGGGCAGGGCCAACCCTAGCCACCCAAACCAGAGGTGGGCACGGGCCGGGCTACGCGCCCGCTCCCCCCCCTCCAGACCTCTGGGGCAGGGCCAACCCTAGCCACCCAAACCAGAGAAGGGCACGGGCCGGGCTACGCGCCCGCTCCCCCCCTCCAGACCTCTGGGGCAGGGCCAACCCTAGCCACCCAAACCAGAGAAGGGCACGGGCCGGGCTACGCGCCCGCTCCCCCCCTCCAGACCTCTGGGGCAGGGCCAACCCTAGCCACCCAAACCAGAGCAGGGCGCGGGCCGGGCTACGCGCCCGCTCCCCCCCTCAAGACCTCTGGGGCAGGGCCAACCCTAGCCACCCAAACCAGAGGTGGGCACGGGCCGGGCTACGCGCCCGCTCCCCCCCTCCAGACCTCTGGGGCAGGGCCAACCCTAGCCACCCAAACCAGAGAAGGGCACGGGCCGGGCTACGCGCCCGCTCCCCCCCTCCAGACCTCTGGGGCAGGGCCAACCCTAGCCACCCAAACCAGAGAAGGGCACGGGCCGGGCTACGCGCCCGCTCCCCCCCTCCAGACCTCTGGGGCAGGGCCAACCCTAGCCACCCAAACCAGAGCAGGGCACGGGCCGGGCTACGCGCCCGCTCCCCCCTCCAGACCTCTGGGGCAGGGCCAACCCTAGCCACCCAAACCAGAGCAGGGCACGGGCCGGGCTACTCGCCCGCTCCCCCCCTCAAGACCTCTGGGGCAGGGCCAACCCTAGCCACCCAAACCAGAGCAGGGCACGGGCCGGGCTACGCGCCCGCTCCCCCCCTCGAGACCTCTGGGGCAGGGCCAACCCTAGCCACCCAAACCAGAGGAGGGCACGGGCCGGGCTACGCGCCCGCTCCCTCCCTCCAGACCTCTGGGGCAGGGCCAACCCTAGCCACCCAAACCAGAGCAGGGCACGGGCCGGGCTACGCGCCCGCTCCCCCCCTCAAGACCTCTGGGGCAGGGCCAACCCTAGCCACCCAAACCAGAGGTGGGCACGGGCCGGGCTACGCGCCCGCTCCCCCCCTCCAGACCTCTGGGGCAGGGCCAAACCTAGCCACCCAAACCAGAGCAGGGCACGGGCCGGGCTACACGCCCGCTCCCCCCCCTCAAGACCTCTGGGGCAGGGCCAACCCTAGCCACCCAAACCAGAGGTGGGCACGGGCCGGGCTACGCGCCCGCTCCCCCCCTCCAGACCTCTGGGGCAGGGCCAACCCTTGCCACCCAAACCAGAGAAGGGCACGGGCCGGGCTACGCTCCCACTCCCCCCCTCCAGACCTCTGGGGCAGGGCCAACCCGAGGGGGGCCACGTACCCCTGACTCGGAAAAACAAAAGAAAACAGGGGCACGCGAACCGGGACAAAATGACATCAGTTCCCGAGTCGACGGCCCCGATGGGACTCGGCGAAACGAAAGGACGCTGGTTCAACACGCCATCAAAGCAACACGCCCCCCAAGGGGCCAGAGTGCCGGATACCGCCAGGAAAAAGTGATTCCCGAAGCGCGTGATTCCGCAGAGCCCATGAGCGACGCTAATCCACGGCGTTACCTAAGAGAAACCCGTCCGCAACACCTCGCTATAAATACCCCCCTCCAGAGGTCAGGGTAAAGGAGGAAGAAAGACGGGATTCCTCTCCCCGCACTCCGGGCATAAAGCGGCCCTAAACGCCCCACCGAGCTACGAAAAAAGCCGATAGCCACCGACGAACTTCACTTCCCCCTACGATGGGCGCCACGGCCCCGCCACCTCCGTCCGGATATTCCCCTTACACGCGGAAGGCCCCGCTCGCCAGCTTGCCTCCTGCTTGTTACTGTATCAAAAGGCAGGTTCAGACGGCCGCCCGCGTGCCGCAACACCCCAATTAACGCCGTCCCCCTCGGCGCCGCCACCGCCACCTCGTCCTCAACCTCCCTGGGGTTCCCCCTCGGTGCGCAGGATTCCTAGCGAGGAACTCTCCAGCGCGGCGGCGGCAAGGCAGATCGCGAGGAAGCGAGGAAAGGGAAAGGAAGAAGCTCCACCTGACAAACGAGGGTCAGCCCCCCGGAAGGGGGAACCACCACGGGACTTCATCCCTGATTAAACCAAATGGTGGTTCACGGTGCGTCGGCCCCTCCCCGGACAACGAAGCAGAAGGAACTGGGCGGTCAGTAAAAGGGAAGACTGCCCGGCAACAGGGATCTACCCACCCCGATATAGCGGGCGACGAGTATAAACCACCGCCCATCCCGACCATAGGCTGGGTCACACCTGCGCTATCACTGTAAATATCATCTAAATCTCCGGAAAAGGTTGATGAATAATATTCCTCCTTATGGACGCCTTCCCTGAGCCCAAGAGCACAACAGCTGGGAGGTCCACCGGGCACAGTGCGGTGGAAGTCCCGCGAGAACCACAAACATGTCCGATAAACACATCTCAGCAAAAACCACAACCTTCTCAAAAAGTCGGGCTCCCCCAAAATCCGACCCAGCCGCCACATAAAGCGGCGCGCCGTTATGAGGCAACGCCCCACTTGGTTCCCACGCGGGATGAGACCTCGCGATCCCGCAACAGCGGGCAATACCCCGCGGAAGCAGCGTATCCAACCATGAGCTTGGACCCAAGCCCGAGTCCGGTTAAGGGATAATGTTACGCCATCCGAGACGAACCGGGCTTCCGCCTCGCACTCGAATGCCGGGGGCAATTGTTACGACCTAAAGATCGTAAGAGCCCGACTCCCACCCGGATCCGTTAACATACCCCATTAACTCACCTTTACACAAAAGGGCCGCCGCCCCGAAAATCCGGGGCATCATGGAGACAGGCGCGCCTTGCAGCGCTCCCCGAACCGGCCGGGGCGGACCACCGCAGCCGGCCGAGGCGGACCACCGCAGCCGGCCGACTCTTAGTCCGACGCTAACGACAAACAACCTAAGGATAAGGACACCTGACACATACGTCACCCGACCATCCGACAAAGCACCCCCTGACGGAAGAGCCACCTGACAGATAACGCTTTCACTTTCGGCTCTGACATCCCGACAAAAGCACCCCTGGGCCGTTGCGCTGCCTGACAAAGGCAGGTCAGAGACTCCTGTTCCCGGCGTCCTTGTCCGAAGCCTCCGCCGACACCCGAGCCAGCTCAGCACGCCTAGTCATCACCCGTCAGGTATAAATACCCCTTCTCCTCTTACGGAGAAAGGGGTTGCTGCAGAATTCTCTCTCATTCAACTATTCACACACGAGTGCAAAGGTCTTCCATATCTTTGTTCTCCCACCTATAGCTCGCCACGCGCGGTCGACACACCGTTAGTCCGACCGGCGTGACCAGCCCCCCATTTTAAGCCCTATCACTGACTTAGGCATCGGAGGGGCTAAGGGTTGAACCCCCAACCCTGCCCTTCTGATGAGTTGTTCGTGTTGCAGGAGAGCTCGCCTATCAACACCAGTCGGCGTCACCCCCCTGCCGTTCAACCTTGTCCAGCCGCATCCGGTGAGATTCAGCCCCGCGACCGTCATTGGCGTCGAGATCGACTTCTTCACCCCACTAATCGCTTGTCAAATAGCCTACCTAAACCCCCTTCTCCACATAACCACCGTGCCCTTGGTTCCCATTAATACAAATTCATTGTACGCGAGTTCCACCTCGTAACAATATTCAACTCTATTTCTTTCTCAGTATACTCACAGAAATCAACATAGAGTTTATGAAAATACCTTGCAATCTACTTAACAAAAAATTCTGTTAGACTCATTGCAGATTACATGAGATGTAACACCAACACTATTAAGAATATCCAAGTAAACACACAAAATATGAAATGCGTATCCCGTATAAGAGTGAAAAAAAGAGTGAAAAAGAAAACGGGAAATTCCAACCAAACCTGGTGGCACTTACTTTATCACCAACACTGAAGACCTGAGCCGTGTCTGCTGATCCTCCAGGAAAGATTGTATCAATGTAAGTTCTTAGTTGGTAGGGAGGGAGATGTTACACTGAACTCCTGCCCCTTTGTTTTGCTTGATGCAAGTACAGTGATTGTTTCAAGTTTTTGAATATTTTGATGATGGCTTCAATACATTACTAATTAAGGGTTGGTGCAGCGTCCAAATCTGCTACCTCATTCGGATTCTTGGGAGAAAAAGGTTCTAGATTTCAGAAGTCATCAACAGAGATAATGATTCTAATGTGGCCTCTCATCCTCCCTCTCCCCCACCTTCTAACTTCGATGGTTGAGATTCAGTACTTGAAGATGATATCATCTAAAGACTCTCCAAACGACTCTCCAAACTTCGATGGCTGAGATTCAGTAGTTGTGCTTGCTAACAGGCTTTACTCTTGGAAGAGGAGATGACAAAAGCTTAATTGTTTAAAAATACGCATACTGGAAATTATCAATTTTTGGAAACATGAATTGTATCAGGACATTTAGGATACAACTATAATTATCCTGTAACATGAAGTGTCTCAGTGTTTATTTAATTCTAAATAAAAATGTTAGCACACGCCAAAAGTTTTAGTCCCCCGAATATTTAGTTCGATTCAAATTCACACACCAAAAGCTACTAAACAAACTTGAAAACAATAAATTTGCAACCAAACAATGAATTTAACGGCTAATATAAGTCGTTGTATCAAAGGATACATGAACTTACCAAAAAACAAATTTGCAACCAAACAATGAATTTGTATCAAAGGCCAAAAATGTTGTCTTGATTTCTCTAAATAGTGACATTGCGTGCCTTGTCAAGCTCTCATGAAGATTGAAACTCTTGCCTTGGAGAATAGCATTATGATAGATTCGAAGATGTAAAATTACTCCCCAAATGGGTAATCAGTTGTATATCTCTAATCCATTTCCAGCATTATCTCCAAGCATACTCATAATCTCTCATCTAGTCTGAGCCAACTTCATTGTCAAGCACTATCTTGGCAAACCATAATTTCAATTTTATGAATTATTTTGTAACCAAAGATAGCTAGTGATACTGATTCAAAAGTGTTTCTTACAGGCATGGCAATATTTCTGGATCTATGATATTTACTCAAAGTAATAAATAGATGCATCCAGAGTTTTGTTATGACCAAGCCTAGTCATATGTAAAACATTAATTCAAATACATTGATGATTGTTTTTAAACCAATTAAGAAATAGTTCTAAAACATGACAGGATTAAGACATCAAAAGCTATGGTTGTAAATAACACATTCTAACATAAATAACAGATATTAATTTTAATTAGCTATCCAGTTAGGATAAGGGAAGATCATCATCAAAGAGAGGATATTTGCATGTTCCAATAGCCTCATCCATAAGCAACATTTGGTTCATCCAATCAACTTCAGCCTAATATCGTATTCCTATCAAATAACATATATTTTATTTGGAGTTAATGTCTTCATCTATTCATCATTACTTGAAGATTATTTTTGGTTGGCGCCATTCTCATCTGCAATATTCTAAGCATATATAGAAAATAACCAATCAAATTTCCCCCCTAAGATACATGAATATGGAAGAAAAAAAGAGGCTCACATTGCTTTAATGCATACCATGTAGCCATGGTAGCATTTTTTTGAGATTGCTTCTTGGTCTTGGCAGGCTCTCCACTAAAGGTCATTCCTGCAAGACCAACTGTGCATGAGAATATTGGTGTATGACCTGGTCCTGATTGAACTATAGTATAAACGGGCAATTTCAACCCAACTCTCTGGGCTGCTTCTTGAAGTAAATTCTTATAGACACCAGTCCCATCCTGTGAGTGGAAGGAGAAAAAAATAATACTGATTCAAAAGCTGTTTGCATAATAACATGTTAGAAAGTAATAAAATTAAAACATCATTAATGGAATATACGTGTTTAAAAAGTTAAATCACTACTTTAATGGGAAATTTTTTTCTTTTCAGTAATTCATCTGAATTGGCTTGGACATTTATGTACACCTGTTTATGCAAAAAGGACGCAGTATAGAGCAGCAAAAAACAGGCAACAAAATAGAAGCAAAAATTGCTCCAAATTTTGCTGATTATCATCAAAAAGTAAATAAAGACCATGTAAGAAAAAAATACATGTTAAATATACAAGAAAACCATCAAGTTGCAATGCAAGCTCTTTGGCTGTGGGTAGTGGTCCAGATGATCATATCTTCATAGATCATGGTGGCCCTGGTGTTCTTGGTCAATATTTGTTACTATTAATTTTCATGTTTTAAGTACATCAGACATCAATAATTCTTACACCTCTTAAGAACGCTATTAAATCTTCTATAATTTGTTCTCTTTTGAGATTTTTTGGAAATGCAATCCCAACTTACTGTTTGGTATACATTGTACCTCAGTGTGATCCTCACGATATCAGCATATAATAGAGGGCTGAGGTTCAGTTATGAGAACTGGGTGCAAAATCTTCAATTATTATTACAAACTTAAAACTGAAAATTTGGAAGTCCGTCTATCTTAAGATTCAATTCCTATGCTTGATAACTCGTTAACCCAAGCCATGAAAGTTCACCTCTTTGTCATTGTCATCAAAAAATATGGAAAAGCTTTTTTTGCAAAGATTCATATTTTTTTCTCAGTATGCGTGTTCCAGCAAAACCATCTCATTACTTCTGTTCCTAGAGCAAGTAGATTTATCATTCTAATGATCAACATGTTCTTCCACTGCTGTTGTAGCACTAAATATGTGCTTCAAAATGACAGACTAAGTATGCATATTTGCCACGACTTAAGGGGATTTTCAAAATATTACTCTTAATGACCTTCATGTCTGAAAACCCTACAATGACAAAAGATGAGGTGTATCAAACCTTCTAAGCTGGTGCAAACACGGTCCTAGTACAGCAGTTCTGTAAGTCAACAGAGTCTGTAACGACCTGAAATTCCATCACTTCAATTTACCTATTTTTTACGTATTTTTAGAATGAATTTTACTTTATAAAAGTTCGTAAAGAATTTTATAACAAAACCGATTTCAAAAATTCTTATAAAAATATTTTAGAGTACTAGACTTATCATATTGTATTTCAACAATTTCAGATTTCCTCAAATGCCCAAAACATTTCTGTTAAAATTCAGCTCCCAAAATTACCGTTTTGATTCGACGAATTTATTTTCTATCCAAACATATTCAAAATGTTTTCAAACTTCTCCAGTAGCCTCCTATGGTCATTTAGGGTTTCCCACATTAATTTCGTAATTTTCTGATATCATTTCAATAGGGAACCCGCAAACCCGCTTTCTAAATGTTTTGGCCTGAAACTAGTATCACCGTAGCTCAAATCCCAAAACGGACTTCGTATTCACGATCCTCGTGATGATACGGTCCCGTGGGTACGTTTTGGTAATTTTTCGGAGTCGTTTGCGAAAACGAGTTTGTGTTCCTCTGCTTTGTTAATTACAATCGCTAATGACCTAATTAACCCTAATCAAACCCCATCTAACCACCCCTTTGTGGTTAAAATCTGAAACCATTCAGATCTAACCCCTCATCTACCGTCCCATCTATCCCCTCATCTACCCCCCTTCATCTACCTCCACTAATAACAAGTTTGCCATTCTACAACCTATATAAACCCCCCTCCCCATTTGAAAATAACCCACACTATCTCTCTCTCTCCCGTTATTTTTCAAACCCAGGCAATATCGCACGCTCAGCCCGTCACCCTCTCGTTTCCCTCTCGTTCTCTCCCGCTCACCCTCTCTCTCAATCCCTCCGCCGTCCGCCGCCGGGGAGCTGACCGCCGACCGACCCCGCCGCCTTCGCCGTCCGCCACCCTCGCCCACCGATCGACGCCAAGGCCGCAGCCACCCGCCTCCGGCGCCTGCACGAGGACGCGACCGCCGCCGCCACCGTCTCGCACCCCCGCCGTCGCCGACCGACCCCGCCTCCGCCGCCGTCCGCCTCCCTCGCCCCCAGTCGCCGCCGGCGAAGCCCCCGAGCCCCGAGAACGGTGGGTGCGTGCGTAACATGGCGATGGCATTTCCGTAAATACGGAAAATTTCGTATTTTAGTTTTTTTAAATTAATTATTAAATAGGGTTTATAGTATAAAATCCATAACTAATTATACAGGGGCCAGAAAAATGTGAAACCAACTCTGAAAAATCGGAAACGATATTTCGGACCCAATGGCGCCAGTCTCACTGCGAGCAGACGCCTACTTTTTCCAAAATAAATTTTTAAACCTAAAAGATAAATAGGTATAAATCTTTCTAAAAATCGTAACTCGCTGTTTTCGCTCACAATAATACGTGAGAAAATTAGATGTGAAATTAAACTTCGAGGCGGTCGTTTTGACTGCTCACTCACGTAATTCCGACTTGTATTGCTTCCGTAAGAAATTACGGAAGATACGTGTCACTTAGGTATTTTAGGGGTTTAAAGCTATTTTTGAGTTTCTAAAAATTATAAAAAAATACAGAAGCTTATGAAAATTCTTCTCTCTTACAGTAAAATCAAAATAATTATTTTAGGCTTATATATAAATTTTGAATAAATTCCGACACCGTTTTAACAGTTTTAAAAATCAAACTGACCTAATTATTAATAGGGAAAAGTTGTGTTTTCTAACTAAGTAATTTGTGTTGCAGGTACGGACTCTGGTGTACCAACTTCAGAAGAAGCACTAGATCCTCTTCCAGCCTACTACGACAGGGTTGATTTTGGTAAGTCACGACAGGCTCTAAACTTAGAAATCTAGTCCACTGTGCTTGTACGAACTTGTAGCACTACACTACTACGTGCTCGAAGCACGGAAGCAACACCTCCTTGTGTTGGACTTGTCTTTATCCTCTGAACTTGGCACGGCCTACCGGGACGAGATTCCTACTTTCTGGTTCTCAATAAGAAAATCAACCAGTTAACCTGGTGTGACTAACATGTGGAACAATCCTGTATAGAACTTGTAATTGACATGTCACCGGGGTTTCGGGGTAACTCACAGTTGCGAGAGTACGGGAGTGACTAGAGTTCGATCTTCCTGTCCTGTCGCCTGTGTTTCGGCGCCCTGTCCTGCTGCCTGTGTTTCGGCAAACCATCCTGCTGCCTGGGTACCGGCATTCGTCTGGGTAGCACCCAGGCAAGAGACGAACTGAATGGTCACATATTGTACTCTCTGACTTGAGTCACGTAGTTCTAGTGGAGCTTGCACGGTTACTTCTTTACAGTCATGCATTTTACTTTCTGCACTTTACTTTCTGCACTTGTACAGACACTACACCGTACTTTACTTTACTTCCGCTTGTCATACCTGTACAGTACTACTTTTCTTTGTTTAGAATCGTTGTGACTTACCTTCGGTTCCACTTATGGCACGGCCAGACGATGCCCTAATCGAGGAGATTGCTCCAGAGTACGAGGAGCCTGCGTACGACCCAGAAGCTGCGGAGTTTTAGCTGTTTTGTGCTTGAGTGTGTGTTGTGAGATGTATTTCCTTTTCCGCATTTTCTTTCCGTATTTCCTTTCATGTATCTATGTGAGAGAGTGCTGGTTGTTGTTGCATCTTAATATTGATTGTAATAATGTCTGAACGCTAGGTTGAGTGTTGTTGGTACATCTCTGCGTTGTGGCTATGCTGATTTCACTGGTGAACTGCAGAACCTGCGAGTAAATCAAATAAGTAACGGGCCCCCGAGAGCGGGTCGTTACAGAGTCGTTAAGTCATTAATTTGGCTTTTTAATCCACAAATTTCACATTCTCAAACTACTTAGTTTTTGACCCTTGCATGTTTCAGTAAGTAAATAAATTAATGGAGGATTTTTTTTGACCAGGAAATTGGTCAGATTCACAAAATATGACCGGGCAGAATTAAATAGCAAATACTAAATAATGCTGGAATCTTCTCTTGCGAGAGCAATTGTGAAACCAGCCACATTTTCCTCCATATAAATTGTTGCAGGAAGTAGTAGAACAACTGCAATTGGTGACATGTAAAGCATGAGGTTCATTTAATTATGCTTTTCCCTGAGAACAGACAATGAGATGGAAATAAATCTTAGTAAAGATATAGGTAATTTCAAAACATTATACCGCTTTACATCTGAAGAATGAATTCTATGATGGTTGAATGCATACCCAAAAGAATATAACAAATGCATGGAAGCATGATGCAAAAGTGCCAACATTTGACATAAAATAACTATTTGGCAACTAAAAGCAAAGTTGTATACACTGGTTAAATATATGGTATGAAATATGTCTTGCTTACCCCTCAGAGGAAAGTAAAATCCCTTGTAAAACTGATTTAAGTGCCCTTGCAGCAGTTGCACCAATGCACATAATAAATCCAAACAAATGGAAACTTGGCTCTCCCTGCAAAACTGTAGGATGAAATAATAAGTACAATCACCCTGCTAAAATAAAATGAAATTCAATTCACTGAGACCACATCGTATCAAAGTAGAATTAAAATTCGGTGTATATAAATCTTGAACCAGTAAAGAATTCAATTGATGAGACAGAACATTTGATTCTGGCTTGAATAATGAAATATGTAATTATTAGGAGAAGAGAACGTTAATGAGGCAGCACTAATCATGTATTGCAATTCACATAACAAATAATTTATTCAAGATAACATGCAAGAGAAAGTAAGTTTCTTGTCAACAAAATTGTAAGAAATTCTCATACCATATCTACAATAAAGGAAGTTCAATTTTAGTGTTTACAGTGCAAATCGATAAAAAAATAGATTCTACATGCTTTAGTGAAAATTCCTTTACATGAAAATAAAAAAGCTTACATGAAAAGTCCTTTCATGCCTTCGCCTTCTTCATCGAAGATGGCTTTTTGGCCGACTTTGTACTTAGAGTAAGGATTTGCCAAATTGTCCTTAGAGTATCTTAGCCTCAATTCCAATGATACATTTCAGTATAAATCCAAGTTGTACTTAGAGTAAGATAGTAACAAAAGAATGTAATGCTACAAATACTTATTCAATAAATGCTAGGGATTTTGCGTACACTTCATAGCAAGGTGAGGTGGTAAAAGCTTCAGTCCTATATATCATTTCAATGACAATGGTCACAGTAAGGGGTTTGGAAATCTGGTAAAATAATCCCAATTAAATAACACGTGCATCTCCCTTGAGTCTTGACCCCTTCTCTTTTATTTGAATGCATCTTTATGAAGAGACTATCTAAGAAAGCAAAAAAAAATAGATAATTGATAGATATAAAACCGAAATAAAGCTAAGATAAAGTTAGAGATGACCATACCTATACATATCTATATGATTTTACTTAATATTTTTGAGAGAGAATAAGAAATTTAATAACAAAAAATTCAAATTGACAGAAAATAGCTTCAGTTAGAAGATGATACTATCATCTCCAGTGTGTTAGACCAATCGACTAATGCCAAAGTAATCCCATGTAGTGTGCCAGATCAGAATTTAAAATGGGATCAAATGAAGAGACAAATCGCCCGGTCATGCCTGTTAAAAGAAATCAAATGAACCAACTTTAAAATGCTCTCATTTTTTTCACCCCAAAAGAAACTTTTTTTACCTGTCTAGTGCTTCTAAATACTTCTGCTTCCTTATCTCGAAGAAAATCTTCATAAAATATCGAGTATCATCTACCTTCGTGAATCCAGAGAGGTATCTCCTCACCTCATCCCACTCGCCTGCTTGCGCTTTCTCCTCAAAGTACTTCATATTTAAGAAAACCCCGATTCCTGCTGCAATCTTTTCCAAAACAAAAGTAAAAATTGTGAGATTGTGAACAAAATATGAAAAATTTTACGGGCTAAGATTGTGAACTAAATGCCCTAAGAACTCATGGATATCAAAAATTGTGGACAATTCAAATATCTGTTCTTTTTAAAGACCAAAAATATCAAAAATTGTGAGCAGCTAATTTAAAGACCAAAACGACCGTAAAAATCATGAGCATATGTTTTAATCTCAGCCCTTTAATATTTTGTTCACAATTCAAAATATCAAAATATCAAAACAAACTAACAATAAAATGCCCTAAGAACTCACTTGTGCACGGATTCACTTGTGCACAATTTGAATGATCATTTTTCACATTTTTTTCACAAATTGGACTTTAACCTACTTTGAATGATCAACACACAAAACTTGGAAAAGAAATTTTCCCCTCCAACTAAAAATTGGATCTACTACTCAACTCAGCAAACGGAAAGTAACAAAATTGAGCTTGCTCAAGCCCCAATTGAAGCCTCTCGTTCTGTAAAACCGCAAACAAATAGGTTAATTATCAAATGCTGGAGACGAATATAGGTGTTTGATATGAAAGGAAATATTAGTAATTAAGTACCTGAAAGCAGAAGATGGCGGATCTGACGATAGAGATGGAAGAAAAGAACCCGAGCGATGGGCGAATAAGAAGAGGAACGGCCACTGGTCGAAGTTCCGACGGAATCCAAAATGCGAGACTGATCGAGGTTGTTTCTGATGAGATTCGCATGGGCAAAACCAATCAGATTCTGGGCCATAATCGGATTCTGGGCAAAAACGAGGAGATGTAGGTGATCAGCTCGCTCTCGGGGTTGCTGAAGATGGTATTGTTGATGTTGTTACTGCTACTGCTGAAGATTAGAGGGGAGATACCACCATGGATGAGAGAAGTAAGCAGAAGCTGGTGATGGTTGTTGATGAGGGTGTCTCGGCCTTGGAGCACATGGAGCACCTGCGATTTTGCGCTGCGTGAGTTGGTGGGTCTGCGAGGTTGGGCAGCCGGGGTCAGATTTGTTTTCCCCCAAAAGCTGTTGTGGCCCAAAGATTTTTCCCCCCCAAAGTTTTAACATATCAACTAAAAATTTGAATAATTTCAAATTTCAAAAGATCCCACCTAAAATATTTCCACTCAAATTAAAAGTTTGTCCTAGTAATCATATATGTTTGTCCTATTACATAACCCCAATTTCTCATATCCCAATTTCTCATTTCTCATATACAACAAAATGTATTAACCAACATACCCAATCACCCAAATTCTCTTATCCCTTATCCATATTCTCTTAACCAAAATCTCTTATCCAACAACTCTTATCCAATAACCCATGATAACATCCCTGTTTTATTATATATATATATATATATATATATATATATATATATATATATATATATATATATATATACTAGTCATAACCCGTGCCCTAAGGGCACGGTTCACGTAAAATATTTTTCCTTCAAAATCTTGGATCCCCTAATTTTAAACAAATAGTAATAATTAAAACACAATAATTGTTATTTTAGTCCCCAATAATTCTAGTTCCCCCAAAGTTTAATTTCCCGTAGAAAATTTAGTTTCCTAAAAAATTCAGTTCCCTTCAAAATTTTGGTCCCTCCAGATTTTAATCCTTCCCTCTAGATTTAATCCATAACGTAAGGCATAAATCACTTAAAATCTTGGATCTCCTAATTTTAAACGAATAGGAAAAATTAAAGAGCAATGAATTATTATTTAGTTCCCCCAAAATTTTAGTTCCCCGTAAAATTTAGTTCCCTCCAGATTTAGCCCTTACCCTTAAGGCGCAATTCATTTAAAATATTCCCCCCGTAAAATCTTGGATCTCCTAATTTTATACAACAGCAATAATTAAGATAATAGTTATCTAGTTTCCCCCAAAAGTTATTTAGTTCTCCTAAAAATTTTAGTTCAAACCAAAATTTAGTTCCCTGAGAGTATTTAGTTCCGCCCATTGTTATTTAGCTCTCCTAAAAGTTATTTAGTGTCACTCAAAAGTTACCCAAAATTTAGTTTCTCCAGAGAATTTAGTTCTGCCAAAAATTTAGTTCTCCTAAAATTTAATTCCATTCATATTTAATCCCCAGGAAAAAATTTACGTAAGAAGATTTCAAGAGATTTCCTGCAAAAACCCCTCCCAATTTTGGCCCCCCCTCCAAAATTTCAGTTCCTCACCAAATTTTTGAACTTGCAAAGTTTTGGTGTTTCTCCCAAAATGCACATGCTTTCCCCTCTAAATTTTTACAAACTCTCATCCCACTAATTGAGTCCTTAAAATTCAATCTCAACTGTCATTCTACCCACACTTTTGTCCTAATCAGCAACCAGATTCAAAACATACCTCAATTGTATAATAGATAGCGATTGGATTACCCACAGTACACACTAAAATCTAACGCTAAATTGATTATGAAACATAGCTAACTGGGAATATGTTATAATTTTCATCATTATAGTTGGATTATTATTACAGATTTCAAGTTCAAATGAGACAGACCTTTGAATTTTTTTTAAAATTATGCTCACGTTTCATTTATCCTGGGATTCATGGTCTGATTGAATTGGAATGTTAATTGTTCGTTTGACATTGTCTTACTCTAGTTCGTTAGATTGGTCACGTGAATCTCCATATCATTCTGTCGTTCACAAAAGACATCTAATATAATTTGCAATTGTTTACGTATTAACATTCACCCATCAGATAGAATTAAGTCAAGAGACAGAGGATTAGTTTACTAAAATTAATTTATATAAATTGATAAATCGGCCAAATTATGTTTTTTATAAGTTATAAACTTGGGATTAAGGAGTACTTGCCAGCTTATTTGGGCACTAAGGTATCCCTTGAGGACCTTATGACAGTCGAAAGATTTGCATCCATGGGAGCTAGATACAATCGTCTCAATTCAAAAATCACGGTACTAAAAGCTTTCATTGTCATCACCATTAATATTTTGTTCGTAGATTCAGTGTAGTTAATTTATCAAATATATACAGTTAACTTAATCACTTAATTTTATTTATAGTGAAGGATATCGTTCAATCATCAATTAAGAGTACAAAGAGAAGTTGAGAGTTATAATTTATGGGTAAATTTTTAATCATAATCCAATAAAATTGTTGATCAGATGCTTTCATTCAAACTCAGATCAATCTCAACATCATCACAAAATAATTTCGAATGTCCCAAACAAATAGAAACAAAAAAATCAACAAATTTGAAATCCCAAAATCAACCCCAGCTTGATGAGTGACATTATTTAACCCAACCTTTTTTAGTATATCAAACTAATGGATATTTACAAAGTACATACATATTTTTTTCCCCAAATTTCATACCAAATGATAGTTTCACCCCCACTTAAATAGAATGACCTGATTATACAATCTCATACAAAAATAACAAAATTTCATTAATCCCATAGTAACATAAACATGAGACTTTAAATCAACAGCTTGTTTGATTATACAAAAAATAATAGAAATGCTCAAGAATTTACTCCAGACCCCCATCTTTTGCCTTTTGGATACAAAAAATAAAATTGCTGAGTCCTTTTTTCTATTATACAACTGGGCAAAACAATATAACATCCAAGCCACTTTCTTTTGGATATGATCAGGCAAAACATTAGCCAAATAACAAAATAAAATCTATTATACAACTCGGGCTTGACCCTTTCTTTAGTTTCTTCTCGGGCATACAATGAAATAAGCCGTTGCCCCTTTCTTTCTTCATTTTCTTTGCAGAGAAAGTCGTCACCCATCTTTGCTGAGTAATCCGACATGCAAATATAGGATAATCACCAATTTTTTCTTCACTTTCTTCCCTTTTGTCACCACCAACATGTGATCCACACATGAAGATACCCAAATCGCAAAATCAAACCATAGATGAAAAGTAGAAAAGACGGGTGAAACAAAATTACTCACTTGTTGTTGGTGGCCTTGGATGTGCTAGCCTTTGGCTTCCTTCACTTCATCACTGCCTGAAGAGTAGAAAACCAAGCAGATTTGACAGATTTATGAAAATTGTAAAAGAATGCTCAAAATTGATCGAATCAATGAAATTAGAGCAAAGAGGAAGGGTAACAATGTGCAACTATGTCATGTATCTTGGTCAAATTGATGCACGTTCAGCTATGTTTAGAATGACACTCAACATAGCACAACATGGCCATACCTGCATTCTCTAACATTACATTTGAATGTACTAAAAATCAACTCCAATTAATTTTGTCAAGACAAAATTATTATGCAGTCAACAAAGCCAAAACTGAAACGTAGAAGAAAAAAATATTGGACGGAAATTCAATACAATAGAAAAAGTTGTTCACAAAATACAAATTAGAACATTGGTATCTCCTTAACTTTAAACTCTGCCATGACCTTAACTTGAGCTAAGAAAATTTTTATTAAACTCTAAATTTACCATGACCTTACCCTAAGCTCATGTAATAATTATAGACTGAGCCCCAAAATATTTCTCATATTGATATGATTTCAAAGAATAATCTTAATAATAGTTAGCTTTTGATTGATGAAGCAACAGTCAAAGCTCTGATGGCATGTTCTCACGTGCTCCGGTAAGCCCACCAATGAGTACTGCTCCGGCAAATGTTGTGGTAGAAACCTTCCTACGAACATGAGGGATGGGTGATGCAGTTGGTGCACCCCAATAGTCCAGGATGTGGTGGGACGACCCACCCCAGCGGGAACACCAGCTGCTGGCATAGGCATTATTGGCATGGGGTGGCTCACATTTCTTGTGAGGAAGGATGGCAGCTCCATTCTAAGAACTGCGTGTGGCAGTCCCGTTCTAGGATTTTTCCTATTGTAATGCATCAATATGATCTGCCCATTAGTACATCACATTTACATAGAGTTCCATTAACTAAGATTAATAGAAAACATACTATCAAAAGTGCAGATGTCTTTGGTTGAGAATCCTGGAAAAGATCAAACAAAGTGAATACATCATCTATAACCAACAATTTAAAAGGTAACATGTCATGCATTTACCTACAGTTTTCATTCCCAAGATTCAAGAGGAAAAGATTTCTATTGAAGTTTGAGTACTACAAAGTTGGAAACACAGAAAGATGAACATGACGCGGAGAGAGGAGAGAAGAGAGGGAATTTATAGGTGTTTTTATGACATCCATTCATTATTTGAAGTGAATTCAAAGTTTTGATTTGCCCCTTAATTTGCCCCCCCAACTTTTCTTTCAAACTTCGAAATTCAAAATTCCACCAAATTTCAAATTCTCCATGAGTTCCACCCATCCTAGTTAGTGTCCTAGTCAGCAAAGGTAGTCCTAGTCATAAGCTAGTGCCACGTAGGAAAAACATTCAAAAAAGGTCCTTAAATGTATAATAGATATTATGTTAACATCAAAGATTAAATTAAATTATTATATAGAAGTTGTAATTATTGATTCCAGAATATGCATCAAGTTATAGGTTCTAGTATATCAGTAGCATGTTATCTTTAAATACATATAACTTGATAACTTGAAAAATTGGTTCCAGGATATACATCAAGTTATCAAGTAACATCAAAACTGGAAAAATTGGTGTAAATTGAAACCTTGATAACCAATGTATATACTGGAAAAATTTGTTCCAGGATATGAATGTGTAATAATTGGTTCCAGGATATACATCAAATTATCAAGTTAAAAAATGAATTTGCATGATACACAAACTTGATACATCAAAGAATATGTTGTGTGTTAAAACATCAAGCTACATCAACACTTGGATACATCAATGAATAGAACATCAAGTTGGATGTTTTAAGTTTTCTTGTTAACTAATAGCTTTCAACTTAAAACATCACATTTAGTTAACATCAATTTTTTTGCATGTAAGCATCGCTTGGATACAACTTAAAACATCAAGTTTGTTCCTGGAACCCAAAAACATCAACTTAAAACTTGGATGATATCTACAATGCAAAAATATCCTGGAATCCAAATCAAAAACATTGAGGAAGATTAGTTAACATGATATTAGTTAACACAAAACAGTGAGGATTAAACCCAAATCAAAAAAACAGAGGGTTATCTTTCTGAAATCCGGCCATAAATTTACAAATGCAATGAATGATTGAATCAGTCCGTACCTAAATTTGAAACTTCGTAAGCTACAGCCACAGTCACACTAATCCATAGCTTGCTTGCTATATCCTGAGTCTCTTTCTGAGCACCGATTGGATCCTTCTTGAATAGTTGATGCACACGCGCACATACATACCTATCATTTTATGCCACTGAATGTAATCAATTAGATACAACTTTGAGCTTATGTAGCCTATGCATTTGGATGATCTTGTAATTCTATTAATGCCTTCCATAGGCATATAGATGGTCTGATGATTCTATTAAGCCTTCTCTTTTTTGGCCTATTCCTACTTTTATCCTGTATTCTATTACCATGGCCATTAAATTTCTCTTTGTCATTATAGCTTGCTTTTAATTTGATCCGCTCTACCTAGTTTTTGTTTCTAGCATGGATTCTTCCATTATAGTTTATCACTAAATACTACCTATTTTTTGACATCTTATTATTTGGTAATCAATCTCTAATAATTTTTTAGTTCACCTTTAGTCTGCTTAAATGTGTTATAACTCTTATTGACTATAACACTTTCACATACCTTATGAAAAGGAATGTAGAGCCTGGGAGTAATAGTGATAACAGTACTGGTGATCCAACAAACGCTTATGTGCCCTCTAATAATAACAAAGTGGTTACTGAATATATTTCTAGTCAAGGAAATACCTTTGGTGCAGATGTACATGTCCTAGAAGCTGAGTTGCATTCAGCAGGTGTCCCTTGTACTGATGAAAAAACTTGAAGTTCTTCTGATCAGCAGTATATAGATTGTGACCGTTTTCTTAGAGAGTATCATGAACTTGAGGAACAAAGGAAAAAGGTGGTCCAACAACTTCACCAAGAAAATTATTGCAATTACCAAAATCTAATTCAAAGCTCAGTCTGTCAATTACCTCAAGCTTCTGGATATAGCACGTCTGAACATGTCCTTCAAGCACCATGTTCCTCATACTCATGTCACTATGTAGCTGTCTCATCAGTCCCAACCTCGGCATGTGCTTTAGGTGGGCTCTCTTCTGGATGCTATAGTTGTTATCCTCTACACATGTCATCTTGATTTGCCCTCAGGCACAACAGGTTACATGTAATAACTCTTCTTACCTTTTTAAGCATAACCTTGTTATAAGAGAAGGCTTGTAGCTTCATTTTATGCCACTGCATGGATCTCATATCTTGCTTATATGCAGGTATTCATTTTCCTGCTGCTGATTGTCCATCTTCCACTGCTGGTACCTTGAATATAATGGATCCAGTGAACAATTCAGTAGCAGTTGACAATGGCATTAAAATGGGAATGTTGGCTGTAGAAAAGGTAATAAAGTACATAAAGATGGAAACATCTGCGCCTTGAAGCGATAGTAAAGGTAATTAGGCATATTATAGACCTACATTTAAATGCATGTCTGTGGGGCAATGATGTGCTTAAGCATGAAGCCAATTTCAGTTTGGAGTCTCGGGTAGCGTAACAAAATCTAGCAGGGCATGCATTTATAACCAGAAGAATGAGCCAGGGTTAGCCTTCCTCCCAGTCGATGTCATCCTCGTTATCAGACTGCTTAGCCTGCATGTCGGAATCGCCTGGTCTGAAAACTTGACCTGAATTGCCAGCGAAAAGAAAGAAAAACTGAGCTTGGTGTGTGCTCATACACAGTTTAGGCTTGTTTAAAAGGGTGGTTTGCTTTTGTCTAATAAATTTTTCTCAATGTTTAAAATGTAATTTATGTTAATTTCTAAAGCAATTCGACCGAGTATATTCCAGGTTGCAATTTCTCATTTATTCTACAACTGAAAATATATAAACAGAACCAAATATTCCAACTCGTTCACAGGCTATCCGTAATGAATTAATGAATTAATGATACGAATCAATGAACACAGATTTAACACACATCATGCATGGTACGAACATAATGAATTATGCATTAATGAATTAATGATACGAACATATTGAACACAAATTTCTGAATTATGCTTGGAGATCAAACCTTGTGTACTCTTTTCAACGTTTCAGCATTTCAAAACATTTGTATTACACGTTCCAGCATTTCAATATGTACCAGTATTAATAGATGTTGGCGTGCCTATTGAACATGTATGCTGGTACGTGTAATGCATTTCAAAACATACCAGTACAAATACTGAACATGATACAAAAGGCGCTGAAACATTTGAAATGGTACGTGTAATGTTGTTACATATTGAAATGCTGGTACGTGCATATTGAACACATATTAATAGATTGAAATCGCTGAAACATTTGTATTGTACGTGTTAATATGTACCAGCAAATTAATACGTGTTAATATGTACCAGCATTTCAAAACATTTGTATTACACGTACCACCATTTCATTTGTTGGCGTGCATAATTTCCACATTTTTATTTGGCGTGCATATTGGACACAAATCACTGATTTTTGCCAATACATCTAATCATGGTACTATTCTATCTTCCTGGCATACATCTAAATGAAATATGTTATAGATACCTTTAAATATATTTCTGAATGTTTATTTTGTACTTGTTTCTATTAGTTACGGACTGCAGAGCTCATACGTCGTTACTTTATTTAGTAAGAAACTGCATTCATGATTCATCTATTCGTTTTCCATCTTGTAATGGTCTTTGTCTAAATAGATAACTGTAACCATCTTGAATATCAATTATTAGTTAAATGCTTCTCTTAAGTCAATATGGATGCATAAGCTTATATCAGGGACAATACTTTTCTCATTCTTATTCAGTTCTGCCAATAGGTAACCCATGTCACAAAATAGAATCAAAAAATTACATGAAGTTCAGAGAAATAATACCTTGGATTGAGAGTCGGTGTGTTGTTGGCTGACAACCATGAAGTGCTGAAGATCCCAGAGTCCATGGAGTAGGCTATGGACAAAAAGCCTGATCCAGCCATAAAAGACGCAGATATTATCAAAAAGAAGTACCCACAATGGAAAAGAGTAAATATAAAATCATCACTCTAAAGAAACTTATCACGCAAACAGTGGTAATATTGTTCTTTGAGACATTTCATCAAACGCATGACAAATGCTTGGAAGTACAAAAAGTTTAACCCATGTCACCAAATAGAATCGAATAAAGTGGAGAGAGAATACCTTGGATTGAGAGTCAATGGTTTCTTGGATGACAATCATGCATAATCCAAGTACTGCAATTACCATTGCTCAAGTTCCGTATCCATCAATCTCCCAAAGCTATAACATTCAACATAAAGGCAATTTTCATTCAAAGAAAGAAAACCCACCTAGATGGCCTAACCAACATATTAAGATCAAGATTCTGAGCTTGGTGAAGAACCACCTATTATTCCCAGTCTTGAACATATACTCTAACCACTGCTTGGCATCCTTGCAAGCGACCACCTTCTTGTCCTTTTCTTTGCAGCGTGTCCTTGCTGGTGGTGCTGCTCTGGTCGGGAAACAGGGTGTAAGAAGAAGAGGGGGAGTCAAAAGAAGCGAAGCTTGCATGAGGAGAAAGATGAAGAGGATCAGCCCAAAACCTATGCATATTTCCTTTTCCCAGAAGAAAGACTCAAGCCAAATACTTTCTCTTGCATTGTGCTTCTTTGAGAGGACAAAGAGTGATACTCCATCATTAAGCAAATTTTCTGTAAAATAAACCATGTGGTGGAAGCCCATTAGGAGAATACATAAACTACCCCAAAGAAAGAAAATGACCGAAAAACATGGGTGACATGCATATAAATGAACAGTGATGACGCTGTAATAAAAAGTGAATCAAAGGACTGAGTTTATACCTGATGCAGACATTAAGTATAAGCTCTGCCCATCCCAGATCAGGTTTAAACCCATGCCACATCTGGGGTATTCTCTACACCTCATTGAGAAACATGATGCTGACATTAAATAGTTAGCTGAACAGAAAATTCAAAGAATCAAAGCACTGAGTTTAAAGTTTCAACATCAACGATTCAAAGAAACAAATTGTCAAACACCTATAGGGTGACACACAAAAATGAAAAAAAATGACATAAACGAATTATTGATGTTGTCAAACACCTTGAATATGTATTTTAAAATCTGATCAGAGCTGAACCTTGAATACGTAGTGTCAAGAATTTGCTAGCAGCTGATGAACGAATTTACAACATCAGTGAGAGGACATGAATGCAGGCTGCAGTATAAAATGCATCCCGAATCGAAACTTGAAAACACGAACCTTCAGACAGATCATTTGCAAAATCTTTGATGCCCGATATTTGAACCAGTTATATAGACCATTTGCAACCCAAATCATCAGATTAGAGATCTACAAAAGCAAAAATGATGGCTTTTTAATTATGAGCATTTGGAATTCTAATGGAAGGGCGGAGCTCTACAAAAACCCATACTGTAACAAAAAAAGTGAGCTTATACCTGATGCTGGATGATGAGCCATGGCTATGCGAGATAGGGCACTGTTATTTCAACTGGCCAGCAGCACAGCTAGCAGCAGACCTACATAACCACAAACATGAAAATTTCAATAGCCTTCCATCAGATATGTAAGAACACAGTAGCCTCACACAATAAATATACAAATTGCCTCGAAAATATTTGTTAGTGTTGATATTCACATTACACATTCAGCGTTGTAGCAGGAATCGATTTAATGGGGTGTCTGTAATCACAATTTGGTATGTTTGTATGGAAACTTTGGTTGCCTGCATTGTAGCAGACATCAAACATCATCACCCTTGTGTGCAAAAATTAAAAAAAACAAAGCAGATTCGAGAAAAAAGAAATCACATATGGGGCAATGAAAGAGAGATGTTTTTAGCAAAAATTTGCCAATTTGAAGAACAGTTATGTAACCCGTGTCAGCGACATTAGCTCAATGGCTCCTACATAAGGACCAGGATTAATCTTAATCATGTGATGTTGCAGATAATTTTTGCAAAAATTATCCAATTTGAAGAACAGTTATGTAGAAGAACAAAAATATTAACGAAAATAAAAGGGCAAAAATGAGAAAAATACTCACAGGAGCGCAACAATGAAATTTTTTGAATCGAGATGAGTTCCGTTCAAATCGACAGAGGAGCGCAAAGATCAAGCAATCAAAATCCCTGAAAACAGAACTTTTTAAAGATTTACCTTCAAATTTTCCGATGACATCAGTTCATTCCAATCCCCTTTTCTCTTCCCCAACAACTCATCAACGGGAATCGAATCGATCGCGGAAGTTCTCGAATCAAAACAATCAAATTAAAAAAGAATGAAATTGAAATTCTCAGTATTAAACTTCTACATATCTACAAAGAACAAACCAATCTGGCAAGCAGCGCACTCTCACCTGAATCAAGAGCTGCAGCAGTAGAACCCATTCCACCATTTCTTCTCCAGTTGAGGCGAGCACATCGATGGTGAGGGCACTGGAGGTAGCGAAGGGGGAGGAGGCGAAGGGTTGGTAGAGTTATTGTGGGAAGCACATGGCACGTTGACCTAAATCAAGCTTCTCGGATCCGGAGAGGGAAAGAGAGAGAGAAAGGCCCCCCCCCAAAGTTTGGACAGCTAGGGTTGAGGCGATATTGTTTTTCACCAAAATTTTCGCGTTCCCCCCCAAAATCTTTCACGGTCTGGCCTGTAGGGACCCACGCGCGTACGTGGCTGCATCGTAGCCTTCCCCAGAATAAATCTAGACCGTTCAGAGTGACTGGGACAAAAAATATGTGACTGGACTTATGATTGGGACAAAATTCAAAAAAGGTCCTGCTTTATAGAATAGATATATATATGAGGTTGACTAGGATCCATTCGGATGGATCAAACATGCGGATCCATCCAAGTGGAATTTAAAGCTAGACAATGAAAATAGAAAATCTGACCATTGGATGTCATCTAACATGTCTAAACTAGCTCCAAACAAAATTTCAACTACTTTAGACATGTTTTGCCCATGCATCAAAGATTGCAAAATTAGCCGATTTTATAACTATTCAAAAACATCGATTTTGCAAGCACTTGATGCATGGGCAAAACATGTCCAAATTAGTTGAAATTTTGTTTGAAGCTAGTTTAGACATGTTAGATGACATTCAACGGTCGGATTTTCTATTTACATTGTCTAGCTTTAAATTCCACTTGGATGGATCCGCATGTTTGATCCATCCGAATGGACCCTAGTCAACCTATACATACACACACACACACACACACACACACACACACACACACACACACACACACACACACACATATAGAAAAGTAAGCCAGATCTTTATTGAGTAAAAATATGTATACAAGAATTTACAAGGCAAAGTAGCAAGGTGGAATAGAATGAGGTTTCAGAAGAGAGAGGATAGGACACAAGCGTCGTCACTCTCTACAAATGATTCCTCACCATATCCCCCCCTACACAAAAGAATGGTACCTAGACTATGAAACCAATATGGTATCACAACAAAGACACATCAAAACCAATCCAACCAAACTCCATAGAGCTCAACCATTATCTCTGAAAATCCAGTTGGCGAAGACCCTAGCCTCACCATCATTAGTTGGTTCAAGATCTCCCACAGCCAACCTGACGTCAGCAGCAATCTCCTCAAAAAGTATTGCCTTGCCTATTTCTTTAGTCTCAAATATTCTCCTGTTTCTCTCCCTCCAAATGTGCCATACACATGCCGCCAGAACAGTTTTACCAAGTGTACCTAGGCAATTTTTCCCACCAAAATGTAACAGGAAATAGTTCCCAACATCCACCAGTGAGGACCCAATATCCGTTAGTATATTGAGTTTGAGCATAGCCCTCTTCAGAATGTAACGAGAATAGCTGCAATCAAAGAACAGGTGCCCCACATTTTCATCAATATTTTCCGCACACAAAACACAATTTGTTGGATGGTTGAGTCCCCATCTTCTTATAATATCTCTAGTTAGCAATTTTCCCCTGAAATCACGCAGAAGTGCCAAAGACATCTTTGGTATATGATTTCTATACCAAACCAGTTTGTAGTAGGGAAAGATAGTACCTGGAGATCGAGCCCCTTCCCAAGCTTGAGAGAACCAGAAGGGATCACCTGGGATCCGTGCCCAGCGATCAGCCCCAGGCCGCAAATTAATGCCCTGCCTATAATATATATAGAGGTTTGATCCAGCCGATTTTATGACTATTCAAAACATCGATTTTGCAACCACTTGATCCATGGGCAAAACATGTCCAAATTAGTTGAAATTTTGTTTGGAGCTAGTTTAAACATGTTAGATGACATCCACCGGTCAGATTTTCTATTTACATTGTATAAATTTAAATTCCACTTGGATGGATCCACATGTTTGATCCATCCGAACGGACCCTAGTCAACATATATATATATATATATATATATTGAAAGGTTAGCATTTATTTATTAATGAATAATGTACAAGTACAACAATAGCCCATTAAAGGAGCTGGGACCAATGGGGAGAGGATAGGGCACAAGCGCCGTCACTCCCCACCATCAAACCCATCTCCCAAATGAGGCTATTCCAATAAAGAATACACACTAAATACAAAAAAATACACACTCCCAGATTAAGATCCAAATTCTAGCCCATATCTCTGAACTCCCACTTTCCATAAACAGCGGTCTCCTCCTCTGTAGAAGGGTCCTGATCTTGCAGAAGGATTCTCATGTCGGCTGAAATAGCATCAAAAAGAATGGTCTTCAATTTTGTTACCCCATCAAATATTCTGGCATTCCGCTCTCTCCAGATATGCCAAACCATTGTGGATAGTGCTGTTTTAGCAAGAAGGCACATAGCGCTCTTCCCTCCGTAGTGTGATATATAGTATTTCCCAATCTCGCATAGTGTAGGAGTGATGGTGGAAGTTATTCCCAGCTTGAGGAAAGCCCTGCATAGAATGTAGCTGGAATAACAACAGTTAAAAAATAGGTGATCAATGGATTCCTCCTTGTTTTCATCACACAGAACACACTGATTTGGGCTATTGAACCCCCATCTTGTGAACATATCCCTAGTAAGCAGCTTACCCCGAAATGCACGTAGAAGAGTTAGAGACATTTTTGGGTTGTGGTTTTTGTACCAAATCAAATTATGGAAAGGAAAAGACAGACCTCTCTTGCGAACCCCCTCCCAAGCTTGCTTGAATGTAAAAACGCCCGGCATCCACTCCCATTCATCAGCCCCCGCAGTAATCTTTACTTTTTGAAGGAGGTGTTTAATAGGATCTAAAACCGGATCCACATTCCAACAGGTGCCGCTCCAGTATTCATGTACCCTTGAATTGCCAGCGCCCGGAGGGATATCAATAATGCTTGCAATGGGACCGCATTCTAGCCAATGATCCGTCCAAAATCTCGTCGACCGGCCATCTCGAACTTTCCGCCGTATAATCCCCATGGCCGAAGGCCTGCTGTGCAACATTCGTTTCCAGGAGCCAGAGTGATGAGGCAGTTTTGCGGCAGTGAAGAAATCTCCAGAATCGCCATAGTGCGTCGCCATATGTTTAGCCCATAGAGAGTCGGAAGAAAGATACCTCCAGATTAGCTTAAGGCTAGCCGCCTCATTTAGATCCTCTAACAATCTGAGACCAACCCCTCCTTCTGTCTTCGGTTTGCACATATCTTCCCAAGCCCACACTTTTGAAGACCCCAAGATGAAACGCCGACAAGCTGAAGAGATAATCTTCAGAATTTTTGAAGGGACACGGAAAGCCTTGATCCAGAATAAAACAATTCCGTGAATGACCGTTCTGACAAGTTCAATTCGGCCCGATATAGAAAGCAAGGAAGAATTCCAACCCATCATCCTTTTCTTGCACTTGTCCACCAATTTGCCATAATTTGCAGATTTGGGGTATTTAGATGAGAGTGGCAGACCCAAGTAGGTAGTAAAAGTTGTAGAAGTCTTGATTCCCAACAAGTCAGATAACATTTGCTTGTTTTTAGTCCCCTTGCTAAATAATCCAGCACTTTTGTCCCAGTTTACAGAAAGCCCAGTAATAGTAGAGAACTCCTCCAGTAAATTTCTAACACCCATAAAAGATGTTTTGTTTGCCCTGCAGAACAGTAGGAGATCATCTGCAAATAAAAGATGTGATATAGAGTTTATCCGTCGCATTGGCTGAATCTTGCCCATATTAATATATTTGGCCATCAGAACTGAAAACGCTTCCATAGCCACCACAAATAAGTAAGGTGAGAGCGGATCCCCCTGTCGTATACCTCTGTTGCCCTTAAAGTAACCCACAGGTACGCCATTTATCAGAATTGAAAAATTTGGCGTAGTAATGCACTCTCTGATCCAATCAACAAAGATTTTTGGGAATCCCAGGCAGTGAAGGAATATTAAGATAAAATCTCTGCTTACGCTATCAAATGCCTTTCTCAGGTCCAATTTCAGATAGGCTCTACTTCCCATCTGGTTGCTGAAATCTCTAATTTGCTCGTGGGCTAAGAGCGTAGAATCTGAGAGAAGCCTGCCTTTTAGAAAGGCAGATTGATTTGGGGAGATCAATTCATGGATCACCAATTTAAGCCTGTTGCATAGAATTTTGCTGATGATCTTGTAAAGAACATTACAGCAGGCTATGGGACGATAATCACTTAGCGAGGAAGCATTAGAACTCTTAGGAACCAGAGTTAAAAAAGTATGATTGATACTTTTAAGCAGGGACCCTGATCTAAAAAATGATTTAACAGCCATAGTTACCTCATCCCCAATGAGTCCCCAGTTGTGCTGGAAGAAAAGACCATTGTAGCCGTCTGGTCCAGGAGCCTTATCAGGCCCAATATGGAAAACAGCCTCTTTTACCTCCTCATTTGTTACCCGCCTACTCAGCCAGAGGGAAGCCTCCCCAGTTAAAATACGCTTCGAAACCAACATAGGAAAGTGGTTTAAATGTTTTGTCTGGGTATACAATTTTTCAAAGAATGTAGGGGCCTCCTTCTTCAGAACTTCCGAAGCATTGTTTTGCTTACCATTCACATCAATTAAATGATTCAGAGAGTTACGGTAATTCCTCGCTCTCATTGCGGTGTAGAAGAATTTGGTATTTCTATCCCCCAATTTCAACCAGTCCTGACGACTCTTTTGTCTAAACATCTCTTCCTCATTTTTCAAAGCAACCATCAACTCCTTTATTAGGGACTGCTCTTCTAGCTATAATGTCAAGCAGAGGCTAGGATTGCTCCTAAGAGACTCCAACTTTTGTCTACAGATTCTGACCCTCTTTTCCGCATGATAATCTCCCGCCCAAGAACGCAGAAGGGGTTTCAATAATTTTAGCTTTTGAGTGAGCCGATACATAGGGGTACCCTGAAAATAAGCGCTCCAAGCATTTGCCACCACATCGTGAAATCCAGGGCAATTGATCTAATAAGTAAAAAATTTAAAAGGCTTTGGATCTGGCAAGGGCGTAGTATGAAATTTGACAACCATGGGAGAGTGATCACTGGTACTCGGATCCAGATAATCCATATAAGTCTCAGCCAAAATATTAATCCATGATGGATAACAGAAAACCCTGTCCAATTGGGTATTAATATGATCCTTACCCACTCTATGATTACACCAGCTATACTTGTTACCCGTGCTCTTCAGCTCCTGAAGGGAACACCTTGTGATACAATCAGAGAAGTCGCGGACCATAGCCTCCTCAAGCTTCCTACCACCTAGCTTGTCACTAGTGAAAAGCACACTGTTGAAATCCCCTCCCACTAGCCATGCCGAATAACCAATCCGCCCAAAATCCTCCTCCAAACATTGCCACAAAAGTTTTCTCTCCGGAATGGTGTTACGGGCATAGACACCATTTATTACACAAGAGAATCCACCCAAATTTGTACAGAAAACCGAGATATGTTGCGCTGAAGTAGATAAATCATAAATCTTCCAGATTGCGGGATTAAACCACTTCACTATTCGGCCCCCAGGAGCATGGGTCGAATTATCTAATGATAACCAATCCGACGGCATGCCCGATCTCTTAGGATTTGCGGGATTTTTGAGTTTGGTCTCCAAGAGTATAATGGCCGACGGCCGAAGAGTATTAATTCTACTTCTCAAATCTCTCCTACGAGCCAGATTATTAAGCCCCCTGATATTCCAGAAGAAGACTGTCATTGGTCAGTATAGTATAAGGCTCTCTGGCCAGATCAAGAACTCTGAGATCTTGTGCTCCTCCTGCTAACTCCAGAAGCACTCTGCACCACTTTTTTCTTGGCATTTTTGATTTCTAGTTTATGCAGCACCTGCTCTTCTACCTCCCTATCCCATTCAAGATTCTCAGTGGCAATACACGAAGGTAGCTTATCAATCTCATCCGACATCTGATCATTAAGCAAAGAAGGCATAGGAGGAAGAGCAGGAATAGTTGAAGAATCATGATGTGATAATTGCGGCTCAAGCCTAACAAGTAGAGGGCTAGGACCTGGAGCAACATTAAGATGCGTAACCTCAGGAGCAGCATCAGAGTGCGGATTGCACGTACCTGGAGCGGAACCTGATTGCGGAACCTGATGCGCGTCAACCTCCATGGAGATCTCCTCATCTCCCGTTACAGCATCAGGTAGTTGTGGGTGTTCGGATGTTCTCGCAATGCCTGTAGGAACACGCATTGAATCCTCTCCTGCGACCGGAAGATGAAGTTTCCTGCTTCCGTCGATAGGAGTAGCTTGAATAGGAGCGGTAATACAAATAGGATTTGGAGATGAGGCTGTTTCAGGAACCTTATGCTGCACTGTGGGCAGGTGATTTGGGTGATCAGGTGGGTTGCAGACATCTTCATTTGAGACACTCTTTCCAACCAGGGGTTTTTGGTTCTGCACAGGGAAGCTATGATTCCCTTGTGTCTGTTCCCGAAGCTCAGATTGGATTGAAGGGAGCTTAGTGGTAAGAGGGCATTGCTCATCAGTGTGACCAAAACAGATGCAGTGGCCACACCAGGGGGGAGAACCTTCATACTTAGTGGTAATAGTAATAACAGAGCCTTCCTCCATCTCGACGTCGATTGTGGATGGTAGGGGGTTAGAGGCATCTACCTCAATCAAGCAGCGGGCAAAAGAGATCCTTTCCAAATAGGCCGTAGCACGGTCTAGGCTCATAGGTTTACCGACCACCGATGCAATGATGTTTAGTCCCTCCAGGTTCCACATGAACAGAGGGACCCCATGAAGCTGGACCCAAACAGGTATTGAGGTTAAGATATCTCTATCGTGCCTCATATGAAGAGACCATCTCTTGAGAACAACCAGCCTCCCATCAAACAACCAGGGTCCACCCGCCAGAATCCTTTCACATTCCTCCTGTGATTCGAATCTGAAATAAAAGAAACCATTCTCTTTAGTATAAACCTGGACCCTCCTTTTAGGCTTCCACAATCTCTCCATCCAAGATTCCATCTGGGAATAAAAAGGGACATCCCCCACCACATAACCCACCAGAGTGTTCTTCCAATTTTCTGCCCCTTTCCTAACAAGGTCCGCTGGGAACCTAGCAAACACTGACCCATCCTCTCGGCGCTGGGGCGGTATGTGGGACATTCCAAGGGAAGCTCCATAGGTTCTGCGATTAGCGCAAACATCCGACCAAGATTGTTTAGCCGCTGCCGGATCTGCATTGAAATGAATTAGTTGTTTCTGTGGCATTGACTCATACACCTTATGTGCTCCTCCAACTGGCCGATTTGAAGGCTTCGTCAGCCTTGAATCTCCGAACCTACCCACGCGATGGCCCTGGGAAAGAATCCTAGAGTGGATAGGAGCTCCCCTCCGGTTAACAACATTAGATCCCATGCCAGATTGCCAATTCCCAGCCTCCTTAGCTCCACGCCTCCGGACCTCTGTCCAACCCCCCTCATCGTTTGGCAGCCGTGACCTGGATGGACCACGCGTCCTGCTTTGCTCCCTAAGGGAACGAGATCTCCGATCCCCCCCCCTGCTCAAAGAACCCAACAAGATTCTCTCCCCTCCCACGAGTCGCAGGCAGCTCGAGATCTCCCCCACACGCTTCAGATCTGCCCCCACGTGGATCCCCAAAGACTCCATCACCACCGAGAGTATGGCCCCGATCCCCCGGCGCCTGCATCCCCGACACCATCAACAAGTACCCACCTCTTGCTCGTCGGAAGTTCACTCAGAGTAGATGAAGCCCTAGATCCCGCCGTCTTCTTGTTGCCGGCTCCCAGATCGCCTGGATCGCCAGGGAAACTTCCCCCTAGGATTGCGGGATCCATGTTATATATATATATATCTATTCTATAAAGCATGAATAATTTGAATTTTGTCCCAGTCAGCAGTCCAGTCATATTGCTTTGTCCTAGTCAGCAATACAAACTTGCATGTAATTTGAACTCTTTTGAATTTGAAGTGAATTTGAAATGAATTTGAATGAAATTGAACTCAGTTGAATTTGAAATGAATTTGACATCATTTGAAACCCTCCACACGTTGGCATCTGGTGTGAAATTTGGAGGGAAAATTAGGAAAGAAAGTGAATGGAGGGAAAATTAGGGGGGAAATTGGTGATGTGATCAAATATTTCATCACATCAGAGCCATCAGAGAAATGAAGTAGAACCGGAGCTTGGAGGGAATTTGGAACGTTGCCATCTACCTCATCTTCAACCTCCATTCCTCACGTTGCCATCTTGATCCTTCCACCACGCAAAGCCAACACAACTGCAGCCGTAATCATCTTCCTCGCGTTGCAATCTTGAGTTCGCTTGGAGGGAATTACTTTGGAGAGGGAATTTAGGTAATCATCTTCCTCACGTTGCCATTTTTTCATGTTTTTGCAATTCTGACGTTAGCCAATTTTTTGGTCGTTTCAGATTTTTGCAAGGTTGCTGGGTGTTTTTGAATATGTGAATGAAGTATATCAAATTGTGATTTTTGATGTTTGACTGCGTTTATCAGTTTGTGAATATCCTGTTGATTTTTGAATATATGAACAGCAAGTTTGTATTGCTGAATATCCTGTTTCAGCAATATCCTGTTGTATATATTGGTGAATATATTTGTGGAATATTGCTGATTTTGCAAGTTTAGGATATTTGATTTCAGGTTTACAAGTTGAATATTCTGCAAATTAACTTGATTTCACAGGACATTTCACTAATTTAGGATATTTTGCAACTTGATTTCCTGTGAATATTCACTAATTTCAGCAAAATTAGCAATATTAGTTTAGGATATTCAGCAATTAAGAAATTAACATCAAAAACTTAATTGCTGAAATTAACATATGTTCCTGATTTGAATATTAGTTGCTGAAATTAACATATACATATTCATATTCACTAATTTCTGAAATTAACATAAACTAATATTAGTGAATTTCAGAAAACATGCTCTTTTGTATTAGTGAGTTTTTGAGATAGCTTTTCTTAATTCAGAAAAGCAATGTTAATATTAGTTTATGTTAATATTATAATTAGTTTATGTTAATATTAGTTTCAGAAATTAACTAATATTCACTAATGTTAATATGTTAATGAATATGTTAACTAATATGTTAACTAATTAGTTAATGTTAATATGTTAATGAATATGTTAACTAATTAACTAATATTAACATAAACTAATATGTGAATATGTTAATGAATATGTTAATTTCTGAAATTAATATTAGTGAATATTAGTTGCTGAAATTAACATAAAACTGATTTGAATATGTTAATTCAGCAATATTAAGTGAATATGTTAATTTCAGCAATATTAGTTTATGTTAATTAAGATATTCAGCAATTAAGAAATTTCAGCAATATTAGTTTAGGATATTCAGCAATATTCACTAATTTCAGCAAAATCAAGTTGATTTTTGATGTTAATTTAGGATATTCAGTGATTTTGATTTCACAGAATATGTTAGTTTAGCAAAATTAGTGAATATTCACAGGACATTTCAAGTTTAGGATATTTTGCAAGTTTAGGATATTCACAGGACATTCAAAAATTAGCAAAATTAGGACATTCAAAAAATGCAATATTCACTCATTCAAGTTGATTTTTGATTTTGCTTTTTGAATTAGCAAAATTAGCAACAGCAAGTTTGCTTGATTTCAGCAATATATTTGTGGAATATTGCTGATTTTGCTTTTCATATATTCATTTCAGCAATACAAATATATTCAGCAACAGGATATTCAAAAAGCAAGTTTGTATTGCTGAATATATTCACAAATATCCTAATTGATTTGTGAATATCCTAATTCAGCAATATATTTTCAAATCAACAGGATATTCACAAATCAACAGGATATCACAAATGAACCCTCCACAATATTGAGTTTATCAGTTTGTGAATATTGTTGATTTTTGAATCTGTGAATATTGCTGATTTTGATCCTGTTGAATTGCAAAAATATTGCTGATTTTGAATCTGTGATTTTGATCCTGTTGAATTGCAAAAATATTGCTGATTTTTGATCTGTGACTATATTCAGCAAATTTTGATCTGTGAATATATTTGCTGAATTTGATCAATATATGAATCTATTCACAAATTCATGAGTTATCAGTTTGTTCATGAGTGAATATATTCAGCAAATTCACAGATATATGAATATATGAAAAGCAAAATCAGCAATATTGCTGAATATCCTATTGATTTTTGAATCTGTGGAATATTGCTGAATATAATTCAAATTTTTGATTTTTGCATGCGTTCATAACTGAAAATTTGACAATTTTGAGTTGATCAGTTTGAGTTGATAATTTTTGAATCTGTGAAATCTGTTTGAGTGTATATTGCAACAGGATCAGCAATTTCACTCATTTGCTGAATATTGCAAATCAGGACTCTGTGAATATATTCACTCTCCAAATTCAGAATATATTGCAACAGGATTATTGCATAGGATTATTGCATGAGTGAATATTGACTCTGTGAATATTGCATAGGATTATTGCAATATTGCAACAGGATTATTGCATAGGATTATTGCATGAGTGAATATTGCATGAGTGAATATTGACTCTGTGAATATTGCATAGGATTATTACAATATATTGCATAGGATTATTGCATGAGTGAATATTGCATGAGTGAATATTGACTCTGTGAATATATTCACTCTCCAAATTCAGCAATATCCTATGAATTGCAACAGGATCAACTTGAATGAGTGAATATTGCATTTTTTGAATGTCCTGTGAATATAACAGTTGAATATTCTGTGAAATCAAAACAGGATTTCACAGTATATTCCTGATTTGATTTCAAAGTTCAAATCAGGATTTTAACAGGATTTCACAGTATATTCCTGATTTGAAGTATATTCCTGATTTGAAATTTGAAATGATAAAATCAAAATTTGATAGAGTTGTGCCAGATATCCTGATTTGAAATTTGAAATTTGGAGTATCATTTTGAGTTGTATATTCTGTGAAATCATGAATTCACTCTAATTATATGTGAAATTTGAATTATTAAATGTCCTAATTATATGTGCCGGATATCAAATGTTCAAATTCAATGTTGGTGTTTGAAATTTGGATGTTGGTGTTTAATCCTGTTAATTAGGACATTTAATCCTGTTGGTGTTGGTGTTCAAATTTGGATGTTGGTGTTCAAATTCAATGTGCCAGAATGTTCAAATATCAAATTTGGCACATTGATATCAAACACCAACACCAACATTTGATATCAATGTGCCAGAATTTGGTGTTCATATTTGGATGTTGGTGTTCAAATTCAATGTGCCAGAAATTTGATATCAAATGTGCCAGAATTCACTCTAATTATAACAGGATTAAATGTCCTAATTATATGTGAATTATATGTGAATTCAAATTAACAGGATTTCACAGGACATTCACATGACTCTAATTATATGTGCCAGATATCAAAATTTGAACTTATATGTGAAATTTAACATTCAAAAATGTTGATATCCTGTGAAAAGTAACATTAACATTCAAAAATGTTGATATCCTGTGAAAAGTGAGTATATTGAAAGTGAGTATATTGAAACAGGAATATTGCATGAGTGAATATTGAAACAGGAAAATGTCCTGTGAATTGCAAAATTATATTGAAACAGGAAAATGTCTGGGTGATATATTGCAAATGTCCTGTGATATATATTACAATTCACAGGACAAATATTACAAACCTGTGATATATATTGCAAATGTCCTGTGATATATATTGCAAATGTCATGTGATATTGCAAATGTCCTGTGATATATATTGCAAATGTCCTGTGATATATTACAAAATGTCTGGGTGATATATTGCAAATTATTCAATATTTGATTTTTAATTGAATATTCAACTGTTAATTTCAATATACTCACTTTCAATATATCACAGGTTTGCAATATACTCACTTTCAATATATCACAGGACATGTTGATATTTTCCTGTGAATTTTTGAATGTTATATGTGAAATTATATGTGAAATTTCTCATATGCAAAATTATTTGTGAAATTTTTGATATCCTGTTAATTTGGCTGGTTGACATTTTCATGTGTTTGCAAGGTGAATCAAAAGTGCAAGGTGGCTGTGTGTCTGGGTGGCTAGGATCTTCAAAAGTGCAAGGTGGCTGGGTGTGTTAGTCATTCAACCTCAGGTGAATCAAGTGAATTCAAAATTATTCAAATTGAAGGGTTCAAGTTGGTGTTTTGGACTTTTCATCTGTGAAGAACTTTTCATATGTGAATCAAAAATGTGTTTACAAAGTGAATTCAGGTATCATCTGTGAATAATTTTTTTAATATAACCAACTTGAACTTTTTGATCTTTTTGCACTTTTTGAACTTTTTGAATATACCATAAAGGGTTCAAGTTGGTGTTTTGAACTTTTTGAAAATTTTGAACTTTTTGAATATAACATTTGAATATAACACTTGAAAAATCAGTTTTGAACTTTTTGAATAATTTTGAACTTTTTGTAATTTAATAAAATTGAAATGTGCTCTAATTAGAGTTGGTGTTATATTCACAAAAGTTGATAATGTTATCTAATTAGATAACAGTTGATAACTTTAACATTCACTCTAATTTTTTGAATTCACTTTGGTGAAACTTCTGCAAGGTGATTTGAACCCTTCAAAAATGTTGATATCCTGTTAATTTCAACTCATTCAAAAATCTGACATAATCTATGGGTTTGTGGAAAAAATTGGATTAGATTTTTGAATTCTGTCAACTTAATCTGTCAAGTTTGGAATTCCGTATGGAAAAAAATTGGATTAGATTTTAAACAAACATAATATGTGGGTTTGTGTCAACAGATTTTAACCAAACATAATTCCAGCAATTCTGTCAACATAATCTGTCAACGTAATCTGTAGGTTTGTGGAAAAAAATTGCAGATTCCATATGGAAACAAATTTGCGTTCCCAAAATTTAAGATTGAAGCAAAGAAATATTACGCAACTTCATCTTAGATGTCATATTCCAAACTTGACATGAATCTCTGTTGCTTTTTGCTTTTCTTGCTAAGGGTAGGGAATTGCAATAATCTGCCCATTGGATGACATTCCTAGCATAAAATCTAATCCAATTGAAAATCTGATCAACGGTGGGTATATGCGTGATTGCATGGAGATCTATGGATATTCTAAATGTGACATTAAATATGTGTCCTGGGCGGTGATGTCTTATACCATATTCTTAATGTATGTGGACCTTCTTTATAGACTGTAGTTGAATGTTACAGTCTTGGTGATTGATTAGTGAAGTTGAGACCAAGTTCTTTATAGACTATATTTGAGTTTGTTATGTGGAAATTTATTATGCATGATGGGAGCATCAGTGTTTACAATTTTCCGGTAAAAGTTGGTGTTGTGTCTTGAATTAGCGTTAGCTTAAATTAACAAAATCAGAAAACTATGGCTAACAAGATCACTGGCTACAACGAATACAAGCAAAAAAAATTAGTTTTGAGTTCTATCTTCTTCATTGGGGAAGCTCTGGAGATTTGATGCTGCAATATCAACCATATCATCTCTTGGCTAAACTTCTTCTTATTTATGAGTCTACGCTTGTGAAAATATTAATTCCTCACACAACCTATTTTATGGGGTGTCTTAACTAGAGTTTTTTTGTTTCTATCTAATCTTGGTTATGCTTCCCTTTTGGGTTGTTGGCTTGGAGTTTATATTTTTTTATTAGCTGACTTTAACTTTACCCCCAAAGGGTTGTTGGGTTGTTGGGTGCAGTGGTGGATGTGTCATTGGTCAGCTAGGGGAAGGGATCATGGAGTACGAGCTGCTCAATTGGTTTGTTCACGAGGTGAGAACTTTGGGCTCTTTTTTACTTCATTGTCTCTTTGAATTTAATTGGGAGAGAAAAATCTTTTAGTAGAAGGAATGTATTATTTTCAACGAGAATGTGATTCGAGACTGAGTAAGTTAAGTAGGGTTTTTTGTGATTTGAATTAATTTTAATTATGAATCAATATGCTAAAACAGGGATATTAGATAGAATAATGCCGAGCAATTTGATTTTTTTATAATCACTTTAACCAATAGCCAAAGAGAATTTTCTTTCACGCATGAGAATGACATATATATTTGGTACCAGAGTTTTAGCAATGCAACTAAAATGTAATACTCTATCAACGAAAAGTGCCATGTTAAGATAGATATTGGACCTGTGTATAATGTGGATGTATGGCACCATACTTCTCATTTTTGTTCATATGATTATAAAGTTGCTTCTATTTTGTTTTCTTTTTAACAATCAATTAATTTCTATTCTTAGCAGAAATTTGTTTCCGCTTGCAAAATGGACTGCATATGCACAAACAGGACAACCGAATGGGGACTCATATTTGATATTGTAAGCTTGATATTTGGTGGATGTGAACTGCAATAAATTTTTTTAAGACAACAAGTATTAATTATTTTTTACTTTTTATTTTTTATATTCACTTTATACTGGACATGATATGTCAGATTATGACGATGTTCTATATTGTTGATCTGGTATGGATGTCTATTTAGATTGATTGCCTTTAATGACAGCTGCTATTAAAGTTATAGACACTAATCTTAAAGGTTGATGAATGATTGTTGTTATTTCCTCATTTATGGTATGGTATCACAGTGTATAAATCAATGTTTATATATGAAGGTGACATCAAATGTGCCAAAAGAGGACTAGATAAATGTATATAATCATGTATACACGACTCAAGTATATAATCATGTAATTGATTCAAGTAGATTATATGGCTCATGTACATAATTGGATTACACAGCTCATGTATATAATCATGTATACACGGCTCACAATTCTTTGATTTACATATGATTCCATTAATTTGGTTGAGATATTTAGTACATAAATATGAAATTGATTGTTGAATAGTTCCAACCACTACAAACAAGTGATGCCCGTCATGGGACCAAAGCCAACCATGCATGGTCTCTAGCTAGCCACCAATATGAGCGAATATGGATAAAAACTCTACCACCACATGCCCCAGTTCCAATAGTATTATTAAGATGCACTTGCATGTGTCTGTAAGGGGGAGTTAATGGTTGCTGCGCCAAAGACTTACTCTATTGCAACCCTTCTTGATTTGACAACAATTTTATTTTTTCCTTCAATATTTATAGTTTTTCTTCATTGTGTTGTATTTATATGATCGTGGTGAAAAGAACATGAAAAAAGACAGAGTTGATATTTAAACCAGTAATTGGTTATAATTGGTTAATATCTATCAACATGCATCAGCTGATGATCGTTATTACAGTGGCATTGCTCATATGGGTCTTTCATTAATTTCATGGGGTTTTTCTCAGTTAGAACTAAGAGAGTTTGTCACCTCAGTATGACTAGCCCAGCATATGGGTCTTTTATTTGGACGCATGAACATTTTTGATTATTTGTTTAGATGTGGATTTCACACTGCATTGTTAGAACATGTTTGATTAATTGTTATGATTTAATTTCCAGGTATCTTTGATTGTACAAGTAGAACGGAAACCTTCTCAAAATGAGGAGAAATTGTGGTGCCTGTGATTGAAGATTCCCAACTTGCGCCTGAAGCGGGTCTGTATTTTTTTGTGCCATGTAGTTCCATAGTTTGACTTTATATACAATTTTAATTTTAGAGTTGCTTAGAAACTGTGCACATCAACTTTTCTTAAAATTTTAATAAAGGCTTTTAATATCTGCCTGTAAACACCAATCCTATATTTCAGTCCACGTTCATGTATTCATCCTGTATGATGATTCTAAGAAGAAACATATCACTTATATACCAACACCTGTAATTGCATATCATGTTTAAATATCATGCATGATTTCATTCACTGATTTCATGTTTAAAATATTGTGTTTCTCAGTCATATGTATGAATTTTTTTAGGTGGTTTTTGTTCCTGATTATAATGTCAATATTACAGAAATGCTGAAGGGCTCTTCAATACAGGCCATATACGATCTCTACAAGCACAGTCATCCTGTCCTCCTGTGTCACCGCTTCCCCTCAGTCCATCTGCAAGATCGCCGCTTTCATGGGTAACTACTTTTTCTTCTTATTTCTTCTTCATTTGAGTTTGCTTTTGGGTCCATTGCAGGGATTGATTGAAGGCTACAGTTCGAATTGTGAGTGGATATTGTTTCTTTTAGACATTGTCTTTGAAATTTGATAATAATACATTCTGTTTTAGCTGTATAAATTAGGTTTTAGATTACTTTAAGATTTTTAGATAGAACAAATTTTTAGATAGAACACATATCACATTTTTGGCATATTACTTCATTCTGAAATGAGAACAGATTTTCTACAACTATTTCCCTTCCCTCTTATTTTGATTTTATCAGTGGAGCTTTAAATATCTATTTTCTCCTTGAAAATATTGGTTTATCCTGCCTTTGTTTTTGATCCAACTTCATGTTTCATGCAGGTCATAAGAAATGATGCCATAGATTATCCAGCCATGAATTTAGGTTATTGGTAATGAGCCATATTTTGGGCGACAATTAATGAACAGAACAAGTAACAGATACAAAACATTGCTTTATTGTGGTTCTATTATAAGGCTATGTAACATCCACAGGTCATATGAGAGATTTTTTCTGTTTAGTGAGGATCGTCTCTTTGGTCACCATTAGCCTAGGATCGCCCACTAATTTATGAATGGTTATATGATTATTGCATTGAGCCGTAGTTCAGTGCAATGTGAATGATCTATATTCAGATGAATTTGAGCTGAAGAAATGCATGTCGGTTGCAGAAAGAAATGAGAATGTGTGAACAAACATTATCCTTGAGGAAATATTGCCATATGAATAGCACTAGCCTTTTCCTTTTAAGTTGTATATCTGTGAGTGCGTGGTGAGGGAGCTCTCTTATTTCTTCATTCTGAACTGAGAACAAATATTTTGCAAGTATATTTCCCTTCCCTATTATTTTGATTCTTTCAGTGGAGCTTTAAATATCCATTTTCCCCTTGAAAATATTGGTCTATGATGAGAAAAAAAATCAGAAGTGAAGAAAAGAATAACCCAGCACTTTCCCATTATTCTCAAGAAAAACACCTGCAATCTTCCAAGATTCTTGAAGAGAAAAAAGTACATAGTACTTAAACTTTATGTAGTGAGATGGAAATAGAATCAAATACATGGTACTTAATGATGGCTGCTTACATTTTCATGCATAGAAGCTTTTCGATCTTTTGTCTGATAAAGCTCAACTGCAATCGAAGGTTGGACTAGCAATCAAATGAAGTCAGGGTTACAGAGACACTCAGAGGCATCGGTGAGAAAATTTGCTTAAATATACATCCTGAAACTACCCTTTAGTACATCACGATATCTAGACATAGCAAGCAAACATCATGCATAGCTTCACAACTTCACTCAAATATATTTTACAAGCACCTTATTATTTCCCCAAAGTTTGCTTCACATTGCATGATACAAAAAGTTAATTTGACTTCAGTAATAAAAGGAGGATGGGCCAAAAGCCCTGCAAGCTGGCTTGGATGAGGACAGTGCTCCGCCGTAAACCTTGGTCGCTTCATTAGCTTCATTACTCTCTTAGGATCGAACCTGATTTTTCGAGAGAATCTTCTGCTAGAGGAGAGGTGAGGAGATTGTAAAGGTGATGGGGGTGACATTGTTGTAGTTGTTTGATTAATTCCAACTTTTTCATCTTATTTACAGTTGGTTGATTGGTTCGTCTTAATGCAACGAAATATAGATGGGGAAGAACTAGAGGATCAAGACTTCAACTTTTAGTTATAAAGAGTCTTCGTTGTCCCCAAAAACTGGGTATATTTCCATTTTTAATGAACTTTGGGCATCTATGCCTCATTTAAATTTTTGATATTTACGAAGAATCATGCAAGTTTTTCCTTTTTATCAGTTTTAATACATACCCATGTTGTTGTTTTGGGTAATTTCATCACAAATTGCAACTGACGGATTTGTATGCCTTTTTGTTTTTTACCAAATTATTGGGTAGTTTCATTTGGGATTCATATGGATTGCCAAATATTATTCATTCTGTTATTTTTTGGACTCAAAATGAATTTGTGTGCTTGAATTGGTAGATATTTTTACTTGAATTAGTTAGGAGACTTATAAGGTTCTAAGTAACAGCCAATGCCATATGTGTTATCTATGAATCATCTAAAAATGCATTGTGTGGTTTCACATTTTGATGCATGGTTCTAAACTGAATGTACAAAAAATGCATTGTGTGGATTGTTAAATTTCATATATGGGTTGTACATATATATAAGATTACTAAAACTTTTCTCTTTGTTTGTTCATGAATTTCTCTTCTAATGGGCATGCTATAGATATAAATTGTTTTGACTGAGATCAACATTGTTAGTACTTAACTGTTTTGTTATTGTAGAAACAAAACTTTGTGATTTGGAAAATTTATGACAGCTTGATACTCTGACCATGCTCTTAATTTGATTATCATGAATTGACATTTCATATTTTGCATTATATATTTTGTTTTGTTTTGTTTTTTGGAGTGAATAAGTTAGTATCCCTTTGCGTATGAAATACGGGTGTTGAGTTAGTTAACTGATTAGCAAAATTGTTCGATCTCCCCCTTTTTTGCGTGCGTGACATAGTCCCCATTTGATTAGCAAATTTTTTCGTGCATGATATAGCAAAATTGGCAACTGTGGGTCATAGTCCCCATTTGATTGTTGCGTGCATGGCCTGTATATATTTAGTTGATTGTGAGCAATTGGCAACTGCGGGCCAAAGCAGATACTTTGTTCTATATATATTTCACTATATTTAGCAAACCCATTTTTCTTTTTTTCGATAGCAGATTCTGTAAATTATGGGCCTCTGATGAATTCTTTTTTTCTAAAGATGAATGCAGTGGGAAGAATTAGAAGGAAACTGGCCAAGAACTGAAAGAATGGTGGTGATTTTGGCTGTTTGAAGGCTGTGGAGAGTGATGATTCTCCTTCCTGCAATTGAAAATTCCCACAGGTATGATTTTGTCACATAGACGGTGTCATGGGAGTCCAGTACATAGGTGTTCTTTGTTTATTCTTTTTTGTAATTATCCCAGGAACTGGAGCATGGAGAATTCGTTTGGGCAAGGCCGATCCACTTGAACCGAAAGCCCGGTGTGATGACACTGAAGCAAGACCTATACATTGGCCTACTTGGTAACTGAATTTTGACCCAGAGACAGCTACATGGCACCGAGTAATCAAGGCATTGGACCCTACCGTCGCCTGATTTTGGTCACCCACACATCCAAAGCTCAATCCATCTGAGGTCTGTCCATTGCATCGCTGAGTAATTTGGCAATATTTCTTTCATGTATGTAACAATTGCATAACCCAATAGGGAAATGCCTCTGTAAAATCATCAGTGACCACATTTATTGTGTACTATATTGTATCATGGGTAACTGTCATAATAAACATGTTTAAATTTGGAAAATGGTTTGTAAACAACAAGATGGAATCATTTTATTTTCTTTGATTTCATATTTTTGTCATTCCCTCTACATGGGTGGGTCCCACATCATATGGTCATATACCATGCCTTCTTCCCCATTGGCCAGGCTTTGGATTCTTGCGTTGGTACTCACATGGATTGATTGTTTCAAGTAGTTTTTTTTCTTTTGTTCCATGGATTAGTGTCTCCCATGAGGGAAGGAATGACTGGCTGTTTGTTTGCAATTTTGAGGTCTGTGATTGGAGATTGTTGCTATATTTTTTTGATGCATGGAAGCAGGATTTCATGTGGACTGAAGCATGGGGCACAAGAGTTATGCTTCTTGAATTGTATGCCAAACTCTGGTAATTTTATATTAGATGTTCCTAGAGTGAGCCAAATTGATATATATTTTTAGCTGGAAGTTATTTTGGTAACGTATTATTTGTTCCTAGAGTGAGCCAAATTGATATATATTTGTAGCTAGAAGTTATTTTGGTAACGTGTATGTACCAACTATTTTACCCCTGTGGATTCAAGAAATGAGTTCTCCATTAAAAGAGAAGCATGTTTGATAGAAAAATCTAGGATGAAACTATGAAGTCTAAATGCTAACAAAGAAAACATAATAGATTTGTGTTCTACTTCAAAGGCGCCCGCTTTGAAGGCACCCGTCCCGAACTCTGCTAAATTTTTTTCGGCTAATCTGTTGTTCCGCGTCGAAGGCGCCCCTGTCAAATTTGTTGTTCCACCCTGAAGGCACATGCGTTGAATTTTTTGTTCCGTGTCGAATGCGCATGCACCGAATTTGTTATTACGCACCGAAGGCATCCATGCCGCTAAATATTTTTTCGCTAATTTGTTCCGCGCAATTTTGGCTGTGGAAATAATTTTTGCTGAACAAAGATTTCACGGGGGAAAATCTTAAAAGAACCGTGCCGGGTTATGACTAGTATATATATATATGACAACCCAGAAAAATCCCCAACCCCCTCCCCCCGCCTTCGGCTTAGGAGGGTAAGGCGAGAGCCCGGCCGAGACTATGCAAACTGGGGGGAAACCGCCGTGCCCCCAACGGCCCCCGGGTAAGTCCGAGAGGGGAGATGTAGCCCCAGGGTAAATAATTCCACAACAAATTCCACAATAATTACCAAGTCACGGCGGCCATAGGCCTCGAACCCCGCACCCCTTGGCTTTGGAGCGGAATGACTTACCACTGTGACACCCTCTCGTGGGATATATATATATATATATATATATATATATAATGTAAAAAAGTGGCACCTGACCAACTTGGACCAGGTGAGCTGACGTTGCGGCAACCATTGGCTCCCCATAAAGCAAAGAGTACTATTTGTTTTAAGGGAAGCCAATGGTAGGCCGCCACGTTAGCGCACCTGAACCAAGTTGGTCAAGTGCCACCTGATTCACACACACACAACATTTGAGGACTTTTTTGAATTACCTTGCTGACTAGGACAAGCTGATGTCATGCTAATGTATACAGATATTGATAGCAGAATGGCTATGATTTACTCTTGGTAAAAGAAGGGTTGAGATGAGTGTTGGGAAAACAAAAAAAACCTCAGTACATGGATCGCTGACGTGGCTAGATTCAATGAGATCTGATCTCATGGATTGATGACGTGGCAGTAATCCCATCCATTCAATCTAACATGAATTAACACAGCTGGATCCCATCCAAAAATTTGAATCCCTAACTGTTACCAAGAAAAGAAATATAGTGAACTATTTGTGGAATTACTTATGGGAAAGAAATAATTATGTGGAATGAGTTAATTACATGGAATTAATTAATTAGGTGCCCGCGTGCGCCGAAGGTGCCCGTTAAATTTTTGTTTTTAAAATTGAGAAGTGGAATATTTTATGTCCCAAAATTTTGGAGGTGAAATAATTTTTGGGAAAACAAAGATTTTAAATGAACCGTGCCCGAGGGCACGGGTTATGATTAGTGTGTGTGTGTGTGTATTATATATTTGACAACATTTTTTAAATCTAGGGCTGACTAGGAGAAGCTGAGTAGGACAAACATGTTGATAGAAAGAGGGCCATGATTTAATCTTGGATGATGAACAGTTGGGATTAAACTTTGAGAAGAAGGTTAGCTTTGCTTATAGATTTGTCGGTCCCATTTGGGTCCCATTTGATTAAACTTTATTACCTGTTTACTTGCGTGACATGGGGGATAGTTAGATGTTTTTTGGGGAGAGCAAGACGCTTTTTGGGGAAGAACGACATTCATTTCTGAAAGCTTCCCCAAGAGAGCAGCAAGGCGCAAAGATGCATCATTTTCGGATCTTCCCCTGTCGCAAGGCGCAAGGAACATCACGAATGTGCTATCAAAAGAAGATCACAGCATTCCCCAGCATTTCCTTCTTCTTCTTCTTCTTTTTTTTCCTGTTTGTTACTTTCAGAAAAATTAGTTCTCTTCGAAACCCAAGCAGTGTTTGACCTCTTTAAAGTCTTGGACGAAGGCAAGCTGTCGAAAGTCGAGGTATTCTACCAATATATGCTCATTTTCATCAATTTTTCGAATATTCACATTTTGATCAAACTCTTTTGACCCTTTTTTCCGGACGGATTTTGCAACATGAAGGCTAAGGTGCCTGATGTGTCCATATTTTCCATCATTTTCATGTCATTATCTCATCTCATCGCATATCATTTTCGCATCCAAATCCCACTTTTTACTACGATTTTGCATTTCTGACGATATTTTCGAGTTTCATAGTGTTTCGTGGATTTTCAGGGATTTTGGAGCGACTTGGACCCCCGCTTGGGTATGGACACATCTGGCATGCTCGTGAGCTCATTGGCAGGTGATCACTCCATATTTTACACCCTTTTTATGCATGTTTGCATGCCACTTTGATCGCTCATATAGTGTTTTTCACGATTATTCGACAATATTGCGATGCTTTTCACGATTTCTTGTTTTTGTCGTATTTCAGGAGATATGGAGCGATTCGGAGTGATTTTGAGATCAAGAGGGTTTGCACCCACTCCAGAGTGTCACCCAAGGCTCTTTTGAGGGCTATTCGGCGATGGAAGACGAGTTGAAGAAGAAGGAACTTCGTAGGAGCGACGAGGAGGCGAAATGATGAAGATTGGGCATCTACAACATGTCACTCGACCGAGTGAATCACTCACTCGGCCAATGCAAGAAGACCGCTCGGCCGACCAGACCGGACACGCACCACATAAGGAAATCAGCGTGCACTCGGCCGAGGGGCGATAGTCCATTCGGCCGAGTATGGAAATCCACTCGCCCGAGTGGCACGGGAAAATCTACCATCAAAGGAGCCGACTTACTGGAATCCGTCAGGCTTTTGAGGGTTCTGACTCGGCCGAGCATGAAATGCCCGTCAGCCGAGTGAGTAAATCCACTCGGCCGAGTCACTCCCGAAGACAGACCCCCGAAAATCCTCGACTTACGGGAAATGTACATGGTTTGTCACTCGGCCGAGTGACATTTGTGACTCGGCCGAGTGAGCCGTTCCGCTTGCTGCCTAAAGTGCAATTTCTGGGCTGCGCAGGGGCGTTTTGGTCACGAATTTCTTTGCGATTTTGAGGGGTATTTAAACCCAGTGTTTGCCCTAGTTTAGGAGAACTTTTTGATACTTTTGGCAGCCTTTTTAAGAGCTTTTTAGATCATTAGATTTAGCTTTTCTCTTGGAGATTAAAAGGTTATTTTTGTTGGATGCTATTGGATTCTCATTGGTTTGTCTCTCTTCTCATCAAAAACTCTATTTTTGTTGATAATTTCTCTATTGCAATGAATTGTGCTGATTTTGTTATTGATTTTCTCAAGAATTGCATGATGATTAGTGAGTAGTTTTATCGCCTTAGGGCATAGAGATGAACCCTATGGACCCTATTTCTAAATTGTGATGAATAGGTGAAATTCTTGCTAGAATTGATTAGGGTTAGGTTGGGATTGATTAATTACGGTTAGCTAGGGATTCATATTGATTGGGATTTGCAAGAGATTGGGTCCCAATTGATAGGAAGCCCAAGATATTCGATTTAGATTTACGATTGGACTTCTATAGAATTGGTTTGCAAGAGATTGGACCAAAGCTAGGATTTTTAATCGTGTTTCTATACCAATACCTGTTTGCAAGAGATTGGACGGGTAGGAACTATCTCAACCTAGGTTGTAACTCGAGTTTGCACGAGAGTGGGCTCAAGGTACGGTTGGACGATGATGTCATTCTTCACGGTAGCGGCTTAGGTTAGGGTTTGCAAGAGATTGGGCCCTACCCTAAGTTTGCTATAGACCGGCAATAGCGCGAGAGCGTGAGCTTGGTTCTACATTTAGTTGCGACTAGTTCACCTAAAATTCAAGTATAGCAATGATGTAACCTACGAATCACAACGATGAGATACAGTCCGTAGCGGGGATTCCTTATCCCTAGGCGCTTTATTTTATTGATATTTCTATCGACATTCGAACGATTGTGACAATTTTACCCCAAATTATTCTCGACCATTTTGATAGCTAGGTGATTGGAAGGAGACACTGCCATTGTTCCTCCCTGAGTTCGATACCCGCTCGCCGCTACACCGTGCACTTGCGGTAAGACTACGAGTCGCTCGTCCCGGGTACAAGTGTATCACGGGGCGCGACCAAGTTTTTGGCGCCGTTGCCGGGGAGGCGACAGTGTTTTATTCTCTTTACTTAGTGTCTTCTTTTTATTTTATTACTTTTATCTTTTTCCTCCTTATTCGTGCTAACAATTCCTTTGAAACTCTGTTTTCCTTTGCATGTACACGAGATCTATGGCGAACCCCGAGGAAATACTATTTGATCCGGAGATCAAACGTACCGTAAGGAGGATCAGAGCCGAGAGAAGGCACGCTACGGAGGGTGATTGTATGAACCGTACGGAGACACCGGAGGAACTAGCGGCAAGTATGGCGAGGATCATATCCATCAGAGATAGGCTTCGGCCTAAGACTTCTTCCACCACATCATCCATCGCCATGCCGAAATTAGCAGTGGACAAGAATTTTGAGCTAAAGACGGGATTGGTTGTATTGATGCAACAAGACCAGTTTCATGGGAACTCCCATGAGAATCCGCATTATCACATCCATCTTTTCTTGTCCAAGTGCGCCACCTTCCAAATGCCGGGCGTTTCCGTTGATGCAATCCGACTGCGACTCTTCCCCTTTACACTCAAAGATAAAGCTTTATATTGGTTGAGGACGCAGGCGGAAGGTACATTCACTACTTGGGATGAGTTGGCTAGCACCTTCGTTGACAAATTCTACCCTCCATCCAAGACGGTGAAGATACAGAGTGCTCTCATGTCCTTTAAGCAAGGACCGCAGGAGACCCTATACGAGGCATGTGAGCGCTTCAAGGATTTACAGCATCAATGCCCCCATCACAGTATAGAAGATTGGGAGCTTGTTCACAGTTTTTATAATGGACTCCAACCAGGCACGAAGCAAATTATAGATGCAACCGCCAATGGAGCCATACTATCAAAGACCCCGGATGAAGCTACGGCCTTATTAGAGGAGATGGCCTCTAATAACCAACAATGGGGCGACGAGCGAGGTCATTCTTCGTCCTCCTTGAAGCCCACTAGTATATATGAGGCCAAGGCCGTAGCGGAGCTTTCAAACAAATTTGACTCTCTCCACAAGGTAGTGGAGAGATTGGAGAAATATATCACCGAGCCACATGGAGTTGTAATGCCCTGAAAGCTACTGCACAAGTACTAGAGGGGGGGTGAATAGTACTTTAAAAAAAACAAGGAGTATAATTCCTAATTATCGTGCAAACTACTACCAACAAATGCGGAAGCTAAAATATGACAACAACAAATATTCAATGCTAACAATTGATATGATGGGTTCGGATCCACCCAAGTCTCCCCGACTTGTACATGGTGATCCTACGTCCCAGAACACCCGGATCCCCTCCGGATACTAAGGTTAGAAACCCTAACCCTAGATTTCCACTATGAATACCTTGTGAAAAACCATCACAAGATCAAATCATACAATCAATAGCAATAGTGAATCCCATAACCCGGGATCACAACCTTCTCTCACAACCGAGAGAAACAATAGCAATAAAAGAGTTTATATGAAATAAATAACAACTTACCACAAACCCTATACCTTGAGTATTCTTACCAAATAAGGGCAAGGAGGGATTTGAGGAAGGAGAAGTCACCAAGACCTAGCACCACCAATATGAGCAGCAATGGGTGCCTAGGAATGAATATGAGACTTGAATCAAGCAATAGCTTGGATGGCTCAACAAGAACAAAGTTCTCTCAAGATGGATTTTAGATCTCAAATGAGGGAGAGAAAGATTTCTTGTAAGGAAGAGAGCTTTGGAAATGAGTTTTAATCTCTAACTCTTTCAATCTGAATAAGTCTCTCAATAGCAGCTCTAACCTTGAGAGAAATGACCAAGCTTCGTATTTATAGGGTCCCACAAAATCGAGCTAGGTCATCTCCCAACGGTTGGAAATCTGCGGCAATTAGTCAGTCAAAGAACAACCACTGACCGACTAGTTCATCAACTAGTCGGTCGGTGAAACAACATGAACCGACTTAAGGATGAACAGTGAACAGATGAGATTTCAGACCTAGATAACTAGTCGGTCCAAGAAGACTTTCCGACCGACTAGTTTCTCAACTAGTCGGTCGGTCAGTTAACTTAGACCGACTAAGAGTCAAAAACTATTAGTCTGAATACAACTTGATTTAGTCTGTCCAAGAACAAATGTTAACCGACTAGATCATCAACTAGTCGGTCACCAAACGTTCTTAGACCGACTAACGATAAACAGTAACTAGGTGAAAAATTGGCATGTACAGTAAAGCTCAACTAGTCGGTCTAAGAAGCATCACTGACCGACTAGTTCACCAACTAGTCGGTCGGTGAGTCAACTAAGACCGACTAACTGTAAACAGTAAAGAGCTTAGAATTTGGGAGACAAACTAGTCGGTCTAAGAAGCTTTGCCGACCGACTAGATCACCATCTAGTCGGTCAGTTCTTCTTCTTGAACCAACTAACATGCACAAGAAGTCGCGAATCGAAGCGCGAAGCTTCGGGAAAGTTTGTATGGACTTCTACTAAGATCCTAGAGCTAAGATAGGAGCGTTATGAAGATATAAATCGTAAGACCTACTCAAGGATTAACATTCTACGATAGAAGCTTAAAGACTATAAATAAAACTTGATGATACCGTCTTCAATAGCTTCAATCGAATCTTCATGACTTCTAAAATGGTCCAAAAGCTTCAACGAAGCTTTAGGCATATGAATATGTGCTTTGAGAAGTCTTGAGACGTCGCTTTGGATGTTCACGTGAATTTGGCGACGATCTCCATAACTGCGCTCACAAAGTGTTAGTTCACGATTTATTTATGTTTGTTCATCATCCAAAACCAAATCCGGGGAGTCCAATACTCAACATTCTCCCCCTTTTTGGTGATGACAAACCAACATAAATAATAATCAAAAATAATAATTCAAATGTAAAATACTTACTCCCCCTGCATTGATGACACGTTAATTCCAAATTGAATAAATATAATACGCATCAAGCAGAAGTGAGAAATATAAAACATGATCCAAGTATTGAAATTTAGGATCGTAATCCATTTTTATATATATCTTCACTCCCCCTGAATCTAACATAATAAATTAGATTCATGGAAAATAGAGTTAAATTTTCATTTTGCCCTTGTCATTATTACTATCTCTCCCCCTTTGGCATTATCCAAAAAGAGTGGGGGGCATACAACGACCACAACAAGGCTAAAGAAAAATCCAACATCGGGAGTCAAAGAATACGACGATGGTCCAAAAGACACCAAGAAACAAAAATACACGAAGAAAACCAAGGTGTGCTAAATTGACCATTATCCAAAAGTGAAAAACGAAATCATCACAATACCAAATAAAATACACTTATTGAGTAAAGAAACGTGCTCTCCAATCTCAACATCTTGGTTAAATTAGTGCATGGAAAACAATTCTATGTTTTCATAGAAATATATTCTTTTTAACCAAGGCATTATCGTCGAGCGATGAAATCGAATATCATAGACATTAAAACGAATATAAAATGTGCACAACGAAGTAAAAGAGAACGACGATGTATATATATATGAAGCATCATGAGTACAACCAAAAGATACATCGACTCCATATCATCAAAGACACAAAGTACATCGCATACACCAAAATGTCACATAGTATATCAACATCAAAAAGTCACAAACCATCATTGACATCAACAACATCAACATACATCCAAAAATGATACAACATCGACATCAAACATCAACACATCCAAAAACATCAGAAAACACCACCAACCCTGTCCTAACCCAAAACTCTCTCTAAAAGATGAATCATCCAAGGAGCATCGGAGAGTCCTCCAAACAGACTCTCAAGAATTAGTGGTAGGATCAGCAGTCTTCGGAGGTCCAGTCGAAGGAGTGGACTCAGGCTCTACTGGGAGGAGTGGTGTGTCAACAGAAGGAATCGTCGGGGCAGGAGTGGAAACAACAACAGCAGGCTCAACGGCAGAGGTATCAACAGGAACGTCAACAGGAGAAGACGTCTCTGGAGCAGCAGTTGACTCGTCCACTGGAGCAGAAGACTCTAGAGGACCTGAAGAAGTGGCAGCTCCAGCAACAGATGTGGTAGCAGCAGCAGGAGTGGCCTCAGCGCCACAAGCAAGAGAATCAACAAGCTCATCGATATCCTCATCATCCATCTCCTCATCCTCAGAAACAGGAGGAGGGACCTCAACACCAATAACACGAGCAATACGACACAGAATCTCCTCAAAACGAGCATACCGAGACTCGAGACGACGAACTGAACGAGCGAGATCATCAAGTGTGGTGGGAGGTCTAGGAGTGGCAGCTGCAGAAGATGTGCCCTGAGAAGTTGAAGGAGTCGTCTTCTGCACGTGACGGAGTGCCGCAAGAGATTTCTTTACGGCCGTCGCGTTCAGGGGAGGACCAAGTGGACGCTCATCGTCAGGAGGCAAAGGCACGTGGAAATGACGAAACACCAAAGTCAGCAGACACGGATAAGGGATATGCGCAGATTTAGTGGACTTGCGAATACACTCGAAAGAGTCCATCTTATCGAGTATAATGCGAGCCCAATTAATCTTGCAACCCAAGAAAAGAGCGTAAATCAACTTGAGGAAGGGCTGGGATGGCAGAGATGATGAGCCGTACTTGGGAAGCAAGCACGACTTCAGGATTAGATTGAGCACCCAAGCATTCGGTTTGAATGACTTCGATGGGACACCAATGAAAGCAGGAGGGATCACATGGAAGATATCGGCGAGAACGGATTAATCCAACGAAGAGATATCATCAACAGAAATATCAGACGGGAGGAGACCAGATGACGAACAACCAAGCAACTCCCCCAAGATTTCTGCCGTGAGGACTATAGGAGTCCCCAAGACAGTAGTCTCGATGGAGTGGGTCTCACCGTACTGTCCTCGGGTACGGTTCGCATAGAAAAGTTTGACCAGTCGAGGATAGGGTCGAGGGTTCGCCTTAGGGTCAAAGCGAAGGTAGTCTAAGAGTCCACTATAGGAAAGCAGATCTGGTAAGCCAAGGAAATCGGAGAATTTAATAAAATGCTCCAATAACAGCGGGCAATGTTCGATACGCGTGAATGCCTCTAGACACAAAGGGTCATCACGACACAACGATATATCGACACCACCTGCTGGCATCGGGGCCTTTCCCTTAGGCTGTCGAGTCCTAGGAGTAGTGGGTTCCTGACGACTAGGCTCATCCTCGGGTCTAAACTCAGTGTCAGAATCAGATGGAGTAGCGGGGGTATGGAGTGTAGGCTTCCTAGATAGAGAACGTCTACTGGGTTTGGCGGTCGCCGTCCTCTGCTTCTTCAGAGGAGGCGAAGACGATGAAGGTTGGGTTGGTTTAGGTCGGTGTTTGGGTTTCGAAGGATTCCTAGGGTGTGGCTCTATGGACATAGGAGATGCACCGGAGGGAGTGATCGAAATTCTCGGTCTTGCCATAAGTCATGACAAAACGAAATCAAGCAACGCAGGAGAAAGATCAAACAACCCTAAGTATAAACCCTATAGCCGAAATCAACAAACCCTAGGAAGTAAGAAAACGGCCTAGAATAGAACCCTAGATGCTGAAAACAAGTCCTAGGAGGAGGAGATGTTACCCTAGGAGGCAGATCGACGGCGGAGATCGACGGAAAGCGACGATCGGACGGCGGAATCGACGGAGGAAGACGAAGGGTCTATCGGGGGTCGGGGGTTTTAGCTGGAGAGGAACGAAAGAAACCGACGAATGAGGAGAATAGTCGGTTGAAGATGAGTATAAGTCGATCGGAATGCAAAAAGACACAGCTGTCCCTGAGCACTTAGTCGGTCACAGTTCAAGCACTGACTGACTAGATGACGATCTAGTCGGTCGGTCAATGAGCTTGAACCGACCAAGTCGAAACAGGGGCCAGACAAAGTTTTTCGGGCTAGAGTTAGTCGGTCTAAGTTCAAGTACTGACCGACTAGTTTTCATTCTAGTCGGTCGGTAAGTGAACGTGGACCGACTAAATGAAGTCAGTAGCAAAGATATAAGCTTGAGCTAGTCGGTTTGAGTTCATTAGCAGACCGACTAGATATGAATCTAGTCGGTTTGTTGATGAACTGAGACCGACTAGATGAGTCCAAAAATAGATAAATGAGCTTTCTCCTAAATGCACTTGGACGAAACATCGTTCAACTCTAAAAAATCATCAAACTACCCCATTAATCATCGAAAAACATAAACACGACGTTCAAGAGTAAATTCGAGCATAAATTCTAAAAATTCACAAAAATCCCGAAAGAATCCAATAAGTCTAGCATGAACAAATATAGCGAAATAGAATAGCATGCAAGATTATTGAATAAAAATGAATCCTATATCTCGGATTCACCCATAATCCCCAATTCTCGACGCAACCGCACAAAGGAGTCCTCCTTTAGGGGTTTCGTGAAAATATCGGCGATTTGCTTCTGGGTTTCAACGTACACTAATATGATGTCCTTTTTAGCAACATGATCATCTAAGAAATGGTGTCGGACATCTATGTGTTTAGAATGGGAATGGTGCACCAGATTCTTTGAAAGACAAATGGCACTTTGGTTGTCCACCATGATAGGGCTAGTATCACAATGTATACCAAAATCCTTAAGTGTGTGTCTCATCCAAAGAACCTGGGCACATACAGCACCGGCGGTAATGTATTCCGCCTCGGTGGTTGAAAGTGATACAGAATTTTGCTTCTTGGAAAACCAAGAGACAAGAGAATTTCCTATAAAATGGCAAGTGCCACCAGTACTCTTCCTGTCGGATTTGCATCCCGCATAATCAGCGTCACTATATGAGACTAACTCATACATGCTAGATCTTGGATAAAGTAATCCAAAGTCTAATGTGTAACTTAAATAGCGAAAAATACGTTTTACCGCTACTAAGTGAGAATCCTTAGGTTGAGACTGATAACGAGCACAAATACATACGGCAAACATAATATCGGGCCTACTTTCGGTAAGATAAAGTAAACTACCTATCATACCTCGATATAGACGAATGTCTATATCTTTTCCGCCCGTATCTTTATCAAGATGCGTAGTAGTGCTCATTGGAGTCTTTTTCCCGGAGGCACTCTCCATTCCAAATCGCTTTAGCAACTCCACCGTGTACTTCATTTGGTGGATGAAGATTCCATCGTTCATTTGGCGAATTTGGAGACCTAAGAAATATTTGAGCTCACCCATGTGGCTCATCTCAAATTGTTCCTTCATAACATTAGAAAACTCTTCGTAAAGAGAGAAGTTAGTAGCACCGAAAATGATATCATCAACATAAATTTGAACTAAAAGTATATCATTATTCGAATGCTTAACAAAAAGTGTAGAATCGGCTTCTCCCATTTTAAAGTTCAAATCTAAAAGAAAATTCTTTAGGCGATCATACCAAGCTCGAGGAGCTTGTCTCAAACCGTAAAGTGCTTTCTTTAGTTTAAAAACATGATTTGGAAATTTTTCATTAATAAAGCCCGGAGGTTGAGAAACATAAACTTCCTCAACGACATCTCCGTTTAAAAATGCACTTTTTACATCCATTTGAAATAGTTTGAAATTTTTATGGCATGCAAAAGATAACAATAATCTAATAGATTCTAATCTAGCTACCGGAGCGAAGGATTCTTCGAAATCGATACCTTCCTCTTGTCGATAGCCTTGAGCTACTAACTGAGCCTTGTTCCGGACGACGATTTGGTTCTCGTCGGTTTTGTTCTTGAAGATCCACTTCGTTCCTATAACGGTGTGGTTCTTCGAAGGCAATGGAACAAGCTCCCATACCTCATTCCTCTCGAATTGAATGAGTTCCTCCTCCATGGCAAGGATCCAAGCACTATCTTCGCACGCTTCATTTATATTCTTTGGCTCAATCGAGGAGACAAAGGCACAATTGGCGAAGTGGTGGACTTGCGATCTCATCTTGACTCTATCATGAATATTGCCAATGACTTGCTCATGGGGATGGTCACGGACCGTATGAAGCCGTTTGGGAATTCCCTGATCACTAGGAACATTCTCAACAACCTCATTAGTCGGGTTAGTATCAATAGAATCAATAGAATCACATAAAACATCCATTGAATCATCATCATTTGAAATTCTAGAAGGAATAAAATTTTCATTAAAAGAGACATGTAGTGATTCCTCGATCGTCGAGGATCTTTTGCTGTATATCCGGTAGGCTTTGCTACGTGAGGAATACCCAACAAATATCCCCTCATCCGATCTCGGATCAAACTTGTCCAAATTTTCATAAGTGTTTTTAATAAAACATTTTGCACTAAAAACACGAAAATGTTTAACTTGAGGCAATCTACCAAACAACAATTCATAACAAGTTTGTTTGGTGCCGGGCCTCAAAAGTATTCTATTAAACACATAGCAAGCGGTGTGTACCGCTTCTACCCAAAATTGATGGCCAAGTTGGCTATCATCGAGCATTGTGCGAGCACACTCCACAAGCGTTCTATTCTTTCTCTCAACAACACCATTTTGAGGGGGTGCACGAGGGAAGGAAAACGTGTGTGTAATTCCAAGATCTTCACAAAAATTTGAGAAAGACTCATTCTCAAATTCACCTCCATGATCACTACGAATAGTGACAATGGTGGTTCCGATGAGATTTTGTACTTTCTTCACAAATGTTGTGAAGTTTTCAAAAGCTTCATTTTTATTACATAAGAAAAATACCCATGTAAATCTCGAAAAATCATCTACGATGACAAGCCCATATCTAGCATTTCCTAAAGAAGCAACTCTAGTTGGCCCAAATAAATCTAGATGTAATAGCTCTAGAGGCCGTTTAGTAGAAATGCTTTTCTTAGGTTTAAATGAAGATTTAGGTAGCTTGCCTCGTTGACAAGAGTCACAAAAACTTTTCTTTTCAAAAACAAGCTTAGGAAAACCTTTAATGGAATTTAATTTTGAAAGCTTAAAAAGTGTTCTAAAGTTCACATGACCAAAGCGTCGATGCCATAAGTGTTGTTCACTTGTGTTGGCAACGAGACATTGTTCATATGACTTAGGAAAATCCAAAATATAAATATCTTTATGGCGTGTGCCGAAAAATAATAAATCATTATTAACATTATTAAAAATGTGACACAATCCTTTCGCAAATCTAACTTTGTAACCTTTGTCACAAAGTTGGCTTATTGAAATAAGATTGTGGTTTAAACCATTAACAAGATAGACATCACTAATTAAGGGTTTAGATGGGTTACCCACTTTACCAACACCGACGATGGTTCCGCTCTCATTGCCTCCAAAGATTACCCGGTTCCCATTAGCAATGGGCACCACTCCGGAAAGCAATTGAGCATCGCCCGTCATGTGTTTTGAACACCCGCTATCGAGTATCCACCCATCCTTGGAGCCAAATTTGACTTTGTTGCTCCGTTTGTTTTTCTTGAGTACCTAAAGATGATTATATCATTTCATGGTACCCAAGATCATTGGGTCCTCAAAGGTTAGACCTTTGGAAGCCAAGTCCAATTGGACTTAGACTTCCCAATATAATTAATATTATCCACTACATTCAAAAAATAATCATTCATGTAGATTTGTTTTTCATCCATACTTGTGTCCTTTGGGCTCCAAATTGAGAATATTTTGGGAGCCTTAATCCTATTGGGAGCATGCATGATTTGTTGATTTCTACGTGATGCATGTCGTGGATAGGTAAAAGGGACATGATGAAATGGTGCATGTGGATAATTGTTCATATGACGATGTAGGTGAACATATGCATGTGAGGGAACATGTGCGTGAGGGTGTCTCACATGTTGTGCACGTGCCCGTGAATGTGTAGCATAGAAATCATCATATGAGTGAGCCGGTGGAGTAGGACGTGTGTTCCTACGTGACATAGTATTGGTGTACATGTAGGCATGGCCCTTCTTTGGAGGTCCACCCAAAGTGGGTTTCTTTCCGAAAGAGGGTGTGGACGAGGTGGAAGCACCATTGGTAGATGAACTACCAATAGAGTGTTTGCTACCACTCGTCGAAGTACCGGAAGTTGGCCTAACAAAAGTAGTGGCCGATTTGGATGGAGTTCCCATCATATACCCCAAACCAATGTGGTTATTGGCCGAAAGTAAGTCACTTAGGATTTTATCCAAATGGTCCTTACCTTTATTGAATTTATTAATTCGGCCTAATGTGTTCTCATATTTCTCGGTGAAAGAACGCATAGAAGCATCCAAAGTGGATACTTGCGATATGAGCACATAAACACGAGATTTAAGATTCTCATTCTCAATACTCAAAGTCGAGTTTTGAGAAGTCAAATCCGCTATCTTGTGTTCCTCCGGATCCTCAATGCTAACATGTTCAAGTTGAGTCTTGAGATTAACAATCTCATTCTTCAACCCTTCAACAACGGTGTCGTTGTTGGTGATGAGTTTTAGGTGAGGTTTGGATGCTAACTAGCTCATCTTTAGTCTTATTATATCGTTCAACTAATTTAGCATATCTATTCCATATTTCCTCATTAGCTAGTCTAAGGTCATCCATAGTTACCTCATCGCTTTCATCCTCGCTATCATCGGAGGCGGGTTCTTGAAAATTTTCCTCGTTAGCCATGAAACATACGTGCGCTTGCTCCACTTTCACATCATCCGACTCCCTGCTTGAAGAGTCATCTTCGGAATCGGTGAAACCGACAAATCCTTTCTTGTAGCCTTTCTTATACTTCTTCGATTTGTCGTACTTCGGCGCCTTCCACTTTTCCTTTTGCTTGTTTTGTGGACAATCCGCTTTGATGTGTCCTGGCTTATTGCATTTAAAGCACAAAGGAGGAGAGGCGTTAGTAGAAGTAAATTTAGATTTGCCTTTGAAGTTACCTTTTCGGAAGAAGCGATTGAACTTCTTTGCCATGAGGGCAATGGATTCCATGTCCATTTCGTCTTCCGAGTCCTCGTCATCGGTAGAGGTGGATGGAGCCGCCTTGAACGCAATCACCTTTTTCTTAGGCACGTCTTGGTTCAAGTAAGACTTCATTTTCTCTTGTAACTTCACCTTGCTATCCTTGCGTACCTCGTATGACATTAAAGTACCCATTAATTGAACCACGGTATACTTGTTCATATCGTTACCTTCCTCGATGGCGAAGGTACGCTTTTCCCAACTAGAAGGAAGTCCTTCTATAAGCTTCGAACATTTCTCCTTTTGGGTGTAGGTTTTGCCGAGAGCCTCTAACTTGTTTATGATGTCGACGAAGCGAGCATAATACTCCTTCATCTTCTCACCCTGTAGCATATGAAACATCTCGTAATCTTTATTAACTACTACGAGTTTAGAGTCTCTTACCCTACTCGTCCCTTCATGTAAGATGAGGAGGGAGTTCCAAATTTGATATGCACTCTTACATATGCATATCTTATTGAAGTCCTCGGGCTCCAAAGCGCATTGCAAAGCGTTCGTTGCCTTGGCATTGCTTACCTCCGCGGCGACCTCCGCGGGAGTCCACTTCTCGAAATCTTCTTCGGTGGGCTCGACATACTCCTTCATTGTGGTCCTCCATAGTGAAGCACTCCGGAGAAAAGTTTCCATCCGGCATTTCCAGTACCCGTAGTTGGTACCGTTGAAGAATGGAGGCCTCGTTGAGGAATGTCCTTCCATTACCGAAGAAGCTCCTTCACGGTTCTTGAAGGTGCTATAATCTGGAGGTGGACGCACGGTCTTGTTGTCGTTGGCAGACATAGCTTAGTATCTGGCTCTGATACCAAATGTAATGCCCTGAAAGCTACTGCACAAGTACTAGAGGGGGGTGAATAGTACTTTAAAAATAACAAGGAGTATAATTCCTAATTATCGTGCAAAACTACCAACAAATGCGGAAGCTAAAATATGACAACAACAAATATTCAATGCTAACAATTGATATGATGGGTTCGGATCCACCCAAGTCTCCCCGACTTGTACCCGGTGATCCTACGTCCCAGAACACCCGGATCCCCTCCGGATACTAAGGTTAGAAACCCTAACCCTAGATTTCCACTATGAATACCTTGTGAAAAACCTTCACAAGATCAAATCATACAATCAATAGCAATAGTGAATCCCACAACCCGGGATCACAACCTTCTCTCACAACCGAGAGAAACAATAGCAATAAAAGAGTTTATATGAAATAAACAACAACTTACCACAAACCCTATACCTTGAGTATTCTTACCAAATAAGGGCAAGGAGGGATTTGTGGAAGGAGAAGTCACCAAGACCTAGCACCACCAATATGAGCAGCAATGGGTGCCTAGGAATGAATAGGAGACTTGAATCAAGCAATAGCTTGTATGGCTCAACAAGAACAAAGTTCTCTCAAGATGGATTCTAGATCTCAAATGAGGGAGAGAAAGATTTCTTGTAAGGAAGAGAGCTTTGGAAATGAGTTTTAATCTCTAACTCTTTCAATCTGAATAAGTCTCTCAATAGCAGCTCTAACCTGAGAGAAATGACCAAGCTTCATATTTATAGGGTCCCACAAAATCGAGCTAGGTCATCTCCCAACGGTTGGAAATCTGGGGCAATTAGTCGGTCAAAGAACAACCACTGACCGACTAGTTCATCAACTAGTCGGTCGGTGAAACAACATGAACCGACTAAAGGATGAATAGTGAACAGATGAGATTTCAGACCTAGATAACTAGTCGGTCCAAGAAGACTTTCCGACCGACTAGTTTCTCAACTAGTCGGTCGGTCAGTTAACTTAGACCGACTAAGAGTCAAAACCTATTAGTCTGAATACAACTTGATTTATTCGGTCCAAGAACAAATGTTGACCGACTAGATCATCAACTAGTCGGTCACCAAATGTTCTTAGACCGACTAACGATAAACAGTAACTAGGTGAAAAATTGGCATGTACAGTAAAGCTCAACTAGTCGGTCTAAGAAGCATCACTGACCGACTAGTTCACCAACTAGTCGGTCGGTGAGTCAACTAAGACCGACTAACTGTAAACAGTAAAGAGCTTAGAATTTGGGAGACAAACTAGTCGGTCCAAGAAGCTTTGCCGACCGACTAGATCACCATCTAGTCGGTCAGTTCTTCTTCTTGAACCAACTAACATGCACAAGAAGTCGCGAATCGAAGCGCGAAGCTTCGGGAAAGTTTGTATGGACTTCTACTAAGATCCTAGAGCTAAGATAGGAGCGTTATGAAGATATAAATTGTAAGACCTACTCAAGGCTTAACATTCTACGATAGAAGCTTAAAGACTATAAATAAAACTTGACGATACTGTCTTCAATAGCTTCAATCGAATCTTCATGACTTCTAAAATGGTCCAAAAGCTTCAACGAAACTTTAGGCATATGAATACGTGCTTTGAGAAGTCTTGAGACGTCGCTTTGGATGTTCACGTGAATTTGGCGACGATCTCCATAACTGCACTCACAAAGTGTTAGTTCACGATTTATTTATGTTTGCTCATCATCCAAAACCAAATCCGGGGAGTCCAATACTCAACATGAGCACCCTCTACATCTACGTCGATAAGCAATATGAGTGATTGGCAAGACCAATCTCAAGTCATGTATGTAGGAGGAGAGCATGGAGAGGGGGCCTTGGAACAAGTGCAATATGTTGCGGGGAACTCCGGATATTGGGCCAACCCGGCCGCTAGAAACCATCCGAGCTTTTCATATGCAAACAATGACGGTGCTTTGAACCTGCCGCCACAACAACTTCCTCAAGCTCGGCCCCCACTACCACAACCTCAGTATCAACCGAGGGGTCCGCCGCAACAAAATTACCCGTCTAGGCAACAAGCGGGACCGTATAGACCGCCCAGTTACAACCAAGGTTGGAGAGCTCCCAACCCACCTCAAGCTCAACCACGATCGGACCACGAAGATAGGGTGGAGGAATTCATGGTGGAGCAAAGAAAGATCAATGCTAGATTGACGGCGGGACAAGATTCGCTAAATACCGTCGTCGCTCAACTTGTAGAGCAACTTGCGTTGCTCAACAAGAACGCCCAACAATTGCCGGCTCAACCCGAGCCCAATCCATGGAGCAACACCGGACACATCAATGCGGTGGTTGCGGTTACATCAAGGGGCGGGAAGGATACCACTCCCGCCATGACCCAAAACAAGCAACCCGTGGTAGAGATTTTGGAAGAAAAGGAACCGGCAATTGAAGAGGAGAGCCAAAAGGAGCCGATTGGAGGAGGAAATTCTGAAGTGGCAAAGCCAATTGATGAGCGCCGCTACATGCCATCGGTGCCGTTTCCACAACGGCTAGCTAGAGCCAAGATAGAGAAAAGGCTCGCCAAGTTTCTTGAATATTTGAGGGGAGTAAGCCTCAACATTCCTTTCTTAGATGCAATAGTGGAGATCCTGTTTTACGCAAAGTTCTTGAAGGACTTGATTTCGGGAAAGAAAAGGAAGGAAAAAATCATGCTTGCGGAATAAGGAACTTGGTTTACCCGGAAGGAGAAGGAGCCAGCGAAATTAAAGGATCCCGGGAGTTTCCGCATCCCTTGCACACTAGGAGGCGTCCCTTTGCAAAAAGCTCTGGTTGACTTGGGCGCGAGTGTGAGTCTTATGCCCCTTAGCATGTTCCGAAAATTGAACACGTGCACCGACTTGAAGCCGACCGACATGAGAATTCAACTTGCGGACGGTCAGATTACTAGGCCGGTAGGGATCGCAGAAAACATTCCACTCCAAGTTCCGGGAGGGATATGCTTGCCTTGTGATTTTGTCATCATGGACATCAAGGAAGAGGGCGATACTTCGCTCATACTTGGACGCCCGTTCCTCGCAACCACCGGTGTTATCGTCGACGTGCGTGAAGGAACTCTATCCTTGAATGTTGGGAACATAGAAGTCGAGCTTCACATACCCAAGGACATGAAACATATGCCCTATCATGAGGAGGTAGACTATGTGGATCTCCTCGATGAAGTGATTGAAGAAGCAATCCCCCACTCTATTGGCGCTCTCCATGACGATGGCTTCGAAGAAGGCCAAGCTTCGGGTGAAGAAGAGAAGTTGGAGAACCCCCCAGATAGCTCCATGGACGATGATGAAGGCAACGCTGATGTCGCGAGGATACGGGAGCTTTGCAAGCTCTCAAAGGCCAAGAATCCGAAGAAAGCTCCACCGAATGGAAGATCGGTGTCACCGACCAAGAAGAAGATAGGAACAAGCTCTAGCTTGGGGGACTTATCCCCCAACATTGCCTATGATGAGGGGGCACCAAGGAAGACTACGGATCATCACGACCCAAATCCAAGTGGCCTTCTCGGCAAATTTGACGAGCGTATCTCGTATGCGCCCAACATCACAAGCTAAACGAATATCTAAAGGGGTCGAGCTCATGACCTTAAACGAGCGCTTGTCGGGAGGCAACCCGACGGTTTTTGCATTATTTTTATTTTGATTTTCATTTTTGGTTTAGACTTTTATTAGTGTTTAGAGTTTAGTGTCCATGAAAATCGTGACAACGGGTCATAATTTTCATGACAGGAGAAGGAGAAAGGAACGCCTTTTTCTTACGCTTTCCTATGAGACCTTACCTTGGCTAGATCACTCATATGGAGGATGACCGAGGCAAGAAAGAGCGCTCCAGGGACGCGCTCAGGCCTTAGGAGGAGGAAGAAACAGACTGGAGGAAGAAAAACAGAGACTGGAGCGAAAACGGAGAGCCGATGCAGAAAAAAGCACTTCACTCGGCCGAGTAGCTTATACCACTCGGCCGACAAAAGACTCCACTCGACCGAGTGGAGCACCAAACAGGGAAGTTTCTACAGACCAACTCTTTGTCACTTTTTGTAACTTTTAGCCTTAATTGCCACTCGGTCGAGTAGCTTAGATCACTCGGTCGAATGAAACAGATACCCTCCTAGCTCAAACATTGCTGAGTGGCAGAGTCAGTCGGCCGAGTGGAGTTCCTCCCTTCGGCCGAGTGAATCAAAGCCACTCGACCGAGTCATAAGTGGCGAGGAGAATTTGAAATCCTTTTTCGTTTACGCCACTCGGCCGAGTGACTTTGTCACTCGGCCGAGTCGTAACAATTCCTATATAAGCGGAATCGCAGCGAGCGCGGTTTACGAAACTAAAAAATCCCAAGTTTTCATTTCGCCCGCTGTCGATCGCGCTTCCCTCACCCGCTGCGACATCCCCTCACCCGATTCACCCACGCTGATGCCTAAGTAGCCACCCCCTCACCGACGACCGACACGCCGCCGACCGCCACCGACCGGCCACCCCCCACCGCCGGCGCCGCCTCCGATCACCCCCATTTGCCCCAAAACCCCCATTTCTCCCCATTTCTCTTAATTTGTACACCCGTGAGCCCCAAATCCAAATTAATTTTCATATCTATCTATTATCCCCTATCTCCCCCATATATATTGAATATTATTCGCTGATTTGATCGTTTGATTTGCAGGCTAACTTGAGGGAGCTTTGGAGAGTTTTTGGACGCGTTTTGAGCTTCGCGGTGGAGGCGTCTCTTTGCACACACTGCTGATTGCTCTCGCAGCGTGTTCAGGTATACTCGTTCCATCATTTAGCACGTCTCATTACTTATTTGGTTGGGACACGTCTCGCGGCACACATGCCGCCGCGCACTAGGCCACATACACGGGGAGCCGCTTCGAAGCCGAAGAGGACCGATGATCCTGGTCCCTCTTCCACTAGGGAGGACTCCCCTCCACCTAGCCTGCCACCACCACCTACACAGCCTATCCCTGCTGATCCCGTCCATCCACCTGCTCCGGCCGTCGGGCCGATGAGGATTACGTTTCGAAATGACGCACACCGCGCCAGATTCGAGCGTATCTGCCATCGCTCGATAGTACCCTCTAGGTTTGCACACCTAGCCGACCTAGACCGCCTAGGGGTACTTGAGGGGCTTCTCACGTTGTACGACAACGTGGGATGGCGTGATTTTCTATCGGTGTCGGCGGATACTTACATCCACCCGACACTAGAGGTCCTCAGTTCCATTGACCGGACCACTGGAGGATGCTCCTTTCGATTGATGGATCGAGATGGAGAGATCACTCTCGACATGCTTAGAGCATTTTTCCAGTGGCCCGCCGTCCCTGTCCCAGACCGCGCCTACGCTCCCACGCACATCCCACCCCCGTCGTTCGACACCCACACCTTCTGGACACGGATCACGGGATCCCCACTTGGCTTTAACCCTAGTAGGGCCAAGGCCTCAGCTATCCTCCACCCCTGCCTCCGCATTGCATAGCGCCTTATGGCGACTACTTTCCTCGCGAGGTACGAGCCTAGGACCATGTCCACGCCAGAGCCATACATGCTCTATGCGATGACTCGCCCTAGGGTTCTAGATAGGGGTAGTGATGATTTGGTCACTGCCATCGAGATCGACATTGCCAGTTGGTTTTTGGACCGCATTATTATTTCGGTGAGCGCTCGCTCACCTATCTGTTGCAGCGGTCTGATCACCCTTTTGGCCCTTATGACCGGCGTGGACCTACCTGACGACTTGCGTCGACCTCCCGGCCCCACTTCACTTTCGATAGATGTTATGGCCCGGATGAAGATGCTTCGTCCCCACGGTCATCAGTATTGGGTGTGGTTGCACGGTCCCTTTAGCGCTGATTACATGGTTCTCCCGAGCCCCGCTTGGACACACATTGGACCGGCTCACAGGGACTGGATTCCAGCGATGGACCTTCTTATCCCAGCCGCCTATGTGCTTAAGCCCGAGGATGCTGAGCAGGCACCCCCTGCACCACATGTCGACCCCGTATTCCCTCAGCCTGCCCCTGCACTTTCTGCACCTCCCGACACCTCTGTCCACACGTCTGTTAGTGTCGGGAGCACTTTAGCTGAGCCTTCCACCACCACTGTGCCTCTTTCTACTGAGCGTATTACCTCTCTGAGTCTCGAGCGTCCCACCACCATTTTAGAGAGTGGCAAGACCTCATTTACTGACGCAGTGGCGGTTCTGTCCTCACTTTTGTCTACTGCCACCCCGGCCATTGGCCCGTCTGACCCCACTGCCGCGGTCTTTTCCGAGAGCGTCGTGACGTCTGTCCCCACTTCTGTGTCACTGACCTCTCAGCCTGCCTCGTCGTCTATTTTCACTTCCACTTTTACTGCTGCTGCTTCCGCTTCGACCCAGCCTGCGTCCCAGCCTCACACCGAGGCTGGGCATCACTTAGTGAGCACATCACCCCTTCCACACTTTCCTGCTGGACCCATCCTATACACTGCCCGCGTGAGACAACCCCGCACTTCACCTGTTAGACCTGTGCGTCCCTCTGCTCCACCACCCCCAGACACTCTAGTTCAGAGCATTCGTGCTCTTGAGGGGGCTGTTAGTGGACTCAGAGGAGACTTTAGGGCTCTCTCCGCCACGGTCAGCGTCGTGCAGACCAGCGTCGCCATCCTTCCCAGTATTCAGGCTTGCCTGAATCAGATTCTGGCGCATCTGCCCCTACCACCGACACCCACCCAGCACCTACCACGCCCACCACCTCAACCACCACCTCCGCCACAGGACGGTGCTGGTGCATCGTCACCACCAGCTTAGGCACAATCTTGATGCCTCTGATATTTTTGTCGTTTTGCTGCCCATTTGTTCTTGGGCCTGGTGATTTTCCCCCCCTCCTCCACGTACTATTTTGGTGCCTTTCTGATCATATCTTTTTATATCTTTTTGGGAGTGAGGGAGAGACCTTTTGAGGACACTTATATTTGCACCATCCTGATCTTTGCATGCATCACATTCATTCACATCTTATTTTCTTTTTGTTTTTCTTTCTTTTTCATCACGCACGCATCCTCACCCACCCCACCCACTTCACGTCTCTCGGTGTGCTACACTCCGCATATTGAGGACACTGTGCACTTCAGCTTGAGGGACTGAGTTCTCACACTTTTTTTTGCCACTCTTCATTTTTGATTTCCCACCTTTTTTTCCACTTTTTCATTTTTTTATCATGCATCACGTTTTCTTATCTTTTCTGAGTATGCTGCATTGCACATATAGTTCTATTTTCTTTTATCTTTATTTCTTTCATCTTTTGCTAGAGATGACTTTTCTGTGATGATGATGACGTGGTGCGAGCTTATCTCTATGTGCATGCTATTTTGTCATGCCATAGCTTTTGTTTCAGATATCATATGCTATGTTCTGCTGTGCATTTGAAATAGTAACCCACTCTTTTTCTGTGTGAATATGGATGAAATTCTGTTATTAGCTGATGTCTGACGATTCATATGTATGCTTTTCATAGAAAACACACCAAGCTTCACACATTGATTGCTTATATCTGGAGTACTGCTTTCCTTTCTCGTATCACTTCTTATTGCATGAATTGTACGCTTCACCTTCAGGTTGATTGAATGTTTGCTAGGATGATATATCTGGACTAGTTTACTTTTTGAGATTAAACTGAGTAGATTATATTACTCTGCTGAAAGTTGGCATGCACGTCCTATAGAGTGAACCAAGCGATACATTTATTTCTTTCTCTACATATCCTGAGCATTATTTCTCTATTTGAAATTCATTGGTGAATCCCCCCTTAGCAAGTCTATTATCGGCATTTCCCCACTATTATATCCCATGCTCCAATTCCCCAAAATCAAAAAAAATGTATACCTGTATATCCTTCTCTCTTTTGATTTGGGATCGCTTATGTATATATGTTTATTCAAAAAAAAGAGAGAAAAATTGAGAAAAAGAAAAGAAAAGAGAAAAGAAGTTTATAAACGATCCCATCTCATACTCTTTCTCCCTTTCTTCCCTCTTTTGTTTTTATTTTTATTTTTATTTTTATTTTTGGAGCTTCAAAAGAAATGGGGAATGTACATATTGATTTGTTTATGCCACCACGCTTATGGATAAGCTTGGGGGAGAGAATCCAATGATGAGTGAGAGAGTGACTACCTGACTGTACATGACAACCTAGGCTAAGTAATCTTCTATACTCGGCGAGATTGCTAAAGTTTCACGAAATCCAGAAATCGACACTTAGCATTCATTTCATGAAAACCATACTTATCTATTCTTACTATTCCATATTATGTGATATCTCTTATACTCCTTATAGAAAGCATTCAATTGAAAAGTGTGTGATCTATGACTATGCATACTGCTTTAGATGCTTCAGACGATGTAAATCCTAGAATGATTCCATATTTCATGATATTTTGATATTTTTGGGGTTTTCTATTTCGGATGCATCATTATACTATGGTATCGAGATAAAAGTCTGTGACATGTGTTTTATATTCGATGTATGCTATATGAGTAAGCAAAACCCACGTCCTGAGAAAAATGATCTAGCACCCCCTTCTTCGCTTTCTAATCTATTTTTATATTTATTTTCCTTCTTTTCCATTATTTTGCCCGTCGAGTTCGCTTTTTACTCATCTTCCTCGAGGACGAGTAAGAGGTAAGCTTGGGGGATTTTGATCACTCCATATTTTACACCCTTTTTCTGCATGTTTGCATGCCACTTTGATCGCTCATATCGCATTTTTCACGATTATTCGACAATATTGCGATGCTTTTCACGATTTCTTGTTTTTGTCGTATTTCAGGAGATATGGAGCGATTCGGAGTGATTTTGAGATCAAGAGGGTTTGCACCCACTCCGGAGTGTCACCCAAGGCTCTTTTGAGGGCTATTCGGTGATGGAAGATGAGTGGAAGAAGAAGGAACTTCATAGGAGCGACGAGGAGGCGAAATGATGAAGATTAGGCATCTACAGCATGTCACTCGAACGAGTGAATCACTCACTCGGCCGATGCAAGAAGACCGCTCGGCCGACCAGACCGGACACGCACCACATAAGGAAATCAGCGTGCACTCGGCCGAGGGGCGATAGTCCATTCGGCCGAGTATGGAAATCCACTCGCCCGAGTGGCACGGGAAAATCCACCATCAAAGGAGCCGACTTACTGGAATACGTCAGGCTTTTGAGGGTTCCGACTCGGCCGAGCATGAAATGCCCGTCGACCGAGTGAGTAAATCCACTCGGCCGAGTCACTCCCGAAGACAGACCCCCGAAAATCCCCGACTTACTGGAAATGTACAGGGTTTGTCACTCGGCCGAGTGACATTTGTCACTCGGTCAAGGGAGCCATTCCGCATGCTGCGTAAAGTGCAATTTCTGGGCTGTGCAGGGGCGTTTTGGTCACGAATTTCTGGGCGATTTTGAGGGGTATTTAAACACAGTTTTTTCCCTAGTTTAGGAGAACTTTTTGATACTTTTGGCAGCCTTTTTTGAGAGCTTTTTAGATCATTAGATATAGCTTTTCTCTTGGAGATTAAAAGGTTATTTTTGTTGGATGCTATTGGATTCTCATTGGTTTGTCTCTCTTCTCATCAAAAACTCTATTTTTGTTGATAATTTCTCTATTGCAATGAATTGTGCTGATTTTGTTATTGATTTTCTCATGAATTGCATGATGATTAGTGAGTAGTTTTATTGCCTTAGGGTATAGGGATGAACCCTATGGACCATATTTCTAAATTGTGATGAATAGGTGAAATTCTTGCTAGAATTGATTAGGGTTAGGTTGGGATTGATTAATTACGGTTAGCTAGGGATTCATATTGATTGGGATTTGCAAGAGATTGGGTCCCAATTGATAGGAAGCCCTAGATATTCGATTTAGATTTACGATTGGACTTCTATAGAATTGCTTTGCAAGAGATTGGGCCAAAGCTAGGATTTTTAATCGTGTTTCTATACCAATACCCGTTTGCAAGAGATTGGACGGGTAGGAACTATCTCAACCTAGGTTGTAGCTCGAGTTTGCACGAGAGTGGGTTCGAGGTACGGTTGGACGATGATGTCATTCTCCACGCTAGCGGCTTAGGTTAGGGTTTGCAAGAGATTGGGCCCTACCCTAGTTTGCTATAGACCGGTAATAGCGCGAGAGCGTGAGCTTGGTTCTACATTTAGTAGCGACTAGTTCACCTAAAATTCAAGTCTAGCAATGATGTAACCTACGAATCAAAACGATGAGATACGGTCCGTAGCGGGGATTCCCTATCCCTAGGTGCTATATTTTATTGATATTTCTATCGACATTCTTACGATTGTGACAATTTTACCCCAAATTATTCTCGACCATTTTGATAGCTAGGTGATTGGAAAGAGACACTGTCATTGTTCCTCCCTGAGTTCAATACCCGATCGCTGCTACACCGTGCGCTTGCGGTAAGACTACGAGTCGCTCGTGCCGGGTACGAGTGTATCCCGGGGCGCGACCAGCAGGGCTCTGGAGGAGTTCGTCTCACTTTCGGATCCATTGGAGGAGAGAAGAGGGAGAGAGAAGCCTAGGAGCTGCTTCAGCATTTCCCAAAAAATGCTCGGTCCGAGCAGTCCAGCTGCTCAGACCGAGCCATATCAATTACAGCAGCGACGGATACGGGCAGACTCGTACCGAGCAGCTCATCTGCTCGATCGAGTCGCCTCAGATTACACAGCCCGAGCAGCGCCCGAGTAGAGCCCGAGTATCAGACTGAGTCGAGCCTACTCGAACTGAGCAAAGATCTACTCGGTCCAGGTAGGACGATTTCAAATTCTCCAAGCAGCCGAGCAGCTCACTTACTCAGGCCGAGCCACTGACCGAGCAGAAGCTGCTCGACCGAGTCACCTACTCGGTCGGCTATTCCAGGGGCATTTCTGGAATGATTTGAACGTGCCATGATGCACGCGATTTGGGCAGCGACTGAAGCTGGCAATCTCGGGCGGCTGTGAGGAGACTTCGATTAGTTTTTTATTAGGAATTTTTAGGAGGAGCTCGGGGCGATTCTTTGTACGGATTTTTGGAGTTATTTTTGTAGCATTTTTTGGATTAAACAGTGGAGATTATTACTCTTGTTCTTGTGTACGTTTGCTATTGAAATTTGGATTTTTCTCTGGATCTATTGTTCGTCCATTCTCGTTGTAAGTTCTTTTAGCCCTAATCTCTCGATTGATAAAATGTTTTCTTCTGTGGAATTAATGTTTTTGTCTACTGCTATTACGATGTGTGAGTAGGTTTATTCTAGGGTTGATGGGTTAGCCCTAGGATTCTAGGAGAAAATGTAGATCTGGATCCCTACATTGAATTGGGGATTTAGGGTTGTATTTCGATAGATCCTACCGAATCCGTAGATAACCCGTACTGAGATCATGCCCACTGTCTATGGAATTGATGTGCTTAATGGGTATCTAGGGATTCGAATAGGAAAATCGTTGGATCCAACCAAGGCACGTGACCATGCCCGGCTCGTGCCTTGAGGGGATCCATCGACGAACTATATCGCTACGTTGACGGCTGCTGCCATTGCGTCAACGAGAGCCACCGAAATACCTTGCAATTCTAACCCACAAGAGTGGTACGAATTGGGGGATTAATTCCCTAGCCCTAATGAAATGTGAGGATCCTATCCTAACATCAACCCTCAACGATCCTAGTGGTGATCCCTAAAGCCCTAGTCCCCTTTTATTACCACAATAACAACTAACCCAAATCTGTTCCCCCGACAGCTATCTCACTTCTACACTAAAAAACAGACTGAGAACCTATAGACACTATCACCGTCCATGTGGGATCCGACATCTTATATACTATTACTCGACACTGTCCGCTTGGGGATTGAGCCCGAAATCGTAGCCTAGGGGCCAAACCACGCCTGGCGATCGTGACACCGCCAGGTGGAACCTAGGTGTAGGTTACGAGTGTGTCAAGTTTTTGGCATCGTTGCCGGGGACGGCAATAGTGTTCTTATCTCAGTTTGTTTCCATTTTTGTGAAGTTTGCTAGCACTCTTATCATTTCTCACCCCTCCATTATTTTTATTCTCTTTATTTATTTCAATGCTACTGACGGTGCTTTTATGAGTTTTGTTGGTGCATGAACACCTGCCACAAGGGGACTACTAGAGAGTTATTGTTCGATCCTGAGATCGAAAAGACAGACAGGGCTTTGCGAGCCTCTAGCAGAATTTCATCTCCATTCGCTCAGATGGGAGAAAATCATCCTCCTTCTCCTCCTCGCATTGGGTCCATCAGGGACCATATGAAACTGATGTTTGAGAACAACTCCTCGATCCTTAGACCGCAGCTGGCGATAGCGAGCTTCGAGATCAAGACGGGGTTGATAAATCTGATACAGCAGGATCCCTTCCATGGGCATCCTCACGAAAATCCCAACCATCACATTGACTCCTTCCTGGCAAAATATGATACATTCAAGGCGAAGGACGTCAGTGATGATGCAGTGAAGCTGCGGCTCTTCCCTTTCACTTTAAGGGACAAAGCCTCCTATTGGCTCCGGGCCCATCCTCCCAACCACTTCACCACCTGGGAGAAGCTCGCTCTTGCTTTTGTGGATAAATTCTATCCACCTTCAAAGATGGTCCGGATCCATGGGGCCATTTCAAATTTCAAGCAGCTCCCGCAGGTGTCACTTTATGAGGCGTGGGAGAGGTTCAAGGACCTCCAACACCAGTGTCCTCACCATGGGATCCAGTCTTGGGATTTGGTGCAGAGCTTCTACAACAGGCTCCAGCCTAGCACCAAGATGATTATTGATGCTGCAGCGCAAGCCGCCTACTAGATAACTCTCCCGAGGAGCCTATAGATCTGTTGAAGCACATGGAGGCCAATACCCAGTAGTGGAACGATGAACGGACCGTTGTGACCCGGGCTCCAGAGGTCAAGGTCACTAGTCAAATGGATTCTCACATAGAGACCTTGTGCAAGCAAGTGGCCTGCATCGAGCAACGCCTAGACTCCATCCAGCGGCACCCAGCACCTCCTATCATCCCGGGGAGGAGTATGTAGATCCGGGATATATTCATATTGAGGGCCACTATAAGGGTGCTAAGACTCCTGAGACCGTACAGTACGTCCAAGGAGAGGGACGGAACCAGTGGCAGCATCCGGCCGCTAGGAATCACCCGGCCGTACAGTACATCCAAGGAGAGGGACGAAACCAGTGGCAGTTTCAGAGACCACCACCTCCTCCTCAGCAGCAGCAAAGCCAGTAGCATGGCGGCTTTAGGCCAGCTGGGCCCTATAGGCCACCGGGATATCAGTTCAACCGGCCACCTCAGCAAAATTTTGCGCCGGCTCCTCCAAAGTCTAATCTCAAATCTACACTGGAGACCTTCATGAGCGGCCAAATTCGCTTCAATCAGGATACATCAAACCAATTCAAGAATATCAATTCTTCGTTCGATGAACTGAGGGGGCAAATGTCGCAATTGCTGAAGAATCAGGGGAGATTACCCTCCCAGCCAGAGACTAACCCCAGAGCTCAAGCTAACGCCGTGGTTTCGGTGACCACACAAGGTGGACGGGTGACTAACCCCGTTATGGTTCCGATACTGAATAAGGAGAAGGTCACCATCGAAGAAGCTATTGATGACAACGACAGAGTTGAGGCCATTGAAAGGCCTGTCACTATTGAGGAGAAAGCGGATGCACCTCCCGTCATACCTACTACGACGCCGCCTCCCGTTGATGCATCCAAGGGCAGAGTCTCCAGACCTCCTCATCCATACCCTCAGAGGCTAGCCCTAGCCAAATTGGAGAGGAAGTACTCCAAGTTTATAGAGTTACTAAAGGGGATTCAGCTGAATATCCTGTTTATTGATGCCATCACCGAGATCCCGACATACGCCAAATTTCTGAAGGATCTCATCATAGGAAAGAGGAAGCTGAAAGAAATCAAACTGTTGGAGGATTCTACCTCCATTATCAAGAATCACCTCCCCTGGAAGCTGCCAGATCCGGGGAGCTTCACCGTGGCATGCTCCATTGGAGGGATGCCGATCAGCAGGGCGTTGATTGATTTAGGGGCTAGCATTAGCCTGATGCCCCTCTCAATCTTCAAAAGACTCCAGACGGGAAGCGAGCTGGAACCGACGAGCATGTCCATCCAGCTCGCCGATCATTCCATCACTTACCCGATCGAAATAGCGAGGGATTTCATTCACCAGATACCTCCAGGGCTATGTGTACCAGTCGACTTCATCATCATGGACATGCCTGAGGGAGGAAGCTCTCAACTCATACTCGGCCGCCCCTTCATGGCGACGGCTGGAGTTTTGATAGACATCCAAGAAGGGACCCTTTCCCTCAATGTGGGGAATATTGAAGCTGAGTTTCGGCTACAAAGGCCGATGAAGGAGCGAGCTTATGAAGAAGGGGCTAGTTATCTGGAGCTTCTTGAAGAGGAAGCAATTGAAGAGTTCACTGCTGAAGGGGTCATGAAGGACCCGATGATGGCAAGCATCGACGACGACGGTGACCCAACCTACAACAAAGCGGTCGCCGCGTACATCCAAGTATTGGATGAGGAGTTTCTACGTCAATCATCAAATCACCATGCGCCGGAGACCATATCTTATGTTGAGGAGAATAATGGAGCGATCGGAAATCAAACGCCACCGGTTTGCACCACCCTGGAGATGGACGCGCGACCGCCGCGCACGCCAAATGAGCATTGATACATTATAGGGAGTCGAGTTCATGACTGAAAACGAGCGCTTATTGGGAGGCAACCAAATTCCTTAGATTTTGGACTTTCTTCCTTAGTTTTCTTATTTTTATTTTTATTCCTTGATTTTAGATAAAATTATAAAAATCATAAAAATGTGATGAGTTCGTGTTTTGCGCAGGACGAACAATTGGGGGTATGCATATGGACATTATAAACGGAAGCAGGCCGGAGGAAAGCAACGAATTCGAAGATCTGAGAAGAAAACCAAGGGAAAAGAAGAGGAAAAAGAGATACCGGAGACTCGACCGAGCACGACCGATCAGCTCATCTGCTCAGTCAAGCAGCACAGATATGGAGAAACGCGTCCATTTTGCTCGACCCGAACAGCTAGCTGTTCGGTCCAAGTTGAACTATACTCGAACCGAGCAGACCGCTGCTCGATCGAGTACTGCAGGAGATTGAAGTTGGTGAGCAAACGTCACTCTGTCGGCCCAGACAGAGTATTATTGGCTCGGCCCGAGCAGGATTTGACTCGGCCTGAGCATTCTACTGCTCGGTCGAGTCGTAAAGGCTTGAAATTTGGGGAGAAAACGTCACTCTGTCGACCCGGACAGAATATTATTGGCTCGGCCCGAGTAGGAAATGACTCGGAGGGAGTATTTCATCCAAAAATTTTACATTGACCCGGTCGAGCAGCCTAGCTGCTCGGACCGAGTCGAGTCGGTATTCCGTTCAAATTTTTTATATATTGACCCGGTCGAGCAGCATAGCTGCTCGGACTGAGTCGGGTTGGGTTTTACCCTGCAACCCGCTTTCTTTTTAATCTCACCGTTAATTCACTTTACCCCTAAAAATATTTTACCGCCGATAAATTTCCCCCGAGCTTCTCTTTCCTCCCCCTACTCGTTCACCATGTGCCATCTTTCGCCGCCGTCTCCGCCGCCCGCTCCACCATCTGCGCCGCCATCTCTGATCAGCCGCCCCTCCCTTCTCTTCCCCTCTTTCTCTATCTATTCCCCCTCCCCTCCTTTCCCCCCCTCTCCGCCCAACCCATCCGACGACTCCGTCGACAGTGCCGCCGCCGCCGATGGCGCCGCTGTCCACACACCCTCCCCATCGACCCCCCCTCTCCCTCTCCCATCAGCTCCCCTACCCCCCCCCCCCTCTTCGCCCTAATAGACGACGGCTCCGTCGAAGGCGCCACCGTCGTTGACAACGCCGGCCCCCCTTCGTTAAACCCCCCTCCGTTAACCCCCCCCCCCTCCGCCTAAAACCCCTGCCCCCTCTCTCTACTCAGCGATCGAATTCCTCCCCCCCCCCCCCCCCCGATTTGTGCCCTAGGGCACAGACCGAGCACCTCGGTGCTCGGTCACACGCCCAGACCGAGTAGCTCATCTCTGACCGAGCAGTTTCACTGCTCGGCCCGAGTAACCCCATATCTGCGTATCACCCTATTTTGATCGATTATCTGACGTTTTGCCGATCTCAAATTGCAGGTACTCTCCTCCTACGTCAGTGGTAGCAGCATGGACTAGCTTGGAGGATCATTTGCACTTTCGCATCATTCGTACTAGCGGTACACTCGTTCCCCTCTATATTTTCATACTGTACTTCATATATCGCATACATCATGGTTCGCACACGCGGATCTACCACACCCCCCGCTTGCAAGAAGAGGCCGTCTTCTGGCACCACCTCTTCTCGTCCCCAGCGTCGTGCACGCCTCACTACCACGTCCTCCACTACCATCACCACACCCTCTACCACAGCTCCGGCTATCACCACCACCATCCCCACCACCACCACACCTGTCACCATTGCACCATCTACCGTCTCCACCTCTTCGCCTCCACACCCCGCACCCCCCAATGATGACCCCACTGCACAGATCCCTACACACGGCATTAATTTCCAAGATATCGTACACAGAGTGCGATACTATAGGATCCATCAGCGCCATTTAGTGCCTACAGTTTTCATTGACGTGTCGGCACTTCGGTCCCTGGGCATCCTCCAGGGAGTTCACCACCTTTACCGAGCGATCTGTTTCGACCGATTCCTCGGAGTGCATGCCCCCACTTACACACGCTTAGCACTCGAGTGTCTTAGCTCCCTTGCTTTCACCCCGACAGGCGACGGGATCACCTCCCGCATCCTGGATCAGGACTACACTGTCACTTTTGCTATGATCCGGGACTATTTGCACTTCCCTGTCGTCCCTGAGCCTAGGGAAGCTTTTTCCCTTCATATGACCTGGATGATTTTGATGCACGCACCTTTTTGGAGCGTATTCCTGGACTACCTGAGTGCCGCCCTAGCCGAGCGAAGGCATCGTGCATTGTGCACCCATACCTTCGCTACGCCCAGAGACACCTAGCATGCACACTCTTCTGCAGACTGGAGGTCAGGACTATGTCCCTCCCTGAGCTTGCACATCTTTGGGGTATGACCCGACCTCTTAGATTCCACCCAGATGGCTCTTTGAGACCATTGATGCTCTCTGACGCAGCCCACTAGCTGTGTCAGCGCATCTACCAGACAGCCACCACATTCCATTCCACATACATCTGCTGCGGTGGTTTCTTTTCTATCTTTGCTAGGATGCTAGGTATCCCCATCCCAGCTGACCTGCATAGCCCACCTGGCCCGACACGTTAGACCATTGGCATGCTCGAGCACATGTATATCTTCCGTCCTTATGGTGCTCGTCACTGGCGTTACCTAGTAGGCACCGGCCACGATCCCCACATGGTGCTCCATGCCCCTCACCTCACACATATCCCAGCAGTCCAGCTTGAATGGATGCTTCCTAGGGTAGAGCCGCTCCCCACCGTTCACATACTCGAGCCTCCTGGAGCACCGGTCGAGGCTGCTGCTGATGACCCGGGCCCACGCTCCTCGGAGTTCGAGCTTCTTGACATAGCTGCTCTAGTTGTCGGTCTCCATGTTCCTCCAGCTCACCCATCTTTAGGAGCCGCCCCTTCCACCGCTGTATCTTTCGCATCTACCGTTGTCGAGTATTCGGGGACTGTACTCACTTCTTGCCCCGAGACTCATATCTCTTCTACCACTGTTTCGGTGTCGTAGGGCACCGATTTACCTTTCTCTGAAGATGCCATAGATCTAGATTCTTCCTCTCACAACCCTATCCCCACCCTCACCCCTCTTTCGGAGCTTATAGCTTCAGTTCCACTTTCTTTACCCACCTCCTCCACTTCAGCAGCCATTTACACCGAGAGCGTGTCGATGACTGTCCACACTTCTGTGTCGACTACAGCTCTCCCTTCTGCCGTCTCTAAGGTACTCTCAAGCTCACCCTCGCCCACCTTCCACGTCCGGCATGGTGCCTCAGTTGCACCGGGCCGTTTCACGCGAGTAGTGACTCACCGATATTTGCCACGTGCCTCACCCGACTCTCGTTCTTCTGACTCTCGATTGACCGCTCTAAAGCAGTTGACTTCCCGCTTGCAGCAGGATTTCGATGTCTTTCTAGTTGAGACTAGGACACACAGATTGAGGGTCGAGTCGGATCTTTTATCTATCATTGACCTTCTTCGTCAGCGTGGCCCACCTACTGTCATACTTGCACACGCTCCTCCTCCCAGGCCGGACACTGTGACCCACTCAGCATCACTCAGTGCTTCACTTCCACAGGCTTCTGTAGAGCCTGTTTCTACTACCTCTGAGTCGTCAGTCACAGTTGATTCACTCTCTGCCATGGTCTTATATACTGCTGCTCCTTCCACTCCCACCATCGATCTCACAACTAGCCTTCCCCATGACTCATAGCCAGACCTGCCACCCACTCCCCCTGGTCCACAGTAGAGGGACCCATCACCACCCCCAGAGGGTGGTGCCTCTGCTTGATGTAATCTATCCCAACTTTTGCCTCCCCCGTATATTTTGTGCCCATCTGTCTTTTCGGGGCCCGACTTTTACATAGCTTGGGGGAGGATCCACCAATGCATCATTTCATATATTGCATTGCATCATTTCATATTTTTATTTTTATTTCCTTTTTCTTTTATTACATAGTTTTTATTTTATTTCCTCACCCACACCACCCCTTTAGCATCATCTCCCGCTCACGAGCGTTTTCTTAGCAGTGAGGACATTGCTAGGTTTAGCTTGGGGGATGAGCGCTACTGCTTTATTTTCATTTTTTACATTTTCCTCCCTTATTTTCAGTTTTTATTTCACTTTTTCACCACTTTCCCGCCTCGTTTTATTTTTTCTCATTTTGCATCATATTTTATGTTTTTCTCCATGCATGCATCTCTTTTTATCCATTTTCCCTTTTTCTCTGTTTCTTTTTATTTTTGCTAAGGATGGTCCACATGATGATATCTCTCTAGGCTTTATTTTTTTTGCAATGCTCATTTTCGATGGCATGCTATTAGGGTGAATTTCGGTTTTATTATCTATATACATGCTTTTCTATTGATGATCTATCTGATGTAATACCTAAAATGAATTGAAAATCGATTGCATGAACTAGTATCTGGTATGATTTATGTTGGGAAACGCACCCAGGTTCACGCATCACTAGAACACTTGGAGCACCTACTTTCCTTATCCTATTCACTTCTGTTTGCATGCTTGCTGATACAGTGATTATTACCGATTGCCTTTTTAGTATTCAGCTAGAGAAATGAAAATATCCATGCTATATATGAGTTTAGTTAGGGTTTTATTCTATCAAACTGATGTGCACCCTCTTATGAGTGAACCGAGAGTCCCATTATTTTCCTTCTCCACATATCTATTTTATATCTCTACATATCAGTTTGTTGCACCCCCCCATAGCTACCTTTACCGCATTTTACTTCCCAATCCCAAAAAGAAAAAGTATAGCTTCTAAATGAAAAAAAAAGAGAAAAAAAGAAAAAAAAGAAAAAATGTGTGTATATATTCTTATCTGAAAAAGAAAATAAAAAGAAGGAAAATGAATAAATACCGTTATATATCATTTCATTAGAAGCTATCATTTATTCTGGGAAGAAGAATAAAAATTTCATATCATTTTCATTAATGCGACGCCTCAAGCTAAGCTTGGGGGGATAAAACAACTGATTACATGAGTGAGCTTGACATTAGAGTGGAGTCGGTGCACACGGGGAGATTTTATAAAACCTAAACTTTACGAATTACTTTAGTTTTGGAGATTTTTCACGTATCGAAATAAACATCTGAATGGCATGATTCTTTCTATTCTCTATTGCATGTTGTGTGATTCTTTTATGCTCCTTGTGTATCTGTGATTGAAAAGGGCATTGCCAATTCCTTTATACTAGACTCTAGGGATTGCATGAGATTGATATGAATTGACGGTGTTATTTCAGTATATCCCTGTTCTTTGTCTGCACTGCGTGTCATATGATATATAGAGCTAGAAATTACCAATAGCATGTATGTTTAGCACTCAGAGCATCGTGATATACTATTTTGGCCTGAGATCTGACCGATCATCCTTAGCACTTTCCTCTTACTTCTCTCTTTTTGTTTTTCATTACTTTCTATTTTCATTTCCTTATTTTCATCTAGTTTTCCTCCCGGCGTACCAATTATTCGTCTTCCTCGAGGATGAGTAAGAGGTAAGCTTGGGGATTTTGATGTGTCCATATTTTCCATCATTTTCATATCATTGTCTCATCTCATCGCATATCATTTTTGCATCCAAATCCCACTTTTTTGCTACGATTTTGCATTTCTGACGATATTTTCGAGTTTCGTAGTGTTTCGTGGATTTTCAGGGATTTTAGAGCGACTTGGACCCCCGCTTGGGTATGGACACATCTGGCATGCTCGTGAGCTCATTGGCAGGGCTCTGGATGAGTTCGTCACACTTTTGAAGCCATTGGAGGAGATAAGATTGAGAGAGAGCAGAGAGAGAAGCCCAGGAGCTGCTGCAGCATTTCCCAGAAAATGATCGGTCCGAGCAGCCCAGCTGCTCGGACCGAGCCATATCAATTACAGCAGCGACAGATACGGGCAGACTCGGACTGAGCAGCTCATCTGCTCGGTCAAGTCGCCTCAGATTACACAGCCCGAGCAGCGCCTGAGTAGAGCCCGAGTATCAGACTGAGTCAAGCCTACTCGGACCGAGCAGAGATCTCCTCGGTCTGGGTAGGACAATTTCAAATTCTCCAAGCAGCCGAGCAGCTCACTTACTCGGGCCGAGCCACTGACCGAGCAGAAGCTGCTCGACCGAGTCACCTACTCGGTCGGCTATTCCAGGGGCATTTCTGGAATGATTTGAACGCACCGTGATGCGCGCGATTTGGGCAGCGACTGAAGCTGGCGATCTCGAGCGGCTATGAGGAGACTTCGATTAGTTTTTGATTAGGAATTTTTAGGAGGAGCTCGGGGTGATTCTTTGTACGGATTTTTGGAGTTATTTTTGTAGCAATTTTTGGATTAAACAGTGGAGATTATTACTCTTGTTCTTGTCTACGTTTGCTATTGAAATTTGGATTTTTCTCTGGATCTATTATTCGTATATTCTCGCTGTAACTTCTTTTAGCCCTAATATCTCGATTGATAAAATGTTTTCTTCTGTGGAATTGATGTTTTTGTCTGCTGCTATTACGATGTGTGAGTAGATTTATACTAGGGTTGATGGGTTATCCCTAGGATTCTAGGGTGAAAATGTAGATCTGGATCCCTACGTTGAATTGGGGATTTAGGGTTGTATTTCGGTAGATCCTACCGAATCCGTAGATAATCCGTATTGAGATCATGCCCACGGTCTGTGGAATTGATGTGCTTAAAGGGTATCTAGGGATTCGAATAGGGAAATCTTTCGATCCAACCAAGGCACGTGACCATGCCCGGATCGCGCCTTGAGGGGATCCATCGATGAACTATATCGTTACGTTGACGGCTACCACCATTGCATCAACGAGAGCCACCGAAATACCCCGTAATTCTAACCCACAAGAGTGGTACGAATTGGGGGATTAATTCCCTAGCCCTAATGAAATGTGAGGATCCTATCCTAACATCAACCCCCAACGATCCTAGTGGCGATCCCTAAAGCCCTAGTCCCCTTTTATTAATATTACCACAACAACAACCAACCCAAATCTGTTCCCCTAACAGCTATCTCACTTCTACACTAAAAACAGACTGAGAACCTATAGACACTTTCACCGTCCCTGTGGGATCCGACATCTTATATACTATTACTCGACACCGTCCACTTGCGGATTGAGCCCGAAATCGTAGCCTAGGGGCCATACCACGCCTAGAGATCGTGACACTGCCAGGTGGAACCTAGGTGTAGGTTACGGGTGCGTAAGTACCTCACAAGAATCAATCAAAACCTTTTCTTCCTCTTAAAAAAACTGATCTTTATCATTTAATTTCATTATTACATACCAAAATTGAGGATGATTTGATGGTGTTAGGGCTGATGACGCCTTCTCATCTACGGCGTTCCCTTGCCCTTTGCAGCATTCCCACAAATCTCCAAGCAAATTTGTGAAATCTGTGAAGCTCAGGATTAAAGCACTGGAACAGAAGCTTAAAGCACTTAAGATTGCTAAGAAATTAATTAATGCTGGGGAATATGGTCATCCCTAACTTGAAGCCTAAGCATCTGTTTTCAGGGAAGCGCTCAATTGGAAAGTCTCAGAGTCGTTGAGGTATGCAAAATTAATTAATTATATTCCAGTTTTAGGACAAATTCATATATTTTGCAAGATATTATCCCATAGATTCAGCCCAGCTGATTGCTGCTTTTGTAGGAATTCATCTTCCCCAAATCATGGATGCATTCACTGCTTTGGAGCTTAAAAGACTGGTCAAATTTGTTTGAGATCAATTTTTTTGCGTTTATTTAGATTTTCTATTTTGCGCTGTGTGGTGTAACTTATTGTAGCTAGGCTTGATTGTGAATTTGGAAGGAGATTAGGTAGGCTTAACGGATTCTTATTTGCATCATTGTGTTGAGTTCTGATATTGGTTTGCTGTGTATGCTCGATTATGGTGATGAAAAAATGAATTGTTAGTTATTGGCCCAAGTAGTCCCACACTTATGCATAATAGGTTTGTTTAAAATGGACATCTTACTTTTTTTTGACATGTCACTCTGGAGAAATTAACTAACATTGGTAAATTTTTGTAAATTTACTAACATTCTACATTTTAGTTGGTTTGTAGTAGTCATATGGACATGTCTTTTGGGCTCTTAGGAAGTTATTTTCAAAAAATTTTGGAAACCATAGAAATGATTTTTTGATCATATTTGTCAAAAAAAACTCTTGTCCATTGTTTGTTTTTGAAAATAACGTTGCAGGTGGCCATGTCGAGAGCGTATGTCAAGCATAAGGTCGATGTGTCAGCCGTCATGCTCTCAATGTTCTTCTGGTTGTCGGTGATTAAAAAGTTGCAAGTCAATTGCATTAAAAATGATTAAGTTGCCCATAACTTTAGCAGAAAATGTCTTGCTGAAATATAAGAACATGTTAACTCTGAACACAGATTTTTATGAAATATTGTGTTCTAAGACATTGTACTTAGATTGCAAGAGTCGCTGGCATATGCTCATGGCCAAATACAAACAATTGTACTTCAATTAGCAGTGAATTTTAGACACAAGCTAATAACTAATAAGTCATTCTTGCGTTTCTAACATCAATTAATGACCAAGTGGTCAGAGGAATTTGGTTAGAGTAATTTTTTTTTACTGCATAAATCAAGAAATAGATCATCCATGCAATAATTTTCTGTGCCGCCTAAAATGTCTAATATTTACCCGTGCTACGTGCGTTTTTAAGTCTACGAATCTTTATGGTTGTATATATGGTGGTTTCTCCTAATCTTTTTAGATATAACTTTAAAACTCATAAATACTAAAAGTTGAATTCAGGTCTGGCTTTAGAGCTCACAAAGAAGATTGATGCCTCTATATATGTAGGTCTATTGTCTCAATATATAAAATAGAAGTATAATTGAACTATCTCTGAGAGTAATGGTTTACTATTTGGAAAATTCCATGTTTTTCATTATTTTGTGCAAGGGTAAGGCTGAGAATGATTCTTCCTTTAAAAACCGTTAACAAGCTATAGAGCAATATAAATATTCGATCACCTTCTGTTTATTAGCCTATTTTAGATTTTACAGGTGATATACAAAACTCTTGACACTATTATGTGTTATTGTAAAAATTATTAGTTGAGTGACACAACAAGGAATTTGTAACGACTGGTTTTCATGTATCTGGATTTATTATATTATAATATATGTTTTGGTGGATTTTTTCCTCATGTGTGGTTTTCGTCTCCGTGACTTTCATTTTCGAACGTTTCGTCGTGTTTTCTCGTTTCTTCCTTAGGATCGTCGATTTCGGAGTAAGTCATTCATGACGGGCTTCATAACGGTCGTATCTTACTGTTAGATCAAGCCTAGGAGTCTTAGGAATCGATCCCGGGGCTCCGCGCTCCGTATCGGAACTTTTGGTGCTTATTAGCCGGTGTAAGAAGGGGCACCGACCGACTAGATGACGATCCAGTCGGTCGGCAATCCTCCTTGGACCGACTAGTTGGCTTTCTAAATTTCTCAGGAGTTACTGTTTATCGTTAGTCGGTCTAAGAACGTTGGTTGACCGACTAGGTTGCAAACTAGTCGGTCGGCAATGCTTCTTTAACCGACTAACTCATCATCTAAATTTTAGTATCAGTACTGTTCATTCTTAGTCGGTCTAAGTTCATCTTTCGACCGACTAGTTGTTAAACTAGTCGGTTAAGTTTTGTACTCAGACCGACTAATTTTTGGTTCTTCTGTATAGTCGAGTTACTGTTTACTCTTAGTCGGTCTAAGAACGTTCACCGACCGACTAGATGTCAAACTAGTCGGTCAGTAGTTGTTCATCGACCGACTAAATCCAAATCCTATTTTCGTTCAGAAGTTACTGTTTACACTTAGTCGGTCTGCGTTGGTCGACCGACCGACTAGTTGCCAAACTAGTCGGTCAGTGGTTGCTCTTTGACCGACTAATCTGTGTTAAAACCCTAATTTCTGGGCAGCCGCCAGCCCATCCTATGTAAACCCCTCCCAAACGTTTTCTTCTTCCTCCACTCGACCCAAAACCCTAGTTTCTCCCCCATTGAGCCCCCATTTCCTCAAACCCTTATTCCTCCATTCCAAGCTCATCCTCCATCATCCAAACCATCCCTCAACACATTCTACCCCTCATCTTCCCCAAAATCTCATCAAATCCCCAAAATCCCCCAAAAACCCTAGTTCTCCAAACTTCTCCATTCGTTTCCAGATCTGGTCCCTAGGTTCTCCGGAGTGTTTCTTCCGCCTCCTCACGGTAAGAAATCGATCTCTTGATGTTTTAATAACCTATTTGTATTTTTATGAAACCCTAATGAAATGAATGTTGTTTTGATGATTGTTTCCCTATAACAGCGATTTCCCCGTAGATTAGCATCCGCGAGACGAACCTTCGTGATCGTCATCCCCGGTGCTAGGCAAGTGAAACTTGCCACTTAGGGTTTAGGCCATGTTTTAGGCCATTTGCTTGTTGTAGGCGTAAAAGAGGATAGGCGACGAAATGATACTCGCCTAGGCGCAAATTTAGGAACTAGCTTGACAACGAAGCTAGATCCGACATTTATCATGTTGCACAATCACCATGTCATGTTTAAATTCCATTAACGGTACGCAAATTAATTGTCATGTCATTGCATTCTTTAAGTGATCCCGTGATTGCGTAGCACCACTACAATACTTGTGTTTCTTGGCTCGTGACCAGAAGCGAGCATAATGAGTTGCTAACCCCAACGCTCGATATTGAATTGTGAACTAGGAAAACAAGCTCCCGTGCGGGGCAACCCTGGCTCACTTGCTGGGCTCATGTACAGGGACCCTGGCTTGTTTACGTGTGGGATGGGGTAAGAGTTAAGCGGTCATTCAACTGGGGGTTTGCCTGATCAGCAACTGCAGTTGTAAGGTGTAAACTCTGGGGTGGGGTAGTGTTAGGTGCCAATCAGCGTGAATGCTATACCATCCAGCTGAAAGGCGTAAACATCTACAAACAATAGTGAAACGTGAATAGTGAATTGATTGAGATTGATTAGTAGCTTGGCTACTCTTGTCTTGTCCCGATAATTGTTCTCTTGTACTTTTTGTTCACCATGTCTTGCTTGTGTACTCATGTTATAACTGCCATGTCATGCATACTAAAACTGCTAGGTTGCTAGTTGCCTTACTTTTAGTTTCCTTGCCCAAGTCTTTTAGACTTGCTGACATGTGCCCCTTTACTCTTTTGGGTGACACATGTTAGATCCTGAGCCTGAGTACCTTGTTGAGGATGAGGTGTTTGCTGACGCCGAGCCCGAGCTTGTGTTTGACGGGGAGTACGTGGACACTAGGGACCAGTCCTAGTGTCTTCGTTGTGTTTTCCTTTTGTTTAGACTGCTGTTTTGTTGTCGGTGCGTAGCACCTATACTTTGTGACGTTGTTGCTTTTGTTGGCCTTGTTCTGGGCCTTAGACTCTTTCTTTTAGCCTGGTGGCTTTTCTGGATGTTGAACTTATTTTCATGTTGGACAATTTATGAGATATGAGGATTTTATTTCTGTCTCTCCTTTTATTATTATTGTTGCTCCGTTTGTGGTTACAGGGACCTATTTACGTTTTATTGACGCTTATCGGGTTTGGGGCTTCACAGCTCCACTCTCGTGCGGACCTCTTCACGTCTCGCCTCCATTTTAGGGAAGCGGGTCGTGACAGGTTTTGTTGGTGGCCCATGCAGGTCCTTCTGTAACTGCGAATTGTCGGAATAACGATAATAATGTTAGATGTCCAATAAACTAAGTTCGACGTCCGAGTCATAAGCTATGAGTCTAATCTGATTCGTTTTCTGTGTCATTAGATGGCTGGAAGGCGATTCACCCGTGGTGGAGGTAGTGGTGCGCTCCCTCATGAAGAGGACCCTGAGCGGGAACCCACCAACGGTGAAATGATGCGGATGATGCTCCAGATGATGCAAGTGCAGCAGGGCGTGCTCCTGCAAGTCCAGAATGCTCCACTTGCTCGAGTTGCCCGGGCTCTTCCGGATGCCCCTCGCTCTGAGCCGGGAGAGAAGCAATTTCGGGAGCTGGGTCCCGCATATTTTGATGGGTCTGAGGGTCCTCTGGCTACCGATGAGTGGATTCGGAACATAGAGGATAACTTGAAGATGGCCAAGATCACCCCGGCTGGATGGGTTGATTTGGCGAAGAGGCAACTCAAGGATAATGCTCGGAACTGGTGGGATGCGGAAGAGAAGATGTTGGTGGAGCCGATAGCTTGGGCTACCTTTAAGTCCAGGTTTGATGAGGAGTTCTTTTCGAAGGCTGCCAAGAAGGAGATGCTGCAGCGCTTCATAGATCAGAAGCAAGGGAGCTTGACGGTGGACCAGTACCACCAAGAGTTCACTAGGCTGAGTCAGTTCGCACCGAAGATGGTGCAGGATGCTGATGAGAGGGCTCAGAGGTTCCTGCAGGGACTTGCTTGTAATGCCCTACCAGCTACTGCACAAGTACTAGAGGGGGGGTGAATAGTACTTGAAAATAATAAGGCGTATAATTCCAAATTAAATTGCACACAACTACCAAATCAATTTGCGGAAGCTTAAATTGAATGACAACAATGAAATTAACAATGCTAACAAACGATGTTAATGGGTTCGGATCCACCCAAGTCTCCCCGACTTGTTCCCGGTGATCCTACGTCCCAACCACCCGGATCCCTTCCGGATACTTGAGTTAGAAACCCTAACTCAAGATTTCCACTATGAATATCTTGTGAAAAACCTTCACAAGATCAAATCATACATGCAATGGCAAAGTGAATCCCACAACCCGGGATCACAAACTTCTCTCACAACCGAGAGAGCCAATAAGCAATATAAAAGAGTTTAGATGAAATAAATACTCTTACCACAAAATCATATACCTTGAGTTTTTCTTACCCAATAGGTGGAATGAAGGATTTGAGGAAGATGAAGTCACCAAGCCCTAGCACCAAGGAAATGAGCAGCAATGGGTGCCTAGGGAAGAGTTGGAGACTTGGATCAAGCAATAGCTTGAAGAGCTCACCAAGAACAAGCTTCTCTCTAGATCTAGAAATGAGAGAGAATGGGTTTCTTGTGAGGAAGAGAGCTTTAGATTTGAGGGAGAATAGCTATCTCTTTAGAACTCAATGAATCTCTTAATGGCAGCTCTAACCTAGATAGAAATGACCTAGGTTCGTATTTATAGGAACCCAAAAACACAAGTTAGGTCATTCTCCAACGGAAAGAAATCTGTGAGAATTAGTCGGTCAAAGAACAATCACTGACCGACTAGTTCATCAACTAGTCGGTCAGCCAAACAACGTGGACCGACTAAGAGTAGATCTGAGAAGAGATAGAATTTCAGACCTAGAAATCTAGTCGGTCCAAGAACACTGTCTGACCGACTAGTTTCATAACTAGTCGGTCATCCAATGAACGTAGACCGACTAAGAGGCAAAACAACTTAGTCTGAAGGCAAGTTGACTTAGTCGGTCCAAGAACAGAAGTTGACCGACTAAATTGACAACTAGTCGGTCACCAAACGTTCTTAGACCGACTAACGGTAAACAGTAGCTTAGGAGAATTTTAGAGTGAACAGTAAGTCTCAACTAGTCGGTCAAAGAAGCATCACTGACCGACTAGTTCACAAACTAGTCGGTCGGTGAGTCAACGTAGACCGACTAACTGTAAACAGTAAAGTCCAAGAAATTAAGGAATCAAACTAGTCGGTCCAAGAACAGTTGCCGACCGACTAGATCACCATCTAGTCGGTCAGTACTTGTTCTTGTACCAACTAACATGCACAACAAAGTCCGAATCGAAGCGCGACGCTTCGAGGAAGTTAGAATGAACTTGTGCAAGGATCCTAGAGCTACGAAATGAGCGTAATGAAGATATAGACGTAAGATATACTCAAGGCTTAACATTCTATATATCGAAGCTAAAAGACTATAAATAAAACCTTTAAAACGGTCTTCGATAGCTTCGATTGAATCTTCATATTTTCCAAAGCGTCGCAAGAGCTTCAACGAAGCTTTAGGCATGAATATGAGCTTTGGAAAGTGTTGAGATGTCGCTTTGAATGTTCACGTGAAATTGGCGACGATCTCCAATACTGCGCTCACAAATTGTTAGTTCATGAATTATTTATGTTTGCTCATCATCCAAAACCAAATCCGGGGAGTCCAATATTCAACATTCTCCCCCTTTTTGGTGATGACAAACCAACATAAATAATATTCAAAGATAATAATTCAAATGTAAAATACTTACTCCCCCTGCATTGATGACACGTTAATTCCAAAATGAATATAAATGAATTGCATCAAGCAGACGAGTAAGATAAATAAAATGAATTGATTTTTGAAATATCGGATTTTGAAAATCCTTATATGTATCTTAACTCCCCCTGAATCTAACATATCAAACTAGATTCTTGGAAATTGAGTTAAATTTTCATTTGCGCTATTTTATTATCATTATCTCTCCCCCTTTGGCATTATCCCAAAAATGGGGGGCATACAACGACAACAATTAGGAAATGTAAAATCCAACATCGGGAGTCGTAGACAAAGGCAATGGACCAACCTGACACCAAGGGAAAAATTGTGGAAATCAAAACAAGGTGTGCCAAATTTTCCATTATATATAAAAAAAAATCAACGATAATCAAAATCATCAAAAATAATATTTGGTATTTTTTTTATTTATTGAATAATGAAACATATTCTCCAATATTCAATATTTCTTGGTTAAATTTGTGCATGGAAAACAATTCTATATTAATATAGAAATATAATCTATTTAACCAAGTTTTTAATCGTCGTGCGACGAATTCACAATTCAAATGCATTCAACGAATATATATAAAAAAAATGCACGACGAATAAATGACAAAGTGAATGACGATGAACATATATATATGTAGAGACAATGTGAGTAAATCCAAAAAAAAATATCACATCGAATATATGAGATACATCATATCAAGCGCTACATATCATCAAAAAGAAATACATCATCATCATCATCCTCATCAAAATAAATACTACAACAACGACAACATCCAAAATACATCAAAACATCATAACCCTCATACTCAATCCTAACCCAAAATACTCTCGCTAAGATATATCATCCAAAGCGTATATGGAGAGTCCTCGGAACAACGATCACGAGGAGGAGGCTGGATCTGCAGCGTCCGTGGGTCCAATCGACGGAGTGGAGTCAGGATCTGCAGGGAGTAGAGGTGTCTCAACAGATGGAATCGTCGGGGCAGGAGTCGAGATTTCAGGAACAGGCTCTACAGCAGCATGGGTCTCGACAGCAGAAGTGTCAGCAGGAATATCAGCAGGCTCAGCAACAGGGTCTACAGCAGGCTCAAAAGACTGAAGTGCTGAAGCAGAAGGCTCTGGAACACCGGAAGTGGTGCCAACTCCAGGAGCAGAAGTGGTAGCACCAGCAACAGCAGTAGCAGTGGCCTCATCGCCACGGGCAAAAGAAGTAGCAAGCTCGTCAAGCTCATCATCGTCCATCTCCTCGGCCTCAGACACCGAAGGAGGAAGCTCAATCCCCATCATACGAGCCATACGGCAGACTACCTCCTCAGTACGAGCCAAACGGGAGTCGTGCTGACGAAGTAGGCGTACGACATCGTCCAAAGTAGCAGGGGAAGACGAGGCTGCAGCAGCTGACGGAGTAGACTGGGAAGCAGATGCGGTAGACCTCTGCACGTGACGAAGAGCCGCTAGAGATTTCTTCACGGCCGTCGCGTTCAGAGGCGTACCCAAAGGACGCTCATCGTCAGGAGGGAGGGGGACTCGGAAATGACGGAATACGAGAGTCAACAGGCAAGGGTATGGAATGTGCGCAGACTTATTGGTCTTGCGTATACACTCGAAAGAATCCATCTTATCGAGTATCACGCGAGCCCAATTTATCTCGCACCCCAAGAAAAGAGCGTATATGAGCTTCAAAAACGGCTGAGAGGGGAGTGAAGAGGATCCATACTTAGGGAGGAGACACGACTTCAAAATCAGGTTAAGAACCCACGCATTCGGCTTAAAAGATTTCGATGGAACACCAATGAATGCGGAGGGGATAACCTGGAAAATCTCTGAAAGAATAGACTGATCCAAGGAAGAAATGTCGTCTACGGAAATGTCCGAAGGGAGGAGACCACACGACGCACAACCAAGGATCTCCCCCAAGATTTCTGCCGTGAGAACTATTGGAGTTCCCAAGACAGTCGTCTCAATGGAGTGGCAGGCGTCGTACTGGCCTCGAATACGGTTGGCATAGAACAATTTCACGAGGCGAGGGTACGGTTTGGGATTGGCCTTGGGGTCGTATCAGAGATAGTCTAGAAGGCCACTATAAGAGAGAAGATCAGCAAGGCCGAGAAAATCAGAGAACTGAACGTAATGCTCCAACAACAGTGGACAGTGTTCTATACGGTTGTATGCGGCGAGACACTGAGGGTCATCGCGGCACAACGATATGTCTACACCGCCAACTGGCATAGGAGCTTTACCCTTGGCCTTACGGGTCTTCGGAGGTGGGGTAGGTTCCCTAGTAGGCTCATCCTCTGGGATAAAATCAGTATCGGAATCGGGAGGAGTAGCCGGAGTGTGAAGAATAGGCTTTTTGGTCTTGGATTTACGGGGTTTGACTATGGCAGTCCTAGGCTTCTTAAGAGGAGGCGACGAAGGAGAGGCTTGGGTAGACTTGGCACGACTCTTAGGCTTCGGGGGATTCCTAGGGTCCGAAGGTTGTTCTACGGTCATAGGAGAGGCCCCGGAAGAGGCGATCGGAATGCGAGTCTTAGCCATAGTACTACGAGCACAATCAATCGAAGAAAATCACAAGCAACCTAGAGATTACAAGCTAACAACCCTAGAGATCAAGAAATTCGAAAATAAACCAAACCCTAGAATACCTAGGAGGAGAAATCGAACCCTAGGGCAAGAAATCGACCTAGGAGAGGGAGGGAGATACCTAGGAGGCTGAGTCGACGGCGGCGGACGGCGGCGATGGCCGGAGAAATGGCCGGAGACGAAGAGAATGCGAAGGGGCTCGATGGGGGTTTGGGGTTTTCGGGCTGGAGCAAAAGAGAAGACCGACTAATAGAGAGATTAGTCGGATGAAGGATGAGTATAAGTCGATCGGGATACGAAAAGACGTAACTGCCCTAACACACTTAGTCGGTCACAGTTCAAGCACTGACCGACTAGATTACGATCTAGTCGGTCGGTCAATGAGCTTGAACCGACTAAGTCGAAACAGAGGCACAGAGTGATTTTTAGGGCTAGATTTAGTCGGTCGCAGTATACTTACTGACCGACTAGTTTTCAATCTAGTCGGTCGGAAAGTGTACTATGACCGACTAACGAAAGAAAATGATAGGAGATGGATATTTGCTTGATCTAGTCGGTCTGAGTTCATTTGCTGACCGACTAGATGAGCATCTAGTCGGTTGACAAGAGAACTGAAACCGACTAGAAGAGTCCAAAAGTAGAAATTTGATTTCTCTTCACAAACCACTTGGATGAAACATCCTAACTCACTCATTAGTCATCTAAATTACCCCATAAAACGTCGAAATCTTAAATACGACATTGAAATACGAATTCGATCATAAATTCAAATAAATCACATAAAATTCCCAAAAATTCAATTAATCTAGCATGAATGAAATATCGTGAAATATATTAGCATGCAAGATGATTGACTTTAAATATGAATCCTATATCTCGGATTCACCCATAATCCCCAATTCTCGACGCAACCGCACAAAGGAGTCCTCCTTTAGGGGTTTCGTGAAAATATCGGCGATTTGCTTTTGGGTTTCAACGTACACTAAAATGATGTCCTTTTTAGCAACATGATCATCTAAGAAATGGTGTCGGACATATATGTGTTTCGATCGGGAATGGTGCACCGGATTCTTTGAAAGACAAATAGCACTTTGGTTATCCACCATGATAGGGCTAGTATCACAATGAATACCAAAATCCTTCAATGTGTGTCTCATCCAAAGAACCTGGGCACAAGCGGCACCGGCGGCAATATATTCCGCCTCGGTGGTTGAAAGTGATACCGAATTTTGCTTCTTGGAAAACCAAGAGACAAGAGAATTTCCTAGAAAATGGCAAGTGCCACTAGTACTTTTCCTGTCGGATTTGCATCCCGCATAATCAGCGTCACTATATGAGACTAACTCATATGTGCTAGATCTCGGATAAAGTAATCCAAAATCTAATGTGTAACTTAGATAGCGAAAAATACGCTTTACCGCTACTAAGTGAGACTCCTTAGGTTGAGACTGATAACGAGCACATATACATACGGCAAACATAATATCGGGCCTACTTGCGGTAAGATAAAGCAAACTACCTATCATACCTCGATATAGACGAATGTCTACATCCTTACCGCCCGTATCCTTGTCAAGATGCGTAGTCGTGCTCATTGGAGTCTTTTTCCCGGAGGCATTCTCCATTCCAAATCGCTTTAGCAACTCCACAGTGTACTTCGTTTGGTGGATGAAGATTGCATCGTTCATTTGGCGAATTTGGAGACCTAAGAAATATTTGAATTCGCCCATGTGGCTCATCTCAAATTGTTCCTTCATCACATTAGAAAACTCTTCGCAAAGAGCGAAGTTAGTAGCACCGAAAATGATATCATCAACATAAATTTGAACTAATAAAATATCATTATTCGCATGCTTAATAAAAAGTGTTGAATCGGCTTCGCCCATTTTAAAATTCAAATCCAAAAGAAAATTCTTTAGGCGATCATACCAAGCTCGAGAAGCTTGTCTCAAACCATAAAGAGCTTTCTTTAGTTTAAAAACGTGATTTGGAAATTTTTCATTTATGAAGCCCGGAGGTTGAGAAACGTAAACTTCCTCAACGACATCTCCGTTTAAAAATGCACTTTTAACATCCATTTGAAATAATTTAAAATTCTTATGGCATGCAAAAGACAAAAGTAATCTAATTGATTCTAATATAGCTACCGGAGCGAAAGATTCTTCGAAATCGATACCTTCCTCTTGACGATAGCCTTGAGCTACTAACCGAGCTTTGTTCCGGACGACGACTTGGTTTTCGTCGGTTTTGTTCTTGAAGATCCACTTTGTCCCTATGACGGTGTGGTTCTTCGATGGCAATGGAACAAGCTCCCAAACTTCATTCCTCTCGAATTGAATGAGCTCCTCCTCCATGGCTAAGATCCAAGCGCTATCTTCGCATGCTTCATTAATATTCTTTGGCTCTATCGATGAGGCAAAGGCACAATTTGCGAAGTGGTGAACTTGCGATCTCGTCTTGACACTATCATAGATATTGCCAATGACTTGCTCATGGGGATGGTCACGAACCGAATGAAGCCGTTTGGGAATACCTTGGTCACTTGGAACATTCTCAACAACTTCATTAGTTGGGTTAGTCTCAATAGAATCAATAGAATCATTAGACTTAGAATTATCAAACGAATCACATAAAACATCCATAGAATCATTATCATTTGAAATTCTAGTTGGAACAAATCCTTCATTAAATGAGACATGAAGCGATTCCTCGATCGTTGAGGTTCGTTTGTTGAATATCCGGTAGGCTTTGCTACGCGTAGAATATCCAACAAAAATCCCCTCATCGGATCTCGGATCGAATTTGTCCAAACTACCATATGTGTTCTTAATAAAACATTTCGAACCAAAAACACGAAAATGTTTAACTTGAGGCAACCTACCAAACAACAATTCATAACAAGTTTGTTTAGTGCCGGGCCTCAAAAGTATTCTATTAAACACATAGCAAGCGGTGTGTACCGCTTCCGCCCAAAATTGATGGCCAAGTTGGCTATCATCAAGCATAGTGCGAGCACACTCCACTAGCGTCCTATTCTTTCTCTCAACTACACCATTTTGAGGAGGTGCACGAGGGAAAGAGAAGGTGTGAGTAATACCAACTTCATCACAAAATGTCTCAAAAGACTCATTCTCAAATTCACCTCCATGATCACTACGAATAGTGACAATGGTGGTTCCTAAGAGATTTTGTACTTTCTTAACAAAAATTGTGAAGTTTTCAAAAGCTTCATTTTTATTACATAATGAAAATACCCAAGTAAATCTTGAATAGTCATCTACGATGACAAGTCCATACCTTGCATTTCCTAAGGAAGCTACTCTAGTTGGCCCAAATAAATCTAGATGTAATAGCTCTAGTGGCCGTTTAGTAGAGATGCTTTTCTTAGGTTTAAATGAAGATTTAGGAAGCTTGCCGCGTTGACAACAATCACAAAAACTTTTCTTTTCAAAAACAAGCTTCGGAAAACCTTTAATAGAATTCAATTTTGAAAGCTTATATAGTGTTCCAAAGTTCACATGTCCAAAGCGTCGATGCCATAAGTGTTGTTCACTTGTGTTGGCAACGAGACATTGTTCATATGACTTAGGAAGATCCAAAATATAAATGTCTTTACGACGAGTTCCGGAAAATAATAATTTTTCATTATCCTTTCTTAAAATATGACACAATCCTTTCGCAAAGCTAACTTTGTAACCTTTGTCACAAAGTTGACTTATTGAAATAAGATTATGATTTAAACCACTAACAAGATAAACATCACTAATTAATGGTTTAGAAGGGTTACCGACTTTACCAACACCTATGATGGTTCCGCTCTCGTTGCCTCCAAATACGACGCGGTTTCCATTCGCAATGGGAACCACTCCGGAGAGAAAACGAGCGTCACCCGTCATGTGTTTGGAGCACCCGCTATCGAGTATCCAATTCCCTTTGGAGCTAAATTTAAATTTGATGCTCCTTTTCTTTTTCTTTTCCTTGAGTACCTAAAGATAGACACTTTCATATCATGGTACCCAAGGTCATTGGGTCCAAGGGATTAGACCTTTGGAAGCCAAGTCCAAGTGGACTTAGACTTCCCCACATAATTCTTACTATGCACAACATCCGAAAAATAAGCATTCATGTACATTTGTTTTTCGTCCATGGTTGTGTCCTTTGGGCTCCAAATAGTGAATATTTTGGGAGCCATCATCCTATTGGGTGCATGCATGCGACGTTGATTTCTACGTGATGCATGTTGTGGATAGGCATACGGGACATGATGGAATGGTGCACGACGAGAATTATTCATATGATGCGGTGGGTGAACATATGCATGTGTGGGAACACGTGCGTGAGGGTGTCTCACATGGTGTGCACGTGCCCGAGAATGTGTTGCATAAAAATCATCATATGTGTGAGATGGTGGAGTAGGACGTGTGTTCCTACGTGGCATGGTATGTGTGTACATATAAGCATGGCCCTTCTTTGGAGGTCCACCCATAGTGGGTTTCTTTCCGAAAGAGGGTGTGGACGAGGTGGAAGCACCATTGGTAGATGAACTACCAATAGAGTGTTTGCTACCACTCGTAGAGTCACCGGAAGTTGGCCTAACAAAGGTAGTGGCCGCTTTGGATGGACATCCCATCGTATACCCCAAACCAATGTGGTGATTGGCCGGAAGTAAGTCACTTAGGATTTTATCCAAATGGTCCTTACCTTTATTGAATCTATTGATTCGGCCTAATGTGTTCTTATAATTCTCTTTGAGAGAACGCATTGAAGTATCTAAAGTGGATACTTGCGATGTGAGCACATAAACACGAGATTTAAGATTCTCGTTCTCAATACTCAAAGTTGAGTTTTGAGAAGTTAAATCCGCTATCTTATGTTCTTCCGCATCCTCAATGCTAACATGTTCGAGTTTAGATTTGAGATTCGCAATCTCATTTCTTAACTCTTCAACAACGGTGTCGTTGTTGGTGATGATATTCTTAGGCGATGTTTGAATGCTAGCTAGGTCATCTTTTACCATAGTATATCTATTTACTAACTTAGTGTATTTTGACCAAAGTTGAGAGTTAGCATTTCTAAGATCATCCATCGTTACCTCATCGCTTTCGTCATTACTATCATCGGAAGAGGAGGATCCTTGATCGTTCTCCTCTCTTGCCATGAAGCACATATGTGCTTGCTCCACTTTCTCATCATCCGACTCTCCGCTTGAGGAATCCTCGGAGTCGGTGAATGTTTCTCCGACAAGTCCTTTCTTGTACCCCTTTTTGTATTTCTTGGACTTATCGAATTTTGGCGCCTTCCACTTCTCCTTTTGTTTGTTGAGAGGACACTCCGCTTTCATGTGTCCTGGCTTATTGCACTTGAAACACAAAGGAGAGGAAGAGGCGTTAGAAGAACCAAATTTACCTTTGGTCTTGAAGTTACCTTTCCGGAAGAAACGGTTGAACTTCTTGGCCATGAGTGCCATGGACTCCAAGTCCAACTCGTTTTCCGAGTCTTCATCATCGGAAGATGTGGATGAAGCCGCCTTGAATGCAATCGCCTTTTTCTTAGGCGCATCTAGGTTCAAATATGACTTCATCTTTTCTTGTAACTTCACCTTGCTATCTTTGCGTACCTCGTATGACATCAAAGTACCCATTAGTTGAACTACGGTATATTTGTTCATGTCATTACCTTCCTCGATGGCGAAGGTACGTTTTTCCCAAGAAGAGGGAAGTCCTTCAATAAGCTTTAAGCACTTCTCCTTTTGAGTGTAGATCTTGCTGAGGGCCTCTAACTCGTTTATTATGTCAACGAAGCGAGCGTAATATTCTTTCATCTTCTCGCCCTGTTGCATATGAAACATTTCGTAATCTTTGGTTACGACAACGAGTTTAGAGTCTCTTACCCGACTCGTCCCTTCATGTAGTATGAGGAGAGAGTTCCAAATTTGATATGCACTCTTACATGTGCATATCTTATTGAAGTCCTCGGGCTCCAATGCGCATTGCAAGGCGTTCATTGCCTTGGCATTGCTTACCTCCGCGGCGACCTCCGCGGTAGTCCATTTCTCAAAATCTTCTTCTTCGGGCTCGATGTACTCCTTCATTGTAGTCCTCCATAAAGATGCACTTCGGAGGAAGGTTTCCATCCGACATTTCCAGTACCCGTAGTTGGTACCGTTGAAGAATGGAGGCCTTGTAGAGGAATGTCCTTCCATCACCGATGACGCTCCTTCACGGTTCCTGAAGGTGTCGTAGTTGGAAGGTGGAGGCACGGTCTTGTTGTCGTTGGCAGACATAGCTGAGTATCTGGCTCTGATACCAAATGTAATGCCCTACCAGCTACTGCACAAGTACTAGAGGGGGGGGTGAATAGTACTTGAAAATAATAAGGCGTATAATTCCAAATTAAATTGCACACAACTACCAAATCAATTTGCGGAAGCTTAAATTGAATGACAACAATGAAATTAACAATGCTAACAAACGATGTTAATGGGTTCGGATCCACCCAAGTCTCCCCGACTTGTTCCCGGTGATCCTACGTCCCAACCACCCGGATCCCTTCCGGATACTTGAGTTAGAAACCCTAACTCAAGATTTCCAATATGGATATCTTGTGAAAAACCTTCACAAGATCAAATCATACATGCAATGGCAAAGTGAATCCCACAACCCGGGATCACAAACTTCTCTCACAACCGAGAGAGCCAATAAGCAATATAAAAGAGTTTAGATGAAATAAATACTCTTACCACAAAATCATATACCTTGAGTTTTTCTTACCCAATAGGTGGAATGAAGGATTTGAGGAAGATGAAGTCACCAAGCCCTAGCACCAAGGAAATGAGCAGCAATGGGTGCCTAGGGAAGAGTTGGAGACTTGGATCAAGCAATAGCTTGAAGAGCTCACCAAGAACAAGCTTCTCTCTAGATCTAGAAATGAGAGAGAATGGGTTTCTTGTGAGGAAGAGAGATTTAGATTTGAGGGAGAATAGCTATCTCTTTAGAACTCAATGAATCTCTTAATGGCAGCTCTAACCTAGATAGAAATGACCTAGGTTCGTATTTATAGGAACCCAAAAACACAAGTTAGGTCATTCTCCAACGGAAAGAAATCTGTGAGAATTAGTCGGTCAAAGAACAATCACTGACCGACTAGTTCATCAACTAGTCGGTCAGCCAAACAACGTGGACCGACTAAGAGTAGATCTGAGAAGAGATAGAATTTCAGACCTAGAAATCTAGTCGGTCCAAGAACACTGTCTGACCGACTAGTTTCACAACTAGTCGGTCAACTTCTGTTCTTGGACCGACTAAGTCAACTTGCCTTCAGACTAAGTTGTTTTGCCTCTTAGTCGGTCTACGTTCATCTAAGTCAACTTGCCTTCAGACTAAGTTGTTTTGCCTCTTAGTCGGTCTACGTTCATTGGATGACCGACTAAATTGACAACTAGTCGGTCACCAAATGTTCTTAGACCGACTAACGGTAAACAGTAGCTTAGGAGAATTTTAGAGTGAACAGTAAGTCTCAACTAGTCGGTCAAAGAAGCATCACTGACCGACTAGTTCACAAACTAGTCGGTCGGTGAGTCAACGTAAACCGACTAACTGTAAACAGTAAAGTCCAAGAAATTAAGGAATCAAACTAGTCGGTCCAAGAACAGTTGCCGACCAACTAGATCACCATCTAGTCGGTCAGTACTTGTTCTTGTACCAACTAACATGCACAACAAAGTCCGAATCGAAGCGCGACGCTTCGAGGAAGTTAGAATGAACTTGTGCAAGGATCCTAGAGCTACGAAATGAGCGTAATGAAGATATAGACGTAAGATATACTCAAGGCTTAACATTCTATATATCGAAGCTAAAAGACTATAAATAAAACCTTAAAAAACGGTCTTCGATAGCTTCGATTGAATCTTCATATTTTCCAAAGCGTCGCAAGAGCTTCAACGAAGCTTTAGGCATGAATATGAGCTTTGGAAAGTGTTGAGATGTCGCTTTGAATGTTCACGTGAAATTGGCGACGATCTACAATACTGCGCTCACAAATTGTTAGTTCATGAATTATTTATGTTTGCTCATCATCCAAAACCAAATCCGGGGAGTCCAATATTCAACATTGCTTTGGAGCTCCAGAGTTTTGTGTCTTCCTCCGATCTGGACTCTTATCAGAAGGTTTTGGTCGCTGCCAGGAGGCAGGAGCTGAACCTGAGTCAGAGAAGAGGGCACGTTTCTGGTGCTGGGAAGAGGCCTATGGAGCAGGCCAGAGCGGTGGTTAGGCCTGGTTTCAAGCCTAATCAGGCAGCTCAGTTTAAGAGGCCAGGAGGGCCTATTCTGAAGACTTGCCATTTCTGCGGCAAGCCTGGCCACATCAAGGAACAGTGTCGGAAGTTTTTGGGCCAGTGCCTGGTTTGTGGTGATGCTTCCCATGTCGCGAAGGATTGTCGGCATGCGGGTCCGTTGCGGAGGGCGCCTGTTGCAGCACAGCCGTTGCAGCAGCGAGCGTCTGTTCCTATTTGTCGTGGAGCAACTCTTGTTCCACAGAGGCAGGCTTTTCAGCAGGCTGTTCCGCCGAGGAGGCAGGCTTTTCTGATGACCGCTGTGGAGAGCGAGGCTGTAGATGAGGTTATCGCAGGTAATCCTCAATCTAGCTATTACTTTCCTAGCTGGTCTGGATGTTAGATTGTGTTGTTTGCTTGAACATGGTTGTTTGCTAGACTAGGGTTTGATTGTTAATTGCTTGTTAGGTGTGGTTTTGGTGTGCACATTTCCTGCACGAGTCCTCTTTGACTCTGGTGCATCGATGTGCATTATTTCTCGGAGCTTCGTGGAGAGGCATTCCTTGTCGACGTCCCCTCTTCCTAAGAGTTGGAATATCGTTACAGGGAATGGCGTGGTCTCGGTGCATCGTGGTTGCAATTCTTGCTCGTTGGTGGTCTGTGGACATGAGCTTTTCGCTGATTTCATTGTCCACGACATCATCAACTATGATGCAGTTCTTGGGATGGACTGGCTTACGAGCTTCTATGCTACGATTGACTGCAGGAGGAAGAAGGTGGTGTTCGAGATTCCCGGACATCCAGTATTTGAGTTCAGTCGTGGTAGCAGTTCGCTTGGTCCTGTCAGATTTCGGGCCAGGCCGGTGGAGGTTGTGGCTATGCAGATGGAGTTGGAGTGGCCAGCTGTGGTGAGAGATTTCGGCGACGTCTTCCCCGAGGAGATGTCTGGTTTGCCACCTGATCGAGCTCTAGAATTTTCTATTGATCTTATTCCAGGTGCGCAGCCGATTTCAAAGGCACCGTATCGTATGGCACCTGCAGAATTTGAAGAGTTGCGGAAGCATTTGGATGAGCTTTTGCAGAAGGGTTATATCAATCCCAGTGTGTCTCCGTGGGGAGCACCGGTGCAGCTAGTGAAGAAGAAGGATGGTTCGCGTTGCATGTGCGTGGACTATCGGGAGTTGAATGCGGTGACCATTAAGAATAAATACCCGTTGCCTCGCATCGATGATATTTTTGATCAGCTTGGAGGTTCGAGGGTGTTTTCTAAATTGGATTTGAGGAGTGGTTACCATCAGTTGAAGGTGAAGAAGGGAGATGTTCCGAAGACAGCGTTCAGGACGAAGTATGGACACTATGAGTTTGTGGTTATGCCTTTCGGCGTAACTAACGCGCCCGCAGTTTTCATGAATCTGATGAACCTGATTTTCTACGAATTTTTGGATAAGTTTGTCGTTATCTTTATTGACGACATTCTGATCTATTCGAAGTCGGATGAAGAGCATGCCTCGCACTTAAGGACGGTGTTGGAGATTTTGAGGAAGCATCGTTTGTATGCTAAGTTTTCGAAGTGCGAGTTTTGGCTGGATAGAGTTGCTTTTCTCGGGCATGTGGTGACTGGAGATGGTATTTCAGTGAATCCCGAGAAGATTAGGGCCATCAGAGAGTGGCCTGTTCCATCGTCTGCGTCTGAGATTCGGAGTTTCCTTGGACTTGCTGGTTACTATCGGCGATTCATTAAGGACTTTTCCCGTATTGCTGAGCCGATGACCAGGTTGACGCAGAAGGATGTTGCTTTTGTTTGGTCGGGTGATTGTGAGAATGCTTTTGGCGTTCTGAAGGAGAGGTTGACGACTGCCCCTATTCTTGTTGTGCCTGATCGCAGCGGTGGATTTGAGATCTTTTGCGATGCTTCTGGCAAGGGTCTCGGTTGTGTGTTGCATCAGCATGGGCATGTTGTGGCGTATGCGTCTCGTCAGCTTAAGGTTCATGAGAAGAATTACCCGACGCATGATTTGGAGTTGGCTGCCGTTGTGTTCGCTCTTAAGATTTGGAGGCACTTCCTGCTGAGTGAGAAAGTGAAGATTTTCACCGATCACAAAAGCTTGAAGTATATTTTTACTCAGAAGGAGCTCAACATGCGACAGCGTCAATGGTTGGAGCTTATGGCAGATTATGAGATTGATTTGCAGTTTCACCCTGGCAAGGTGAATGTGGTCCCTGATGCATTGATTAGGCTTCCAGCGGTGATGATTTTGACCTCGCAGTGGAGATTGCAGCAGGATTTCTGCGAGTCTGGTGTTGAGATTGTCCTTCCTGGGGAGGCTTCATCGTTGATGTACATGCAGGTACAGTCAACGATCGTGGATCGGATTAAGGCTGGCCAGGCTGAGGATCCGAAGCTGGTGAAGATTCGGGAGCAGGTGGAAGCCGGTCTGCGGACTGACTTTTTGATTCATGAGGATGGCTCGCTGAGGTTTGGAGCCAGGTTGTGTGTGCCGGCTGGAGATATTAGAGAGGAGTTGATGGTGGAGGCACACAGTTCGCCGTATTCTGTGCATCCTGGTGGCACCAAGATGTACCAGGATCTTCGTCTGAATTATTGGTGGCATGGTATGAAGAGAAGTGTGGCTCGGAGTGTAGCCAAGTGCTTGGTTTGCCAGCAAGTGAAGGCGGAGCATCGGCGTACGGCCGGGTTGCTACAACCGCTTCCGATTCCGGAGTGGAAGTGGCCAGTGGCGTAACCAGGAAATTTTTTTGCCCTGGGCAAAAAAACAGATGTAAAGAATTTTTTTTAAATATCAGAAAAAAAGTGAACGATATTCAAAATAGTGTTATACATATATTCAAAATGTTATTAAGCACCAAATGAAAAGCGAATTACCTGATGTCGATCCAAGGATCTAAGGTCTGTGTAACCAACGTCTAATCCATTGGGCCATGAAGAGCCAGTGATGGCATGTGATTTTCTTTTTTTATATAAAAAAATTAGATAGTTAAAATAATTGTAATGTAACAAATCAAAAACAATTTAACTGGAATCGAACCCAGGAAGAAATTAGATAGTTTGGAATCGAACCCAGGAAGAAATTAGGTGGTTAAAAAATTATAGATGTAGCAAATTAAAAACTAATTACTGGGAATCGAACCCAGGATGTTAAGTTTAGAAATGCAACCGCTTACCCACTAAGACCATGAGTAGCTACTTGTTAATGGTTATAATAACAATTTTCTTATTTTCTTGCCCTGGGCAGCTGCCCAGGGCAAGTTCAATGTAGTTACGCCCCTGGAAGTGGCAACACATCACTATGGATTTCGTGACTGGACTACCTCGGAGTCCGAAGCAGAATGACACGATTTGGGTAATCGTAGATCGATTGACCAAATCTGCACACTTTATTCCGTTCCGAGTGGGACAGTCCACTGAGGCGCTAGCAAGGAGATATATGGAGGAGGTCGTGCGACTTCATGGAGTCCCCGTGAGTATCGTGTCAGACAGAGACACGAGGTTCACATCTCAGTTCTGGCAGAGTTTGCAGAAGAGCTTGGGTACGCGTCTGAGTTTCAGCACGACGTACCATCCGCAGACGGATGGCCAGTCCGAGAGGACGATTCAGATTTTGGAAGACATGCTGAGGGCGTGCATGTTGGATTTCAAGGGTTCTTGGGAGGACCATCTTCATTTGGTGGAGTTTTCTTACAACAACAGCTTCCAGGCGAGTATTGGCATGGCGCCTTTCGCCGCTCTTTATGGTAGGAAATGTCGATCGCCATTGAGTTGGGATGACGTTGGTGATCGGGAGTTGTTGGGACCTGAGATGATCGTGGAGGCCGTGGATATTGTCAGGAACATTCGGGAGAGGTTGAGAATTGCTCAGGACCGTTTTAAGCATTGGACGTATGCTAAACGTCGTCCTTTGGAGTTTCAGCCGGGCGACCATGCGTTCTTGAAGATTTCCCCGAATCGCGGTGTGATTCGTTTTGGGAAGCGAGGGAAGTTGAGCCCGTGATACATTGGACCGTTTAACATTCTGGAGAAAGTTGGCGAGGTAGCTTATCGCTTGGCCTTGCCGCCATCTTTGGAAGGGGTTCACAATGTTTTCCATGTGTCGCAGCTTCGTCGATACATTAGCGATCCATCTCATGCTGTGGATTTTTCGGAGATTACCGTTCGCCCCGATATGACGTATGACCAGCGTCCAGTGCAGATTCTGGACAGGCGTCAGAAATCGCTTCGGAACAAGATTGTCAATCTTGTGAGGGTGATGTTGCGACACGGCTCACCTGGAGAGTCTACTTGGGAGAATGAGGATGAGATGCGAGAGCGTTTCCCACTTTTGTTTCCGGACACGTGAGTGTTTGGAAATTTCGAGGACGGAATTTTTCTTAAGTTGGGGAGGATGTAACGACTGGTTTTCATGTATCTGGATTTATTATATTATAATATATGTTTTGGTGGATTTTCTCCTCATGTGTGGTTTTCGTCTCCGTGACTTTCATTTTCGAACGTTTCGTCGTGTTTTCTCGTTTCTTCCTTAGGATCGTTGATTTCGGAGTAAGTCATTCATGACGGGCTTCATAACGGTCGTATCTTACTGTTAGATCAAGTCTAGGAGTCTTAGGAATCGATCCCGGGGCTCCGCGCTCCATATCGGAACTTTTGGTGCTTATTAGCCGGTGTAAGAAGGGGCACCGACCGACTAGATGACGATCCAGTCGGTCGACAACCCTCCTTGGACCGACTAGTTGTCTTTCTAAATTTCTCAGGAGTTACTGTTTATCGTTAGTCGGTCTAAGAACGTTGGTTGACCGACTAGGTTGCAAACTAGTCGGTCGGCAATGCTTCTTTAACCGACTAACTCATCATCTAAATTTTAGTATCAGTACTGTTCATTCTTAGTCGGTCTAAGTTCATCTTTCGACCGACTAGTTGTTAAACTAGTCGGTTAAGTTTTGTACTCAGACCGACTAATTTTTGGTTCTTCTGTACAGTCGAGTTACTGTTTACTCTTAGTCGGTCTAAGAACGTTCACCGACCGACTAGATGTCAAACTAGTCGGTCAGTAGTTGTTCATCGACCGACTAAATCCAAATCCTATTTTCGTTCAGAAGTTACTGTTTACACTTAGTCGGTCTGCGTTGGTCGACCGACCGACTAGTTGCCAAACTAGTCGGTCAGTGGTTGCTCTTTGACCGACTAATCTGTGTTAAAACCCTAATTTCTGGGCAGCCGCCAGCCCATCCTATTTAAACCCCTCCCAAACGTTTTCTTCTTCCTCCACTCGACCCAAAACCCTAGTTTCTCCCACATTGAGCCCCCATTTTCCTCAAACCCTTATTCCTCCATTCCAAGCTCATCCTCCATCATCCAAACCATCCCTCAACACATTCTACCCCTCATCTTTCCCAAAATCTCATCAAATCCCCAAAATCCCCCAAAACCCCTAGTTCTCCAAATTTCTCCATTCGTTTTCAGATCTGGTCCCTAGGTTCTCCGGAGTGTTTCTTCCGCCTCCTCACGGTAAGAAATCGATCTCTTGATGTTTTAATAACCTATTTGTATTTTTATGAAACCCTAATGAAATGAATGTTGTTTTGATGATTGTTTCCCCATAACAGCGATTTCCCCGTAGATTAGCATCCGCGAGACGAACCTTCGTGATCGTCATCCCCGGTGCTAGGCAAGTGAAACTTGCCACTTAGGGTTTAGGCCATGTTTTAGGCCATTTGCTTGTTGTAGGCGTAAAAGAGGCTAGGCGACGAAATGATACTCGCCTAGGCGCAAATTTAGGAACTAGCTTGACAACGAAGCTAGATCCGACATTTATCATGTTGCACAATCACCATGTCATGTTTAAATTCCATTAACGGTACGCAAATTAATTGTCATGTCATTGCATTCTTTAAGTGATCCCGTGATTGCGTAGCACCGCTACAATACTTGTGTTTCCTGGCTCGTGACCAGAAGCGAGCATAATGAGTTGCTAACCCCAACGCTCGATATTGAATTGTGAACTAGGAAAACAAGCTCCCTTGCGGGGCAACCCTGGCTCACTTGCTGGGCTCATGTACAGGGACCCTGGCTTGTTTACGTGTGGGATGGGGTAAGAGTTAAGCGGTCATTCAACTGGGGGTCTGCCTGATCAGCAACTACAGTTGTAAGGCGTAAACTCTGGGGTGGGGTAGTGTTAGGCGCCAATCAGCGTGAATGCTATACCATCCAGCTGAAGGGCGTAAACATCTACAAACAATAGTGAAACGTGAATAGTGAATTGATTGAGATTGATTAGTAGCTTGGCTAGTCTTGTCCCGATAATTGTTCTCTTGTACTTTTTGTTCACCATGTCTTGCTTGTGTACTCATGTTATAACTGCCATGTCATGCATACTAAAACTGCTTGGTTGCTAGTTGCCTTACTTTTAGTTTCCTTGCCCAAGTCTTTTAGACTTGCTGACATGTGCCCCTTTACTCTTTTGGGTGACACATGTTAGATCCTGAGCCTGAGTACCTTGTTGAGGACGAGGTGTTTGCTGACGCCGAGCCCGAGCTTGTGTTTGACGGGGAGTACGTGGACACTGGGGACCAGTCCTAGTGTCTTCGTTGTGTTTTCCTTTTGTTTAGACTGCTGTTTTGTTGTCGGTGCGTAGCACCTATACTTTGTGATGTTGTTGCTTTTGTTGGCCTTGTTCTGGGACTTAGACTCTTTCTTTAGCCTGGTGGCTTTTCTGGATGTTGAACTTATTTTCATGTTGGACAATTTATGAGATATGAGGATTTTATTTCTGTCTCTCCTTTTATTATTATTGTTGCTCCGTTTGTGGTTACAGGGACCTGTTTACGTTTTATTGACGCTTATCGGGTTTGGGGCTTCACAGCTCCACTCTCGTGCGGACCTCTTCACGTCTCGCCTCCATTTTAGGGAAACGGGTCGTGACAGGTTTTGTTGGTGGCCCATGCAGGTCCTTCTGTAACTGCGAATTGTCGGAATAACGATAATAATGTTAGATGTCCAATAAACTAAGTTGTTAATCTTTGGCACTTGCATATGACAATTTCCAAAAGGAGGGGAAGATTCCACTATTTTGTGTGCATCGGTCCTTCTTAGCTTCAATGGTATTAAATCTATAAACATTGATAGAATAACCTCCATAACGATGTACTATGTCGTCAGGCCCTCTTCTGTAGTTTTTAATCTCATCGGATAGATGTGCACTATGATCAATTTGCTCTACAACCTTTATGATAAATAAGAAACGTATTCATTTATGCACTTTCTCAATA